>PVIW01000561.1:0-333349 GCA_004026585.1 Noctilio leporinus | reverse complement strand
GGAAGGAGGAGCTGGGCTTGAACTGGGTGGATGTGGCTGAAGCACCTTCCTCCGACTCCTGCGGCACTCATGGGCCATGCAAGTGCAGCATGTCCTGGGCTGGGCTGCAACTCTCATCCCTGGATGCACTTGTTCTTGGAGTGGTCTGTCCCCCAAAGTCTCCATCTGAGAAGGAAGAATTGGTTCAACCTTGCACCATGTGATACAAGCACAGGTGGGGACATGAGGTGAGCATTTTGTGTGTCCCTCCTCCCCAGACTGAGGTGGCCCAAACTGACTCTAGAAAACCAGAAGCAAACCCTACAAGCACCCGTGCTGATGCAGCTTGGGCCTGGGCCAGGACTTCCCATCTGCCCCAACAGGAGCCTGAGGGCCACCCAGCACACCTGCCCACGGGGACCAGCTGCCCAAACAGACTGGCCAGGGATTCCCGGAAGCTCAAAAGGTGTGCTGACCCAGTGGTGCCTCCAGGTCTGTGGAGTAGGGGAAGATGTGAGAAAGAAAGCAAAAGTGCCTGGGTCTGGGCTGAAAAAAGCGAGCTACGGTCTGAGAATCTCAAAGCACACCATCCCTGAGGCTGTGTCACTAAAGTAGGCCAAGCCCACCCTTCCCAGCGGGGTCGGTGGGGCGGCTGCCTGACGAACACAGGCTGTCTAAACACTTCCACATGTCCTTGCGGGCCTGCAGGGGTACAGCAAGTGCAGCTTGGGCAAAACAAAGCTAAAGGTCACCTCTTGGGAAAGGGAAGCTGTAAATGAAAATCATGACTTCCCATCCAGAAGGAGGGAGAAACCCAGGGCTGAAAGTTGAGGGCAGACGTCAGGGTTGTCTTTCCTGGTAGGCAGCCCGTACCCTGCCTAGAAGGCGGAGAAGCCACCCACTCCCACAGCTGCTTCTGGTCTCGTTGCTCCGGCCAGCCCCCACCACCTCCCCTTGCCAAGGTCCAAATGCCATGGGTTTGAAACAACCAAAGTAACCTCACCCTGTGAAATTTTCCTGGGGATCCTATTAACTCAGAGTTAGGGCACAAGCAGTCCCTTAGGCATTGGCCCAACCTCGGCCCTGGTCAAGTCCAGGGGGTGCCACTCACAGTGCAGACTCAAGAGCAGCCCCCTCCACTGGTGGTCAGGTTCTGCGGTGGTCAGTCGCTCTACAGCCCACTTTCCCAGCCATCTCCCAGCTCCCAGACAAGGAGCCCATCCCTCGTGGTTACCTCTGATTGCAGGAGGGAGCACCTGCTGTCACGGCAGCAGCACCCTCTGCCACTGCTTTCCCAATGGACCAGGACCCCCGGGCTAAGGGCAGGGCCATTTCCAGCGGCCTCAACAGACACGCAGTATCGACATGGGCAGCTGAAGGTTGGCCTGCTCCGGATGAGAGCCTCCCCCTCACAAGTAATTTACTTTATGTAATTAAGAAAAATTCACTACGCAATGGCAGATGTGTGGGGAGCAAGTTACAAAACAGTGTATCCTGTATTAAACCAAATTTCAGTTTTAAATGACTTGAAGAAAATGCCATAATGTGGTAGGATTAAGGGTGATTTTACATTTTCTCCTTTATACTTTGTTTCTTAATTTCCCAGGTTGTCTTTAAGGTATGTGTATGGCTTTTATGATCAGAGATAGAGAGCTACGAATGCAATGATTTTTTCCTCAGAGAAAGCTTGACTGGAAAGCTCTGAGCTCTAAGTGGGATAAAACCCATTGGCTTTTAGAAAGTGTGAGGGACGGTTGGGATGGCCTGAGATCTGCAGATTACAATGGGCTCCTTGAGGTTCTCATTAACCACAGATTTAGACCCTGAGAGACCACCTCTAACTCATTCATTTATATTGGCAGCCCAAGGCCCCGAGGACAGGAAGCTGGCCTAAGGTCGGTCAGCCAGCGGTGGCCCAGCTGAGTCTGAGCCTAGGCCTGTGGATCTCATGCAGGAGCAGACATGATTCCCCTAGTCTCATCTCTCCCTCTCCTTCCCCCTCTTCTCCCTCTTCTCTCTCCCTCTCTCCATCTCTCTCTCTCTCACACACACACATATACACTGCCCTCATCCATACTACCACATGCCCATAGGACAAGCACATTTTGAAGAGGGGAAAAATATCAGCATCATCAGGGAGGCCACTAAATTCTCCCCACCCCAAGCAGTTCCAGGGACTAATGCACTAGGCTTAGACAATGGCATCCAGCATGAAGACTTAGAACTTCAGCCTCTGTCATCAGAGCACGACAAGGCAGACAGGTGGGCAACCAGGCGCAAAAGCCCAGGCTGCCGCCACCCATACTGCACCAGCACAGTCTCCCCCAAGAGGTGCAGAGGGGTGTGGGGTCTGGGAGTGGCACGGCTCTGAGTTCAAGCTGGTTCCCTCAGAGGTTGAGCTCTGCGGCCCCATGCACTTTATTCCTTTCCTCTGGTAAAATGAGGACAAGGACGGTGACTCATAGGGGTGTGGCATCACAGGAGAACGAGATAACATGCACACAGCGCCCTTGTGGGCTGGCCCCTCAAGGTGCCCACTCACCGGGAGCTACTGCTGCCCTGCACTGGGCCTTCTGCAGAGAGCAGCACCAGGCTCCGACCTTCCACCTTGTCCTAGCCGCCCCCAGCCAGCCCCTCCCAGCTTCCCTCCATCGGTGGCTGGGGCCCTCGAGGCCTATATATGATAACAACAAATTTTCAGATAATAACATTTTCAATTTGTTTTTCTAACTTTAAAAAACACATATTTTCTTTATTCTTTTAACTCAGTTTTATTAAAAGCATGTTTTCCTCATCCAGATCAGAAGTAATAAAGAATATGACCTACCACTTGAACAAAGCAACTGCTTTCATATTCCCTCTGGGGCTCTGATTGTTTTTTAAATCAGTGAAAAGAACGTGTATTTACACAGCACCTCTTCCTTCTGCTGAGAACCCAGAAAATAGACAGAAAGGCACCCTTTGGGACAAAACAGATGTTACTTAGACTGTGCAATCACATTCTTGAACTTGACCCATTAGTGATCATCTCAGGTTACCACTAAGTACCTGGTAATTTAGTTTCCACAAATTTTAATAACATAGTTTCCAAGCTTGTGCAGCTTAGAAATAACAAATTAGACCTCAGCCTGTGAACCCAAGTGTTGCTGGTTTGATCCCCAGCCAGGGCACATACCCAGGTTGCAAGCCAAGTCTCCAGCCAGGTCCTTAGCTGGAGGCAGGTGAAAGGCAACCACACACTGATGTTTCTCTGCCTTTCTCCCTCCCTCCCTGCCCTTCTCTCTGAAAATAATGAATAAAATCTTAAAAAAAAACAAAAACAAAAAACAAATTAGAAGTGGAGCGGGGGCGGGAGTGGGAAGATGAAAGCTGCTTGGGTAGGCGCCATGGTAGCCCTGAGCAGTGACAAGTGACAGTCAATTAATAAGGCAAAAGACAGGAAATGACATTTTTAAGGTATGCCCAAATTATCAAAAACAAACAAACAAAAAATTATAGTAGTTGGGCTATTTCATGGAGGAATATACATCCCTAAGACCCCCACTGGACCTGCCCTGTATTGTAAGGGAAGACAATAATTAACTTATACAACTATATGCAAGTCACCCAGAAAAAGGTTATATTATATCAGTGACTAAAGAAGTAGACAAAGTACATATTTTAGGAAGACTTCCACAGGAATAGTTAAAATAATAAATGCTGGTATTAATTCTTTTTTTTTTTTTTTAAGATTTTATTTCATTATTTTTAGAAAGAGGGGAAGGGAGAGGGGCAGAGAGGGAGAGAGACATCAATGTATGGTTGCCTTTCACCTGCCTCCAACCACAGACCTGACTGGAGACCTGGTTTGCAACCTGGTTATGTGACATGGCTGGGGAATCGAACCTGCGACCTTTGGGTTCGCAGGCTGGCCCCTTAACCACTGTGCTGCCAGCCAGGGCTAATTCTTAATTATCTAGAAAAGCAGGCCACATGAGAAACAAATGTTCTGAAGAGAAGAGGGGTTACTGCGCAAACTTCATTTTTAAATGAAAGTTATCCTTCTGACGTTCCCGGCTTTCCACGGGCTGTCTGTGATAAGCAAAGCAGCTCCCACTCTCAAGGACACACTTCTTGGCACATAACCAGGTTGCAGGCCATGTCTCCAGCCAGGTCTATAGCTGGAGGCAGTTGAAAGGCAACCATATGTTGATGTCTCTCTCCCTCTCTGCCTTTCTCCCTTCCCCTCTCTCTGAAAATAATAAATAAAATATTTTTAAAAATACATAAATAAATAAGGACACACACTTCTCCCCACCCAGAGGGCCCATCAGTCCAGTGCCTGGTGTCCAGAGGGGACTCTCAGTCCCAGCGTCCCCTGGGTCAATCACCTGATGCACAGGCCACCCAGGGAGTGCCATGTCCCCAACCTGGCCCATGCTATAGTACTGCAAAGGCCTCTCTCCCCATACACCCTGGTTCCAACTCCATCCAGCCTCTTCTCCCTGAACATGCCCACCCACCTCCACACTGCCCGCCTCATGGCTCCCAGGGTACCACAGTGCCTGCTGCCCCTCTCCCCATCCAAGTCCCCCTCTGCCCCCTTTGAATCCCCCTCCCCCATGTAGGTCCTATCCTGGGGCTTCCCCTGAGCTCCTTTCCATCCCATGTTGAGTGCAGCCACCTGCATGACCGCCTCCTCAGCTCAGAGGGGTGGTAAACTACAGACAGTCTGCAGCCTGTTTTATTCCCCCAGTAACAGCGCAGCACTCAGCACCTTCAGGGCAGTCAATAAACTTCTGCCAGATTTGACGACCGGTCTGTGTCCACACCAAAGCAGACCAGGAGTCCGGCTTCCTCAAGAACACACAGGTGTGTGCAATGGCACACACCCCTCCCCCATGCCTCCCCCTTCCCACTACTCTGGGGAAACTCATGCACAATGTGATCTCCCAGAATTGGGAAAGGAAGAAGGGAGGTCCAACTGGGAAGGAATTCCCCTTTGTCCAATAAGGATTTATGTGATTTTTTTTTTCTCCATAAACTTCAAAAAACAGAAAGGCTAAATCTGTCTCTGTCCTGGGGTTCCTGAGAATGGGTGGAACTAGGTGGAAGGGAAGGGGGCCCTGCCAACCTCCTCTGCGCCTTGCCTAACTGACTTTTTCCTTACTCTTCATCGTAGCGCAGCAGAGGGTGAGGCACAGAAACTTCTGGAATCACTGGACCCCTCTTCCCTTCCATCTTACTAGGCAGGACTCTCCACTGGGCTCAAAGACTGCCACAGAAAGGAACAATCAACTCTTCCCTTTTAGCACTTCATTATTCAGGTCTGGGAGTTCCTCCTGGTGTCTAACTTAAATCACTCTGTTCTGTGCAAAGCATCTTTCCCACTCTCAACCATTTCCCCTCTGATCTTCAGTGACATGGACTTTTTCAAACTGGAGGGAAGAAGAAGGAGGGAAGGGGGGCCTTATGTGAGTATATCTCTGGTTCCAGCTCTGCTCTGTCTGAGGGATAGAACAATGAAGGGACCTTGCCAGGGAGACAGGGCACAGAGAGCCACTGGGGAGACTGAAGAGAGGAATGGAAAGTAAGAAGGGAAGTTTAAGGGTTAACCCTCCTGTCACAAAGTCCAGACGGCAGCCAGGTGCTGGCACCAACAAAGCTACTCACAGGTGTCTTGGGGTGCAGGCACCCCCGTCTGGGGCACCCCACCTCCTCAGCCCTGCAGCACCCAAGCAGCCATCTGCTGCCCTCCTCCTCAGAGCACTGGCAACGTGTGCCCATTGCCATGACAACCAACTCTCCTGGCACCTACAGAGTGAGTCTCCGCAGCAGGGAGCCCCCCCAGTGACTCCTAACAAAGCTTCTTCCCTCCAAAACCAGGGCTCCACCCACCCCTCAACTGGGAGCCCCCGCTCCAGGGTGATGGACAGGCCGGCGTGCAGCCTCACAGGCCAGCAGTATAAACTGCCACACCCTCCGGGAAGTCTCTGCCGGGATCCCTGTGCTGAGATGACACAGAAACACTGGAAGGTGCTCAGTTCACTGACATTTTGCAGGAATAAATCTGAATATCTTATCATCCATTGTCATCCCCTAGCCCCCTGACACCAAATTGCAGGCCACTCTCCCCTGCCCCAAACCAGGGAGCACAGCCACTAAAACCATGATAATCTTCAAATACCATTTTTATCCAATCACTCCTCAGCTCAAGAGCCTAAAATAGCTTGCTCCGGCTTATCAGATCATATCTAAACCTTTATGGTATTTACACCCCCATACACACTCCAACCTCGGCCCCAGGTCCTCCCCACTCCAGGCATGCTGTTTCTTCTCTGTCCCAATTTTCTTGTTCCCTTTGCTCAAGTCTTTATTCTCCTCCTGTGGTGTCCTTGCCTTCCCCGTTAGCATTCTCTGTAATCTGTCACTATAACTACTTGCATCTGCAACAATGTTGCTATAAATGACCAACTGACTGTGGGTTTTCCAAACCCGTAACTTCACTGCAGCCTCCTCAAGCCGGGAGCCTTCTCATTCATTAGACTGTGAGATTTCCCAGTTAGACTGGGAGCTCCCAGAAGACCCACAACGGGGTTTCCTCCACTAGACTTGGAGCTCCTTCAAGACCAGCGCCACAGCTTCCCCGTTAAAATGTCCTAGGGACAGTGCTGGGGAAGCTGTTTCTGGGCCTCATCTCCTCACTGGCTTCTCTACACCACAGTGATAGCTTCCGAGGCCAGCTTAAGGTCCCCAGTCCTTAAACTTGCGGAACTTCCAGTGAAGCTTTCTGCAGCACTGGAAATGTCACCTACCTGAGCACTTGAAATGCAACTAGTCTAAAGTGACATGCCCAGCCCTGACCAGTGTGGCTCAGTTGCTTGGGCATCATCCCAAAGAGCTAAAGATTGACAGTTCGATTCCTGGTCAAGTCACATGCCTGGGTTGCAGGTTCAATCCCCGGCTGGGGCGTGTGCAAGCGGCAAACAATAGATGTTTCTCTCTGGCACATCAATGTTTCTCTCCCTCTCTTTCTCCCTCCCTTCCCCTCTCTCTAAAAAAATTAATAAGTGATGTCTTTTTAAAAATTGGAGTGTCCTAGCTAGTAGCACAGTGGATAAGGTGCCGGCCTTCAAACTCAAAGATTGACGCAGCCAGGGCACATAACCAGGTTGCAAGCCAGGTCTCCAGCCAGGTCCCCAGCTGGAGGCAGGTGAAAGGCAACCTTACATTGATGTTTCTCTCCTTCTCTGCCTCTCTTTCTGGAAATAATAAATAAATTTTTTTTAATTAAAATTAAAATTAAAAAAATAGGAGTAGGTACTGAAGATAGTTTCAAAGCCTAAAATGGGAGCCTGTGGGCCTGGGCTCCAGAGTCACCTCTGCTCCCCGGGAATGGGGCACCCTTGGACCACCACCCCTTTCCTGTCTCTGAGCTTCAGTTTCCTTGTGTGTAACAATAGGCACTGGATGCTTCAAGAGGAGCCGGAGAGGGACCCGCATATCTTGCTAGTGGGGACACAAACCAGCTTGATCCTTTTGTACAGCAATTTGGCAATATGTGTCAAGAGCCTTAGAAATGTTCAAACTCTTTGACCCAGTAGTTCCATTTCTGAGAATCCTAAGGAAATAATCCTAAATAAGGAAGAAGCTTTCTGTGCAAGGACCTTCATCTCAGGACTGCTAATAATATTAAAATACTGGAAATGAGCTAAAGTCTAATTAAGAATAGGAGAATGGCTAAACTATGATATGGTTAATCCAATTAATGAGATATTATGCAGTTATTTAAAACAAGAGAGCATCAACATAGAATGTGCTTTTGGCATGTGAAAAAAAGGAGGACATTAAAGGGCTCATACTATACAGTACAATTTTAATTAACTCTTACAAAGGAAAACGAAGTTTTGCACCCTTGTGGGGGTACACACCTATGTTCACAAAAACTCAGAGAATTCCCCACAATGCTAATAGTAACTGTTTAGGGTGATGGGACTATGAGTGCTTTTATTTTTCCTTTTCTCAGTTTCTAAACAAGAATAAATAATTTTGGAAAAATTACGAGAGTCCTAATTTGATGTTCCCCAAGAGCACCCATGGCATCAATAGGTCTAGGTGGGTCGAACAGGTGGGGAGGGGGACTGGGAAGCTAGGCCCAGGCCCACAGCTGGTTGACCTGGGTAACACCAAGCCCCTATAGATTCCTACTCAGCAAAAGCCAAACCCAGGAGACCAGGGACCAGGGTCAGTCACATCCAGGTGGGGAACGACCATCCCACTGCCCCATCCCTCCACTTGAAGGGAAAAAAAAGACCAGTTTTGTGGCTATTAGCACTTAGGATGAAAGCGTATGTCTGACTACCCTGTACCCTAGAGCAGATGATTTTCCACCTGGGCTCCTTGGAACCCAGTTAGTGGCTGGGGTCAAGGTTGGGGAGCTGGGCATGGAAAGGGGAGACAGTTACCTGGGAAGGGGAAACAGTTACCTAATGACAACCAACTGTTTTGCCCAGGGACACCTATGTAGGATTTCACTGGAACAACTGGTAGAAAGATTAGGGAGCCTTTCCTGTGAGGGTGGAGAAGAACGCTGGATCAGCCTAAGTCCTGCCCTTCCTCCCTGGTCAGCATGCCTCATAGTGAGAACAACTTTCCTGATTTTTCCCAGCTGTTCTCTGAGGATCCTGCCATGACATGTAGCTTTACCAAGCCAACCCAGAGCACCTGGCCTATCTCAGCAAGGGCTCCGTTGACCCCTGGACGACCTATCGGGCCACCTCCCCTCGCCTGGAATCCACAGGCCAGGAGTGGCTTCCCAGGTCACACCTCAAACAAGGCCTGGCCAGGCTGGAGCAGGTCCAGAGTGAAGAAATCACATGAACAAGGGCAGTAAAAAGGCAAACTTATGTCAGCTTCTCCAAGGTCAGAGCTGGGTGACCCTGAGAGCTTAAAGGAAGCACAATTAGGACAAAAAAGGAAAGTGCGTTCCACCAAGCTGGACAGGAGCCCCTGGCCCCATCTCTCCAAGGGCTGAGATAGGCTGAGGACGAAAGAGGCTCACAGAGGGTTCAGATAAACTAAGAGAAGGCAGAACCACAATTGGTTATCGAGGGACATGACAGATGCCTGGACCACGAGCAGGACCTTTTAAGGTCGATGGCAAGGAGGACAACACTCCATTCTCCAAGCCGACAGCTTGGGCCAGGCCCAGAGGTGGAACGCTGGGGCTGCAGAGCATGGCCCTAACCCAGAGTTACTATTCTTGGGACCCAGCCTGGCAGCCTGACAGCACTGGACTGCTGGTGAGACTGACAACACCGGCAGGATGTTGAAAGGTGAGGGGGCCTTATAGTCAAGCAAGAGTTTCTTCTAACCTCTCCGTCCCAAGGCAGAGCAGCTCAAAGGTCCACTGCTGCAGAAGGTGCTCCAAGGAAACTCTAGTCATGTCTACTACAGTTTTGTGTGGTTTTTTTTTTTTTTCTCTTTTTGGTAGAGGAAATGTACTTCTGTTATATTTATTATATAATTAAAGATGGATATTTTAAAAAGGAAATCCTGAAAGCAACCCTCAATACTAATGTGCTGGACAATGGATTCTGCAGATTTCTTAGCCAGTGCCTCACACTTTACAGTCTTGAGTAGCATGGGGCACAGATTTAGAGCCAGAGACCTGGGTTTCCATCATGGCTCCACCACCTACAGCCTGTGTGACCTGGGCCTACCTTCCTCATTGGTGATATGGGGAGGTGGTAACACTCACCTAACAGAGTCACTAGGAGGAAAAGCTCAGACAATGTTCTTGAGTGACTCAGTGCAGTGAGAAACCAGTCTGCTGCCTTCTCCTCCCTTCCACCATCACCAGACCACCGCCAGGCGCCAGGCGAAGGAACCAGTCCCACCCATCAGAAGCTCCCGAAAGGCCCCTACTGTCATGAGATTGAGGATGGACCCCTGAGCCAGCCTTTTCCAGCCTACTGTGGGCCTTTCGTCACACAGCCCCGCTCATGGACCTGGGTCCCTGTGCCCTGTGTGTCCTTTGCACATTCTTCCTTCTACCCCTTGTAGAAGGAAGACACCTCTCCTCTCCTTGGAATCCGCAGTCCCTCCCCGACGGAGCCTGCTCGGACCCCTCCAGCCAGAAGGGAATTCTCGCTCCCTCCCGCACCACCCTCCTTACAAGCTGCTTTGAGTATAGCCAGTCGCACGAAGCTGTCTGTCTTCCTGACTTCAGCAAACATTCTGAGTTTGGCTAGTTCACAAGAAAAAATAAGACCCAGTCTTCTCCCCTCAAGGAACTTGAAACCTGGTGAGGAGGGAAAGAGGCCCACCAGGAAACCGTGAAGGTGGCAGAACAGCTGATTTGCCGAACGCCAGCTGAAACAGCGGCGTCAGCACTGTGTCTGAGTCACGACCTGCCCGAGCCAAGTGCAGAGACGCAACCTGCAGGCTCTGTGAGGGGACCGTACCTGCCACACGGATGGCTGAGTAACAAGCGCCAGCCATGCACCCAGTGCTGAGAACACAACATGCAAAAAAAAAAAAAAGACAGTTCTTGGAGCTTCCGACCTTGGACGAGCACTGTCCCCAGGAGACACAGTTGAAGACATGCTCAGCCTCAAGCTGGTGGCCAGTTCTGTCTTTATGGGGTGGCCAGAGCCGCCCAGCCCCACCAGCCCGGGCCTCACCTGTTCCCTTCCCCCTGGGTAGTCAGCAGCATGAGGCCTGCAGGCAGGCGGGTGGCCTCTGTCCCCTGCCTGTGTTTGGGGCCTGCTTCCTGCCATCTCTGCAGCTGTGTTCTGAAGAGAAGAATGTGCACTATGCCCAGAACAAACACTCGCACAGGCCTCCTGGGTGGGAAAGCAGCTCGAAAAGAAGTGGGAGCCTCCACTTCCACCAGCTCCATGTGCTGCCTGCATGCATGCATGCGTGTGTGTGTGTGTGTGTGTGTGTGTGTGTGTGTGTGGCCTGAGCTCAGAGTGAGGGTGGAGCTGGGAAGGTCAGAAAACCCTGGCTCACCATCAGCACCCTGAAGGCAGGGACATATCCAGGCATGAGTCCTCTCAGCTGCAAGGAAAGATGGCCAATGGACAGATTTCTGTCTCACTCCATCTTTTCATATCTCATCTTCCATCAGCTTCAGATGGACACTGCCAAAGTGGCCTGGCAAACGTGTTTATTTTGGAGTGTGAGCCCCTAACTCTAGCCTCCTCTGAGCTTGGTTTTCCTATGCACCAGGGAGAAGTGGACTTACCCTCTTTCCCTGTAGGGTGCTGCTGGGACAACACGGAGTGGGGCAGTAGGAAGCGGGGATGCCATCCTGTCACTGTTGCTGCTGGTCTGCTGGGGTGGCAGGGCTGCTTGGTGAAGTCCTACGGGACCACTAGCCCTGGCCTCCCCGCCCAGAGCGGCCCATAGCAGCCCTACCCCTACATGTCCCTCCCCCAGTGCCTTGGCAAGGCTCCGAGTGCCAGCCTAGAGCTGACGGAGATGGACAGGCTGACACCAATTGTCTTGGGCCACAGAGTGCCCATCCTCCAAATCTTCCTCTTCTTGGAATGCGAATGATTCCAAGCCCAAAGCCTACTCAGGCAACGATGGAATGCCAACTCCGTCCTCTCCTAGGGACCCGGGGAGATGTGAGAAGCAAAGAAGGAAGCAGGGCATGAGCGGAGACTGCCTGTGCCAGGCCTAAGTAGGGCTGTGCTCAGAACAGGGTCCTAGGTGTTCCCCCACTGTACCAAGCGTGCCTTTACTTTTTCTGCATTTTGAGCACTTTGTCCTCTCAGGGCCTGGTCAGTTCCTATGGATAATAAATGACTCGTCTCTTGCCTAGGTGGAGCCTTCATGCGCAAACCAACCAGTCCAGAGCCTGTGCTTCCCCACCGCCTCCTTCATCAAGCTCCTACACTCCCACCCCACCAGGCCACTACTCCCCTACAACTTGGGGATTGTCACTACACCTAACAGACAACTGAAAAAAATGAACTAGCCAATCCTAACCCTGTTCATCCTGCCTCACCCAACCCTTCCCAATGGAAATCACAATAAAGGCTCTCACCCATGTTTTCCCTCTCTGCTTCTTGAACAACCCTGATGCTTCCCATGCACCCCCCCAACCCCCGCCATGGCATGGGGTGCCCCTCCACCCCTGCTGGGTAACAGCGAGTAACAAACATCTTTCCCGTGGCCATCAGTTGTCTCCTGCTCTGCCTCAGCGCACCTGGATAAGAATAAACCTACACTCACCCTAGTGCTTGACATCACAGGGGGATCACTTCCTAAATTACATAAATGTCTAACCACTACGCTGTACACTTAAAACTAATATAATATTGAATGTCAACTGCAAATGAAAACATAAAAAAATGAAAAACTAACTACAACGAGAACAAAAAAACACTTGCCTTAGAACAACTGTCTGGTGCCACTGACAAGCAAAGTGGTGTTTGCATTCAAGTTGCAGGAGGAGGGTGAGGAAGAAAAGGAAGGGATCTTTCCCCACTTGAGACTCAGGGTCATTCCCTTCCCATGTCTCCCATGATCACTCAAATTGCACAAACAATGGCTAATGAGCACTGGTTGCCGTAATAATGAGAGGGACGAGGACACTTGGTGACTGAGGGTTGAGCAAGTTGGCGTTCTTATGACTCCACCCAGCTGGGCTCCTTTAGGCTCCTGACAGTGTCCAGGCCTCTCCTCTCTTGTCCCATGCCAACTTCCCTCAGGGACGCACCACCATCCTCGGCCAGCCTGTCCCTCACACACCCACCCTGCAGGCCAGGTCACAACTATTGCTACTGTTTCTCAGGAAATCCAGGACCTTTTCCATCTGGGCACCAGGTCACCACTTGGTTTTGGATTAACATTCCTTAACTTGAAGCCTTTCATATCCAGGCTTGGGGACATCCTTGGAGTTCAGCCACCGCATTTCCCTGAACTGATGGCTTCTGTGTTCTAGGAATATGACACCCGCAGCTGCCCCTCCCTGCCACTTCTTCATTCCGCTCTGCCCACTCGATCCCTGAAGGCCACATACCCGGTCCCAACTCTACCTCTCAAGACACCTACCAGCCTCCCACTGCTCCGGCCCATGTTTATCCCCCATCAATAAACTCTTCTCCTCAACCCTCTCGCTTCTCAAACATCAGCATCCAATGTGAGCACTTGGATTTCTCTGGTTACCAAAAAGAATAGGATTGTACAAACAAAATGTGGTATGATATGGCCATCCAATAGCACACTATTCAGCCATGAAGAAGAATGATGTACTGATACAACATGAGTGGGCTCTAAAGACATTATGCTAAGTGAAGGAAGCCAAGCACAAAAAGATACACATCACACAATCATGTACATGACCGGATCATGTAGTATATGGCCAGAATAGGTAAATCCACAGAGACAGAAAGCAGGCGACTGCTTGCCAGGACTGGGGGAAAGGGAGAGTTAGGAACAACTGCTAACGGGTATGGGGTTTCTTTGCGGAGTAATGAAAACATTTGGGACTAGGCAAGAGGTGGTGATTGAATAGTGTTATGCGAGCAGTAAATACTACTGAATTGCTCAGTTTAAAATGGTTAATTTTGTGTTATGTAAATTTCACCTCAATTTTAAAAAGAGTCAAATTGGATAATTCATCAACTACATACAATGTACAGTGGCCACATAAAAAGAAACATAAGAGGTGGCCTGGGATACAGAGAGCCCTGGGCCTACAGTGAAAATTGCAAACACCAATTCTATGTCCAATGCTTGGGAAACATTAGCAAGCCACAGAACATCACCTCCTTGGGAAGCACTAGCATGTGAATACAGACAGAGCACATACCCTTCAGTGTCATCGTGAGAATTAAATTAGTAATGTAGGAACATCATGCAAAAGACACATTTTTACACCCAGCAAGAAAATTAGTATACAAAATGTTACGTTAAAAAACAAAAAGCAAAAACCAAACAACAAACAAAAAACAAACAGCTCTGGCTGGTGGCACAGTGGATAAGGTGCCGGCCTGCAAACCCACAGGTCACAGGTTCAATTCCCCAGCCAGGGCACATAACCAGGTTGCAAGCCAGGTCTCCAGCCAGGTCTGTGGCTGGAGGCAGGTGAGAGGCAACCATACATTGATGTCTTTCTCCCTCTCTGGCTCTCTCCCTTCCCATCTCTCTAAAAGTAATAACTAAAATCTAAAAAAAAAAAAAAAAAAAAAAAGGAGCAGACACAGAATGCTAGCTATGCATTTACACATACATATACAACTCTATCTCTATAAAACCAGAAAAGACAAAGAACTAGCAAATGTTTTAAGCTTAGGGATTTTTTTTTTTTTTTTTTTCAGTTGAAACCTTCTATATAGACAGATTACATATATTAGGAGACCAGGAAGCCAGGTTCTAATTCTGGCTCTGCCTCTAACCAGCCTGGAAGGCCTCTGTGAAATCTGTCCCCTACCTGGACCTCTACTTCCTGGTTCTGAGAGTGGCTTAACCATGAAAATGGCCAAGTTTAACCAGACCCACCCAGCCCCTAGCTGCTCTACCCCAGGAGCTATAGAGGCACCAGGCACCTAGCAGGCACATCCCCCCCACCCCTCAACCGGGGTTAGTGAGGGTGAACCCCAGGCCTCAGGGAGTGTGCAGTAGTATGAAGGAACCATGGACATGGACAACTGGTGGGATTGACTTAGGCGGGGAGTGGGTGTGGGGGGGAAGGGGACAGAAGAGAGCAAAAAGGGGATGGACGTATTACAACAATTAAATTTAATTAAAAAAAAAAAAAAAAAAAAAACAGGCAGAATGTGCAGAAGGGGACAGATAGCCCAGCACGCAAGGTTCTCACAGGGGAAATTATCCTTTGAGCCAGGGCCTGAAGGCAGGATATGGCTTTTGCAGGTGGAAAGGGTGAGTTTCAGACGACAGACCTGTCCCAGCAGCAAAGCTGGATGAGGGGAGAGCCACCACAAGTCCTCAACTGACTGGCTTAGCACAACAGTTCTCACACCAGCAGCAGAAACATTGCTAGGACTGTGGATGCCGGGGCCCCATCCCAACTTTGTAAATGGGAAGCTCTGGAGGCGGGGCTGGCCAGACCTCCCTGCATACAGCTCCCCTGGCACCTGCCTCCTTAACAGTCCCCTCAAGAAGGGTGTGAAAGCTGTCCCAATGACAGGACACATCTTCATGGCCCAACCCATCCGCCCCAGGCCGGCCCCACCTGGCTGAGCTGAAAAAGCCTCCTGTGCTCAGAGGAACTAATCTATCACCTAAATATAGATTAACTTTCCCTTTTCCCCAGCCCACTGGGGAAAGAGGAAGTGGGGCCTCCCTCGCTCCCGGCAGACAGCCCAGTGCTGGACTCCTAGAGCTCAGAAGCGGCTGCACCACCCAGGGACCGCTCCAGAGCTGGGAAGATGAGGGAAGGAGGGCTGGGGCTGGAACACAGCTCCCTGACGTGCAAGAACAGCAGAGTGAGTAGGAGTTTTCTTACTAGAACTCCCCAGGAAACAGCTTACAAAGACTCCCTCCAGGGTAGCTCCAATTCTGGGAGGGGGAGTTTCCCTCCCCCTCCAGGGAGCAGCCTGGGACCACCCCCCACCTCCTAGGTATCAGTGGGAATGTCAGGGGTGGGAATCCCAGGGTGAAGAGCCTGTGGGGGAGGCTCGCCCCCTCTGAATCCAAGGCCCTGGGCTATAGCACATAAGACATAGCTATGGGCTCACACTTCCACCTCCTACCAGCTGGTGACCTTTCAGACCCGGTTTTCTGGAAGACCGGGATAATGATGCCCTCCTCAGAGGGCTGCAGTGGGGGTGAAATCCCAGGACACAACCCCTAAGGTAGGAAAGGCCCAATAGCAAAGCTCTTAAGAGTCATTGCCACCAGTGTCCCTAGCCATTTCACAAACACCTGCAGTGGCGACAGCCCAAGTTCCTCCTCATCAGCCCCTGTGGCTCCCACTCACCTCCACACCAGTAGCTTCACCACCATGCCTGGCCTCCACGATCCTCCCATTTCTCAGAAGGCTCTTCTTCCTTGCCCTGTGCCCCTCAACAACCCCAGCACTCTGTCTGGGCCCCCAGGCAAGGAGCGCCTGCTTTGGGGAGGATCCACCATGGGGTCCCCACACAGAGGGCTGAGCAAGTATAACAGCAACAGAGAGGTTCAGAAAATGGAAAGAAATCCTTCCAGTTTCAGAAGAAAAAGCAGAGCCTTAAATCAAGCATTGAACAGCACATAACCAAGACTGCCGCTTGGGAGTCAGTGGACACCGCAGACCCTCTCCCATCAATGTCCCTCCCAGGAGTCAGATGACTGGGCCAGGGGGGCTGTCCTGGACACTTGGGGAGGTCACTTTCTGAGTCCTCAGAGTTACCAGCCAAAGGTAACGGAAGCTGATGAAACTTGACAGCTAACCCCTGTCAGCCTAACCTAACAAAGGCCTGGACCTGCTGCAGGCTCCCAACGCAAGCCTCCCACCCCTGGGCTGATGCCCACCATACCCCAACCTGCTTCTGGTCCCAACCCCACAGAGTGCTGTCCACAAGGACTGCTCTGCCCTCCAGGACTCAGCCTACGCTAAAGCCAGGACACCAGGGCAGCCCGAGGATGTCCGTCCGTCACAGGGCTCCGGCACACATGCGCAAGCATGGGACAGCTGGGCTGACATGTCAATACAGGTGGACAGGCCCCTGGGGTGCTTTCCGCCCATGTTGACTGCACAACAGAGCCCCAGGTGGACAGATAGCGGCCTTCATCGCCCTCTTCACATACACCCCAGTTCCTGTCCACGAAGCCTATGGGCTCACCTATCAGACCACCCCAACAGAGCTCCCCAACTTCTGCAGCACGCCCTCTCCCACCTCAGCACCCAGATATCCTCCTCTACAGGAGGAACCAGTGAGGCCCTGACTCAAATTTTTTCTCTATGAAGGGGAGGATGAGACCAGAAATAGGAAGAAGCAAAGCTAGACCTGGGGAGGCTTCCTGACCCAAGGCAGGTGGATGCCACAACAGGCAAAGAAGCCTCCTCCCCTATGAGCTTGGTTCAGGTTCCTGCCCTTAGAGAAGGCATTACCCCTACTCAGAGGGGCAAGATGCGAACAGAGTGACAGAAGGAACCTGATAGGACTGCTCCCCATGCGTCTCCCTCCAACTCTGAATGGGTGCCAAATAATGTGACCACAAAGTCCTCCAAAAGTCTGGGCACCCCTCACGCTGGGATCCCCAGAGGGCCTGGGGCCCCACAGATGCTTCGTGGGGTGACATTTTAAGGATATGAAGACAGCACTTGCTCTGCCAGTGAGCCCTGTAGGGTGGTGGCGGAGAGCTCTGACAGAGGATAAAAAAAAACCTAAGAAGGGATATGCCCAAGAGATGGTGGAATTAACGTCAGGCTCAGTGCGGAAGGCACACGAGCCCCTGTAAACATTAGGTTATCAGCCGGTTATCTGTTCTGTGGAAGGTTGTGGACCTGTCTCCCCCCACATCCCTCATTTCCTACGTTTGGTAGTCAGCTTTATCACAAAAAACATCAGGAGAACTAGAAACATCTGGATCCTTCCTCGGGCTAAAAACAAAATAAACAAACAGCAAAAAAGCGGCAGTCTTGGTTATGTGCTGTTCAATGCTTGCCCTAAATAGCCCTGTCTATGAGCACCCTTGTCACAGCACCTGGGACGGGTGCCCTCTCGGCCTTCCAGAGCAGTGTCCGTGGCCCTCTGTGGACCGGCTTTCGGGTTCAGTCCAGACTTGTAAGGCTGGACTTACAAGTGATGGAGGCCCTGGAGGCATTCTCAGTGAAAGCAGACACAAGCTCTTCTAGGAGGTGACAAGCCCCTCTTGCTTGTTCTATTTTCTGGTTTTCATGCTGGAAATTCTACCAATTCATGGAAAAGTTGCTGTAGCCTCTGACTCCCAGCCGATGGGCCAAGCCCAGGACCAAGCTGTTTTATTTCAGTGGTGACCTTTCCAAAGGCAGGCGCTGAGTGTGCCAAAAACACAGAACATTTCCCTGGACCCTAATCTCAGGCACGCAGGAGGGCTTCTGCCCCTCATGCAACCCTGGATCTCTGAGTTCAGTTGTATGGTTGGGAGGACACCCACTTCTGGGAGGCCTCTGAACACAGCCTGATGCAGAGGGAAACCATGTTCCCAAGCAGGATTTCTAGAACAAAGCCATAGAAAATGCATTTGGAGAGGGCCTCCCTAAGGGGGCTGCGGCTGGGTCAAGGGTCAACTCTATGTCCAGACCTGCATAGTACCCCCGCCACTCCGAACAAATCCAAAACCAGTGTGGCTTTCACCAGAGGACACCACTGATTTCACAGCCAGTGCAGATCCGGGACATCAGGACCACCACAGGAAGCTGGCCACCGGACCCCACTGTCTAGTCTAAGCCAAATCCCCCTGCCCCAAGGTGAGGTGTTGTATGTTCTCCCCTTTGATAAGACAAAGAAAAAGAAAGGACAGAAAAAGCCAGTCACTTTTCCTTTGATTTGTTCAACAAGTATTTATTAAGCCTGACAGTGCTGGGTGTGTGAGGGAATCGCATCCAGCCCACGTCAGGCTGTGCACCAGGGCAGGTCACGTCACCTCTGCACACTTAGCCTTCCTCTCAGGGTCCCTGCAGACAGAGCAGGTGAGGTGACCTCGAAGGTTCCAGGCAGCTTTGATCCAATAAAACAAAAATTCACATTGGGGAAAGAGAGAGATTGAAAAGGCAGTCCTGACAGTACGTTGTGACTTGAAGAGTGACTTGGAGGGGCACAGCACCACTTCCCAGTCAACCCCCAGCTTTCTCTGCTCCCAGGAAGATAAATCTAGACCCCACTCTCTGACCACTGCACACTGATCTTACCCACCAGCTTGTGCCACCCGAGCCCCACCTCCACACTTACTGTGCAATGTGGTGCCACACTCTTATCCTCTCTGAGCCTCATTTTCTAATCCGTAAAATGGGGGTGATGACAATTCCTACTTCAACAATATCCCAATGAGATTGTATACGGAGGATGCTCTTCATAAAACGTACCAACAATGATTTATTTTCATTTATGTTTTGTCAGTGATCCCCTGTGTCCAGTACTGAATGCTATGCGGACAGGGGAGCTCCAAGCAGGAAGGCAGCAACTGAATGACAGTTCTGAGTTAGAGGCTGGCCCTGACAACTCATCTTTAAAGCAACCCTTGTGGCCCTGACCGGGTAGCTCCGTTGGCTAGAGCATCATCCTGATGTGCCAAGGTTGTAGGTTTGATCCTTGGTCAGGGGCACATGCAAGAATCAATCGATGAATGCATAAATAAGCGGGACAACAAATCAATGTGTTTCCCTCTCTCTCTTTCTCTCTCTCTCCCTCCACCCACTCTATCTCTCCCTTCCCTTCTCTCTCTAAAATCAATCAATAAAATAAAATAATTTTATTATTTAAAAATAATAAAGCAACCCTTTTAAGGATTTATAGATGAGGAAAATGAGACTCCGAGAGGCTGAGTAACCTGCCAAGGGTAGGGTCACACAGATTGTCAAGGTCAGAAGCAGGACTTGAACATGGGGCTATCTGGCTCTGGAGCTTTAACACACCAGCCACTAGAACTCCCAGAAAGAAGAGCAGAGGGGTGAACCGCAGCCCCTCCCAGAACTGGGGAGGAAATCCACAGGTTCTCTGACCATCCCCACTAGCCCTTGGGTCTACTGGAACTGTTTATTCTAGACTCTGATATTTTTTGTAAACACAGCTTAGGTTGCCAAGGGAGGGACAGAAATTCATTTGTTAAAGAGGAATGAGATGGAATCCTTCAACTTCCTTTGGCTCAGCTGGGGACCAGGGGACAGGGTGGAGCCAGCCCTCCCCAAGTTGTACCGCCCACCAGTCCACCTCCACACCAGGTGTGCGAGTGGCCGCCAGGATCAGCCCTGCTCACCAGAGCCCTGGGAAGGACTTCATAGCACAAGGTAAAATGACCCAGATTCTTTCTGAGCTGGGCCACTTGTTCTCTGGGGCTGACGGCAGCCCCTGGGAGGACTAATGAGCATCTCTTCAGTGTCTGCAGGGCCGTTTAGAAAATGATTACTTTTCCTATGACCAGAGAGGGGGTGGCAGGTCCCACAGAGCTTCTGTGGCCTCGAGGAGCTCCCACTGGGGAGGACACAGTTTAACTAAAAATCCTGGGCCTGTGGGCTTCATCTGCCACACCTTCTTACTACACTGCGTTTCTGTATAAGTTCTCGATTATGGTACCCAAACCTCACAACCTTGGGGGAAATTCACAGTGAGGAAATGTAGCTGGCAGGCCTGAATGGCCAAGTTTAAATTCAGGGGCAGATTCTTTTTTCCAGGAGTACATACTAAGTATATAGAGGTAAACTGATGTGCTAGTTAAAATATGCTTTTCATATTCAGCCAGACCCCCTCCCCACCCCAAAAAAAAAGACAAAAGAATAAATGAAATAAGTGTGGCAAAACTCATGAAAATTGTCAGCTCTGAACCATGGGTACACAGAAAGAAGTTCTCTCTATTTTTGAAATGTTTCATACTTAAAAACCTGAGACAAAGGCTGCCCAGAGGGGCAGGGAGTTACAAAGTGGGACCCAGGGAGGGCCCAGGGAAAGGGAGAGGAGGGACAGGAGGAAGTGGTGGTGCAGGAGACACTGGGGGGATGAGGTTGTCCCCCAGAGGATGGGACCTGCCGTCCTGCTAAACAGACCACTTCCACCCCAACGGCCTCTTTCTGAGGCTTCATTCCTGAGGACTCATGTCCAGACCCTTCCCCTAAGGGGGCTAAAGGCCAGACCCTTCTTTTGGAGAACTTCCTAACTGGAACAGTTAGGAACAGTTTCCCCATTTGAGCAGGGGAAATTACCAGGCTGCCCAGCAGAGGGATGGCCTCACCAGCCTCCAAAGGCTCCCCCTGGCCCGGGTGACCAGGAAGGAAGGACAGAAGCTCTAAGGCACAAGGGACATTCAGGCTTGGCCCCCTCAACAGAACATGATAATTCTCTCACAGAAACTTGGACCTCAAGGTGTTAAGCAAACGTCCTACTGGTCAGGCCTTTCCTGACCACAGACAGGCACCCTGATACTCTAGTTTGCAAACCCTCTGACCTGGACTGAACTGTGCACCCTTAAAGTCATAGGCTGAACTCTAAACCCTAATGTGACCGTATTTGGAGATGGAGCCTAGGGGAGGTCATTTAGATTAAATGAGGTCAGAAGAATGGGGTCCTCACGGAATAGTGCTGGTGACCTTATAAGATGAGGAAGAGATACCACAGATTCCTATCTCTCCAGCTCATGCACAGAAGATAAGCCACATGAGGACCCAGCAAAAAGGCACCCAGAAACCAAATCTGCTGGCACCTTGACCTTGAACTTCAGCCTCCAGAACTGTGAGATAGTAGATATCTGCTGTTGAAGCCACCAAGTTGGTGGTATTTTATTCTGGCAGCCCAAACTGGCAAGCCCACTCTCCTTCCCCTCCGACAGCTGACACCCAAGGTGCAGCTGGCCCAATAAGCAGACCTGTCTGGCTCAAGCGCCCCTGACTTCTTAGCCTCCCAGAAAGTATGTGGTCCCTCCCCCTCCCCTGCCTTACCATGCAGGATCCCTGGCAAGAGGCAGGAAAGGCCACAGGTGAGTCTGCCTTTCCAGGGAAGGAAGGGAGCTGGTACAATGAGAAGCCCCACCCTCCCCTTTTAGGTCCTCTTCCCAGGGAGGCGGTGACAGAAGGAAGCACTTGCCAGCACATCTTCCTCCCTCACAGGCCCAGGCCAGCCTGGCCCCAGAGGGGACGGTTCCTTGGGCCCTTGCCCCCTGACACTCCCTAACTGAACAAATATTTACACGTGCTAAGGGGTGCCCTCCTTTCATTCAGACAACACATTTCTATTAACCACCCACTTCACTAAGCGCTGGAGATGGACACGTGGCTACTGACTTTGAAGAGGCCAGAAATCCACAAAGAAAGGAGGTGACATAGGAAAGAGGACAGAATCTCAAGTTAGAAGATGGGTCTAAATCAGCCACAGAGTAGCCATGTGACCTTGCTGGTCACTTCACCTCTCTGGGCCTCCGTTCCTTCCACTGAAAATAAGAGACTTGGAGATGATAGCAGAAGTTCTGACATTCTAGAATTCTAGTAAGTCGGTCAGAAAGCAACACAAATAAAGACTCGCAGGGTGAGAGCTTGAGAAGCCTGAAGTGTGTTGGAGAAAAACGCACAGTGAGGTGAGTGGCCCCCCAGCACAGTGAGACCCCCCGACCAGCCACAGCTACAGACTCCTTTAGGTGCAAGGAGATGGCCAGGTGCCTGCCAGAATCAGGGTGGGCTCATATCCCTGAGGACGCATGGCCACTGCGCCCATCAGCAGGTCTGAGCTACAAAGTACCCAGGTCTTCAGAAGCCAGGACCCACACGGGTCCCTCACCCCTGCAAAGGGATGGCCATTGCACCACCTGGTCCTGTGCCAATATCCCAGGCGCCCCAGGGAAGGCCTGTGTCCCTTCGCCCATCATAATTCTAGGCCACAACTCCTGGACAAGACCTGGCCTCCACCCCGTCAGAGGCTCCAGTTCTGACCCCAAGTGCAGGCAGGCGGCAGATTCATCGCTTCCCTCCACACACACGGGACAGGGAGGCAAAGCCCACCCTCTTCTCTCTGAACAGCAATAGTATTCCTTCATCCTGGCCCATCCCCCACACCTTCTCTTTCCCACTTGCCAAATCCTGTCCATTTTCCTGAGGGAAATGTCTCTCTCCTCACCCTTTTCTTTCCACTGTCACTAGTTTCCCCATAGGCCCATCCCCCATTACCAGCCCCCATTGTCAACCCCGCCTCAGCCTCTTCCCAGGGCTGCAAGGTCAGTCCCCACCCCCAAATTCTCCCTCCTGAAGAGGAGCTCAAACTAGGCACTCTTGCCCATAGAGCTCAAAGGACACCACCTTACTTCTGCATTATAGCCACTACTTCGTCAGCATGGGAGGCCTCAGGGCTATGTTACCTTCCCAGCCCCGTCTCCCGCCTGCCTGCCCAGGGGCGACCCTACATTTGGGGCAACCCAGGGGTGCCCAGACACACCCTACATGCTCCAGCCCCGGCCCTTTGCTTCTGCATCCCCCCCTGCAGCTATGCTGGGGCTTCAGAGCCTTCTCCACCACTTCCGGCCTGGGGCCACAGCCCAGACACTCCCAAGTGCTGCTGAGCTCCTTCTCCTCCTGAGGCAGTCTCCCCACCCCTGACTCTCAACTTGCTCTTCTCCATGCTCCTTCCTTTATTCCTCTTAAATTAGAAGTCATTGGATGTTCCTCTTAGCCGCCCACCCACCTCTCCATCCCACACAAGTGACAAGCCCCCTGTGGGTGAGGCCGGCACCTTCTCCATCACTGGATCCCTGTGACGTGCAGACAGAAGCACTTAAGACATATCTGTTCCCACAAATGACACTGAACAACCTGTTCCTTGCAGGGAGAAGGCAGAGGTGGGCTGCTAAGGTAGGCTGCGGAGGCCCTCTGTGCTGGCTGCTGTGGGGAGCGACCATCACCCACCCGGGACTGGTCTCATGTGTCCAGCACAGCCTGACTGTTTAGTTATGAGTCATAGTCACGAGGCCCCCAGCAGCTCAGCAAGGGACATTTCTACACACACTCACACACATGCAGACATACCTCAGACGGGCAGGCCATTCCTACCTGGAGATCAGAGTCAAGGCTCCAGGAAATGAGAAATGAGACAGAGGCATTCAGGCCCAAATCCCACTTTAGCTTGTCTTTTCCCAGGATTTATTATCTCCTTTCTCCATAGCCTTCTGCCTGGAGCAGGGGCAAGGTGCGATGTACTCCAGAGGCCATAAAGGCCGAGTGAGAAGCTAAGGCTAGGCCCTATAAATGGCCCAGCACCATTTACGTCCATGGGCAAGAGAGCCTGGACCATCTGAGAGAGGTGCCAGAGGCCCAAGTGGCAGCTGCTAAGGAACTATTATTGTCCCTATGGAAATAATAATGATAAAAGAGCTAAACATGTGCCATGCTTTATTATACTAAGTATGTGTTGCAGCACAGTGAGGTAGATTACAATTGTTACCTCTGCTTCCCAATGACAAAGCTGAGGCCAGAGAGGGCAGGGAACTTACCTGAGGTCATGCAGCCTGTGAATGACAAAGCCAGGCTTCACACCCAGGCAGTCCTTAGTTGCTGCACTCTAGTAATCACATCACACGCTGTGAGCACTGCATCGTCTGGGCAGCACAGGCGTTCTCGCGCTATGAGACTCGGTCCTAAATCCTGGGCCTGGGTGTGGTCCATTATGGCCATCAGATTGAGCCATAGAGTTCTCACAGGGCAACTGTCCCCTATGCCCTGGCTCAAATTGACACCCAGGGGTGGGGACAGTTATGCAGTGAGCGATGCCTAGCTGAAAGAAGTTCTGAGTGGGTGAGTGAAGAAAGTAGGGGGCACACAGGACAGATGGAGCCCAGCGCCTCCCTTTCTGGGATGTCCCCAGATGGGCACAAGACCACACCACATTAGACCCAACTGCTGCATTATAGTGGAAGGTGTTGTCCTGAGGCCTTTTACCTGATGGGGAGGCTGTAGGAGGGAGCTGGGCATGAAGAGCCTGGATCCTGCTGCCTCTGAGCCCCACGACCATCCCCAGGGCACCAAACCATAGCCCTGGCCTGACCTCAATTCCCTTCTCCATAACTATGTGTTGGCGTTGTTGCTGTTATCACTACTGACATGGTAATCACATCACTAGATGTTTCTTCCCCAGCCACTCCGGGCACGGCACAGACAGTAGCTCATAATACTGCCATCTTTATCAGGAGGCAGAAAACTGTGCAGGCACCAGGCTGCCATCTCCTTTCTGGGCAGAAAGGGGCCCTAGCAGGTTCTCCCGCCCAGCTCCTATCACAGCCTCGCTCTCTTCTTTTCTTGGCAAAGTGGCACCGAAGCTGAGTCTAGATTTAGAAAAGCAGTTAAAGTGGCCAGAGGTTAAAATGCACAAGACCATAGAAAACTTGGGAGCAGACACATGGCCAGGGGAGTGAGACCTTTATAGCTGACTGATTTTCTCTTGGCCTGTCTGTGGGATTCCGCAGGCAGTGGGAAAGACCAGGATGTCTCACAAGGATTAGCATGCAAGTCTCGCACCCACTGCAAGTGATCCAACGAGGACCCTGAGAGGCAGACAGTGCAGCTACTCATCCAAGGTACCTTGTACATGAGTGGGCAGTGGAGCTGGGTATCAGGCTCAGAGCTGCCTAGCGGTAAGGCCCAGGTACCTTCCGTGAAACCACACTGAGCCACTACCATAGGTCAGAGATGGCGAGCTCAGCACATAACTGGGGGCTGCAGATCTCCCTCCTCCAGCTCCCACCAGCCATGAGGACCCACCTCTTCCCAGACCATGAGACAATGGCTTCCAGGCCATACCCAGGAGCAGCAGGTTTCATTCTCCTTTACAGCAAACCCTACCCCGTGCTCTTAGAGGGGGCTCCGGAAGTCCAAGGGCTATGGCCATTCGAGCAGAGGGGCAAGCACACAAATTAAAGCGAATGGTCTCTTCTCCAGGAGGGAATAAAGACATAGACATGCCCTGGCTGGTAGCACAGTGAATAAGGCGCTGGCCTGCAAATCCAAATGTCACTGGTTCGATCCCCAGCCAGGGCACATAACCAGGCTGCAAACCAGGTCTCCAGCCAGGTTCGTGGCTGGAGGCAGGTGAAAGGCAACCATACATTGATGTCTCTCTTCCTCTCTGCCTCTCTCCCTCCCACTCTCAATGGAAATAATAAATAAAATCTTAAAATAAAAAAAAAAAAAGACACAGACATGGAGAAGGCACAATTTGACAGAGTCCAGAAAAATTAGGATACAGAGAGCAGTGAGGACTTTCCAAACTCTCTATCCTGGGGAGACACGTTGGGGTTGACCTTGAAGATGAGAAGTTTCCCTGAACCTCTCAGGAAGGGGACAGGCCAGTCACCAGGGCTGCTGTGGCCTTGGACACAGGGGTGGGTCACTCAAGCCAGCAACTCCAGAGGACATTTAGTCTTGAGCCCAGCCCTCCCTGACTGCCCACCCATCCCACACCTGCACCTCCTCCTTGACTCATGCCCTGAGCTTAGCACAAACCAAAGTGCGTAGTAAAGGGCTATCAGGCCTGTGAAACCTGACTCCCCACCCCAGCTGTAATACCCATCCCTACCCAACCCTGCGGAGAAGGGAAAGTGGAGAGAAAATCCTGATTAAGAGGCTGTGATCTCAGTTCACCTTCCCGAGGGGAGGTGGGAAGTTTCTCCTCTTCCGGGGTCCCTGGCTCTGGCAGCCAGACCGCTTCCCAGCCCTCCTCTCCAGGCCTCCCAGATGCCCAGGACTGAGCACCGTTGTGTCTCACAGCCAGATCCTGGGCCCTGAGCAGGGATGGGGGTTGGGGGTGGGCAGACAAGGAGCTCTATCCCACACTCAGGAAGCCCCCTGTCTGATGGGACATCTCTGCTCTCAGAGTTCCCAATCTGGTGGCACAGACCAACCCCTGCCCTCAGGGAGCTCCCAGGGGAAGAGGCAGCCCCTGCTCTCAGCTCCCCTCGCGGTAGAAGGGGCAAGCCTCCTGCCCCCAGAGGGCTCCGACACCATTCCGAGGACTGGCATTGAGACCCAAGACAGAAAGGCCCCACAGGACAGAGGCCAGCATCAGGGCACCCCCTGCAATAAGTATCCAGTCCTGGTGTCACAGCAGTCTTCCTGACGTAGAGAAGAGGGCCTTCGAGGATCAGAAAAGCAGACGGCACGTGCCCTAAGAAGGGGGCTGGTCAGCTGAATGGGAGAAAATAGGGAGCCACCTTAGAACTCAGGACTGGTCACCACCATTTGTGAGCTGTCTCTACCCGCCAACCCCCGGTCTCCTACTCGCTGCCTTGCAGGTGGCAGAAGCCCCATTCGCACTTCTCATATGCCCAGGGACAGGCTCCCAGCTGCTGAGGGTAGAAGGTCCCTGCTGCCCACTCTGTCTTCCCTGTGGTTCCATGCTGGCCTTTGAGCTCTCTGGTATCAAGGCTATGGATGGGGACATGGCCGGGGCCCCAGCCTCATAGCAGCAGAGGGGCTGCCCCTGAGACAGGAGATTGGAAGCAAGCCTGGGGGACATCGCCTGACACTCAGGGGTTCACACCGTATGCCCCTGTGCCATACACAGGAGGGACTGGAGTCCCTGCTCTGCTGCTAGAAACCTGCTCTCAGAGGGATCCAGTGGTGGGCAGGGCCCAGTGCAGGCTGTTCAGATCATTTCCTTCTGATGCTCTATGCTCTATGCTCGCAGATGGTGGGACTGAGGACTATTCTTCTCATAAGCGTTGGGTTATGTCCCCCAGGCCAGGAGCTCTCTGAAGGCAGAAGCCAAGGTTCCTTTCTCCTGGGCTTAGTAGAGCCAGGCAGAGAAGCAGGCCTTTGGGCCACCCTCCCCGACAACACACACTCATATGGGAAGGAAGCAAGGGCTCTCCTGTGTCCTAGCAGGGGTCCCTTAGTTCTCCCAAACTCTGGAAAGGTGGCCCAGGCAGGACCCACAATCCTCTCACATGAGCTTTTCCCAGGCATGAACACCCCTGAGGACAAGGGAATAGGAACAGAGATGTCTTGGGATTGAAGGCTGCTTCTGAGAAGCGAGAGGGGGTCATTGCCTCCCGCTACTTCCGTGGCCCTTTCCCTACCATCACTCAGTGACCACCTTTTGGTCATTTCCCCCTTCTGCACCCTATGTTAAGCCGGGTGGGTACAGACTGGCTTTTCCAATTGACTCCAGGTTAGAGGATGTAAAGGTATGTGTGTGTGCGTGCATGTTTGTGTGTATGTACATGTCAGTGTGTGTGTACTTATCTGTCCTGGGGAGCAATAATAGTTAATAAATAAGTGAATGGCAAAAATAGCCTCAAAGGAGCTGACAGGCAGAAGGCCAGAGCAGCTGGGCATGGGGCCAGCACCCTGAAATGCCAAATGTTCATCTAGCCAAAAAGAAAAAAAGGTCCACTGTAGGACTGCCTCCATTAGCCAGGGCCAGGGTCTGCTGTGATTTCTGGTTCTGGCAGAGACCCACCCTAGGTATTCTGAGCGCTGCCCAGGAACGGGGGCTCCTTACTCAGTGTTAGGGTGACAGCAGTGGAGAGCAGGGGCCCAGCATGGGGCACACAAGGCTACGAACAGGCAGAAAGCCTGCAGGTCGCTTCCCAGCAGTCCTCCAACCATCCACCCAGCTGGCCAGCCCGTGTCCAGCCAGCCCCCCAAAAGGTTCAGCCAGCCAGGAAATGTTCTGGGCAGCGTCATAACCTATCGCCCCTGCATGGGCACTGCCCCACCTAGACACCCACTTGAGGGGGAGAGATTTGACTCAACGTTCTGATGATCACTCACCCCTATCCAGACCCCTCAGGTCTTCCACTGACTTCTGTTAAGCCCTCCCTCCATCAGGCCTCACCAGCGCTACGCTTTCCCGGCACTGAAGCCTCTGGAGGTCCGTGGGCGGCCTGCTGTCCTTTGCTGGCACGTGTCTGTGTTCTGATGATGTTATGCAAGGGAGCACATCTGGGAAAAGCAGATGTGTGCCTCCTTGCTTCCCCATTGGTTGCAACCGTTTCAAAACCAGTCCTCAGAGGGGATGCTGCTCACAGGCCTGACCTCAATGCAGACTCCCTCAGCTGCAGCCACCCCAAAATTCAGAAGCATGGGGCTCAGCACACTCCCTGATTCATACTCCTCCAGGAAAGTCCTGGCCCCAGCTTCCAGGCTGGTCCCAGTCAGCTCTGGAGGCAGCCTCCACGTCCTGAAGGGTCTCGGCTGGGCACTTGGTGACCACAAGCCAGAATAAGGATGATCAAGGGTCCTTTTTCCACTCAGCCTTTTTTGGGAGGTAATGCAATTTCCTTCTACCCTTTTTACTGCTGTCCAAACACAGGCTTTCAAGAAGTGCTAAGCTCCCCTATAATGTGTGGGGACTTAAAAATACAAACTACATGCATCTGGGACAGATCACGGGTCATTTACGGAGGGTGTTTCACTTGGCAGTCGCTATGCTAAGCGTTTTGCATACATTATCACATATAATGTTCAGCATGATGCTCGCTCGATGCTCGGGGGTAGCAATTCTACCACATCCCCTATCACAGAGAGCGCTTAGGCTCCACAAGGGCAAGGAGCCTGCCAAGCAGACACAGCTGGAACACAGTAGAGCTGCCGGCACAGGGACCGCAGAGGGAGCACAGGCAGTTCCTGCCTGGGGAGGCTGGCATTCTAATGTGGGGGAGGGGCAAGCATTAAAGAAGGAGGGTAAATAGGCGCTCTCTCAGGTGACCCACAAGAAGGGATAGCAATGTGGAAGTTGGCATATGGGCCTGTAGGAGACATATGCCAGCTGGGGTCAGGGTGTCCAGGAAGCCAAGGTCTGGAAAGAAAGTTCTCAGAAGCTGGCTGGGGTGGCGGCTCAGGTGCCAGAGTGGGGAGGAACTAGCACACTGAATGGCTGGGCGCTTCAACCTGGATAAAGGCAGAGCCCTGGGAGGAATCTGACAATGGATATTTAAAGCCCAAGAAGAGCCCTTGGCTGGTGTGGCTCAGTGGATTGGCACCAGCCTGCAAACCCAAAGGTTGCTGGTTCGATTCCCAGTCAGGGCACATAACCAGGTTGCAAGCCAGGTCTCCAACCAGGTCCATAGGCAGAGATGGGTGAAAGGCAGCCATACATTTCTCTCCTTTCCTTTCTTCCTCTTTGCCCTTCTCTCTAAAAAATAGTGAATAAAATCTTTAAAAATAAAAAAATAAAGCCCAAGAAGAGGTAAGGAGGAGGGCCCTCAGGATCCGTATCTAGTTCCCTGGAAGCTGGGGAGCTGATCTTCTAGTTAGAGAGCACGAGGGAGTGGGCTTGGCACCACTAGCGGCCAAGGCAAGGAGAAACTAACAGATAGATGCCTAGGTGCTCCCTGTGACCCTCCCCCTCTTACCTGAATGCCCTGACCCTCGACCTCCCCACCCCTCGACCTCCCCATCCCCTTTCCAGCCTTGGACAATGGCAGCAGCCTCCCCACTCAACCCACACTCTCCCTCTCCCTGGAGGCTCCTCCTTCCCGCTCCACACCCTACACCTCTGTAAATACAGATGGCGCCACGTTTCCTCACTGTCCAGCAGAAGAACCCTCTAGCAATTCTCACTGCCTCCAAAAAACCAACCTACCACCTTGGCCCAGCAAGCTATGCTCTTCCCAACCTAGTCCCACCTACAAGCCAGCCTTGCCTTTGCCACAACACTTCTTTCCATTCCTTCCCTGTTTTAAAAGCTGTAGGTATCCTGCTGTGCCCAGCAGGTGCCATACTCAACTGTGCACTGGACTTGGGAGGTAAGAGCCCAGACCGGAGCCACTGTGTGAGCTGGGGCAAGTTACCTCACCTTCCATGTCTCTCAGTGTCCTCATCTGTCACTCTCAATATGGGGGCAACAATAGCGGTGCTTACTTCATAGGGCTGTTGTGGGGATTCAATGAGTTAATACAAGTAAAGCGCTTAGCTGGTGCTGAGGAGGCACTATTTACAGGCTGGTTCTTGTGGGCAGGGCCTGCGGCTCATCCATCTTGGTTTCCCAGTGCCTAACACCTGGTAGACATTTGTTAAACAACCCAGCCCCACAAACATCGAACACAAGTACCTAGACAAAGAAGGAACGGACTCTACGAAAATAAAGTCAGTTTAGGAATGATCATGAATTTTGTTTCAGGACATGCTACGCTCACAGAGATGGAAGGACATGGACCAGCAGGATCAGTGGACAGAGACCCACAACCGAGGTTAAGGCGGGAAAAGAATGTCAGAAGTGTGCACTGTGACTGTTGTTCAGTTTGGACCCCACAGCACTCTGTTTCCAGGCCTCTCGCGTGAAGTCCCTTCTTATTTCACTCCAGATGAGGAAACTGGCCGAGACGATGTCTCGTCATCATCGTGCCCACCCCCTGCACCCAGGTCAGGACTGCTGGTGTTTGTGCAGTCACCTGAGAGTCCCATCACCCGCCTCCTCTGGCCGCTGGCCTGCGTCCTGCTCCCAGCCACTGCCTACCTCCCCACTCTGGGCTGTTTTCTCCCTGCCTCTCCCTCCATCTCCCCGGCTCTGCCCCCTGAGAACCACCAGGCACAGGCTCAGCAGAAATGCCCCTCCTCCCTTGAGTCTAAGCATCTCATTCTGCCTTCTCCAGCCCACCCGGATGAAGTTAACACAGAAAGCTCCATCTCTGTGGCCTGGCATGCCATCATTTCAGGGAGGGGGACTCTGGCAGCCTCCAAACCGTCTCTGCCTGGGCAGGCACTATAGGGTCGGCCTGTGTTCCTGGGGCACAGGCCTCACGATTTGGGACGCCTACATCAGGGGCAGGTTCCCGGCGTTTACCCCAGACGGACTGGCTCAGACTCTCTTGACACAAGGCCCAGGAGCTGAACTTCCAACCAGACTGACTGGAACTTTACACACACAAGTTTGGGAGCTACTGGAGCACTGGCTCAGAGTCTGAGCCCCAGACCCTGCTGCACCTCTCTCTAACGGAGCCAGCCTAAGCAAGCTGCTTCTCTGGGCCTCAACTTTCTCATCCATAAACTATTCTCCTAAAAAGAAAAAAAAAAAAATAAAGAAAAGCAATATCTATCTACCTAATGGGAGATTATGAGAGTCAAATAAGTTACTAACTGCTCAGCACTGTGGGTGATCAATGGTAGGAGTTGGCAAAATGGGCCTGTCTTTAGCTGGGCCCCACCAGAGGGTAGATTCCCATCAGGCTAACGTTCCCCAACTGTCCTCTTTATGGCCAGGCCCCGGGATTCATCAGAAAAGTGGAAAGGCTGGTGTGTGGAAGTGAAACAAGGGTGCTGTTCCCAAAGGACAGCAAGCCCCACCACCAGATAAGTCGTTAGAACATCTGCAAACTTGGGGGGACACCAAAGAGGGAAAGGAACCTTCACTCAGCCCCTCCCTGCCCTTGATGGGGGTGGAGGGAGACCCCAGCAGAGTCTTCTCTCAGGACAGGGAGTAGCTGACCCTGCCCGCCCCCACCCGCAAGCCTTTCACTCCAGGGACCTGGAGATGTCCGAGTTCACATAGATGCTGAGTTAATTAACAATAACAGAGAAAGGCACCTGAATATCCATTCCAGAGAAGGCCAGGGCAGGGCTGGACAGGAGCAACAGCAAGTGGGAGAGCATGGGCACCCTCAGGGCGGCACATCCACCTCCGCATCCAGCCGTGGCTTCTCAGCTCTGGGAAGCCCGGAGCCCTAAATCTCTGCACCCCTTACTACCACGGGCACCCAGCAGCACCAGGGCCCTCCTGCCCACCTGCCCCAGCCAAGGCCCCACCCCCTTGGGCCAGAGTTGGCCCTGTTAGGCTAATTACGTCTGGGGGTGTGGACACCATGGGAGTCTCTGAGTTGGCAGCGCAAGCTGCAGTGAGCAAGTGCCCCACACAGCACTCCAGGGCAGCCTCAGCCCTTCTCCCCAATTCTCAAGAAAGGGTGCCAGTTGGAGCTCCTTTCATACCCTCTTCCAGGGTCTCTTCCCTTCTTCCCCCTCCTCAGAACACAGAAGCTAGAGCGTCTGCCCGCGAGACCCTCTTCCCGCTGCAGACCCTTCCTGCTTTGGAATGGAAGACCGTTGGGGAAATGGGTCCTTTTCATTCTGCACCTTTTCATCACCTTAAAAGAAACCAAGTCTGTTCTTTAAGTCCAGGCTTAAGGTGATTTTTCTGTTATTTCCAAAAGATTCAGAGCAAAAGTAAACAGCAAAAAGACTTTGGGGAAGGCAGATGGGAATGAATCTCAAAGACTTAGTGATGTGGCTGGGAAAGGGCTCACCTAGATGTCACTATTTCCTCCAAGGAGAAGCAGAGAACCACCCAGAGGGCTGCCTCCCCATCCACCCCCCGCCCCCCCGCCAAGCCCCACAGAGGACATCACTTCAGACTCAGCAGGAGTGACCCACGGACCCTTCTGACAGTGAAATCACCCCAAGGCCTCTGACCTTTGACTTTAAGTTAGCCCCACTGACAGACATCAGGTGGGAAAAGCAGGGGCAGCAACACCCCACATGGGGAAGACATCAGTTGGTGGTTAATATGGCTTTTCTAGGCCATTGTCACCAATGCTGAAGAAATATTCCACTTTAAAAATAAATGTAAAGCAGGAATCCAAAATTAACTCTCCCCAGATAACCCCTTTCCAAAAAAGACCACATCCTAATCCACATGTGGCCATTCGCAGAGGATCTAACCCGAGGTCATCTCCCTGTCCTGCACCATGATGCTTCCCAGGCCTCAGCCCCATGCAGCTGGTATTTCTCCATCTTCTCTCCTCAGATGGACTCCAGTTTCTTGTGCTTCTCACGATCCTCCTTCCCAGGGCAGGAGGGCTGCAGCCCTTGTGTTTCTTGCCCTGATACTAGAAAAGAAATATCCTCAAAGTGGAAAGGAAAGACATCCTTTCAGGGTATAAGCCACACCTCTCCAACACCCCATCTCTGAACACCCCCTTAGTCTTTGTCACACATGCCGATGATGCTAAAAGCATATGGGGTGTCGCTAAACTGTATCATTCTTGTTTATACTTCATGACTAATATCAATGTTTACCTGCTATATAACTTGGAGCAAATTCATTCATCTAGCCAACACATTTTATTAAGCATCTACTACACTATGTGGTTCATGCTCTAGTCTGAGAGAGACACAGATTCAAGAACATTGCTGTAGGTGGGAAGGCCACAGCTGTCTGTACAACTTCTCACCATTCAAAAGTGAAATACCACATAAAAAAGAGAGGGAAGAGCCCTGGCTGGTGGCACAGTGGATAAGGTGCCGGCCTGCAAACCCAAAGGTCGCTGGTTCGATTCCCAGCCAGGGCAAATAACCAGGTTGCAAGCCAGATCTCCAGCCAGGTCTGTGGCTGGAGGCAAGTGAAAGGCAACCGTACATTGATGTCTCTCTCCCTCTCTCCCTACCACTCTCTCTAAAAATAATAAATAAAACCTTTAAAAAACATATTCTTGCAGTTATTAAAGTGCTGCACTAAGCCATTTATTGAGCTATGTTTAGGGCTAATTGCTGGTGATAAGAGCAACATAAATACACTGAGCCACAGCCTTGCCTGACAAGATTTTATATACCAGCCGCCAACCAAAATTTCTTCCCCTATCACATGCCTGCAATCATTTTTAGTGGCCATCACTCTTTACTGAATCACTGCAATAAACCCTTTCGATATAAACAACTCGCTTTTCAATATCGCCATAAATCAGACTCAGCGTCATCCACATGGTCCCTCTGCTGATGGACGAGGCTCAGGGCAGGAATTCTCAACCCCGGTGCACATTAGCATCCCCAGGAGCATGACAAAATGCTGGGGCCCCCAGGCCCGCCCCAGGTGAGCCTGGGTACCGGGGTTATGTAAAAACTCCTACATGTGCCTTCACTTCCCACACCTTAAGCTCTGTTGGGTTACTTAACATTAACCCACCCAGAAAGTTAAATGCCAGCGTGGGCATTTGAGGTGAAAAAACTGAGGCTGACACACACACGGAGTAATGCATTGCAATCAACTGTAAGGGAGTTTATAACACCTGCAAGAACTGCTGTTTCATGGGACAGCTTGGGAAGGCGTGAAGAATACTTTTGGAGTTTGTGCAGTATCCATGCTCATGTTTATTGTCCTTACAATTGAACTTGGCTCCTGGTGAGTCTCTGAGGTTTCTCACACATTTGACCGTTGGAAAGAGCAAGGCAGACTCAGGGAGCAGGAAAAGAGGAGAGATGAGTAGACCAAGGAGGACAGTAGAGAGAGGCCAAGGGGCTCACTTGGTCCTTCCTGGCATTGCCTGACAGATCAGCGGGTGATCAAGAGAAGGAGAAAAATAAAGTCAAAAGCCAGTGTTTTCTCAGACTGGGTTCCCAGGCACATGGGCCCGTGCCCAAGGGGACAGGCTGGCCCTGTCCAGGAAGGAAGAACCATGGGAGGCCCCTCCCTGCCAAAAGTCAGAACTTCCCGTGGAACCAGAGGATGGGAGCTACCTGCCTTCCTCCCATAACGCTCAGTGAGTAAGGATCAGAAAGTCAATTACATTCAGTAAATAAATGAGTATTAAAACAGACAAGGTCCTGGATCTGAGAGGGCCGGCAGATAAACTAGAAAGACTGACCCATAAAATCACCCACCAAGATAAAATTACAAACCCAAGTAAGTGTTACAGAGAAAAAGAAGAGGATGTTTCTACTTTAGATTCCTAACAGCAGATGTTACAAAGGCAGGGCCCCTGGAAGGGCACACGCCCACCTTGCCCGCTGTGGGAGCAGCTCCGGCCCTCACCCTGGGCGGGCCTCCTCATCTGAGAAATCAGGGCCAAGGCCCTTCCAGCTGGAGCTGCTGCCAGGGAGCCCGTCAGGGCGACGGGTGGATCCCGCAGGAAAAGGGACTCAGGCAGAGGAAGACTGGGGACCTGAGCATGTTCAGTGAGCAAATAAATAGCCTTCCCAACCCCAAAAGGGAACATGAAAATAAAACCTCAAAAATCCCCTTAGCAGAGGAATGGCCCTTAGGCAGGCATTTCATTTTTCCTTTAGTTTTCTCTTGAAGAGTGAGAGGGACAGAAGTGCGTTTGAAGCAGAGCTCAAGTATATCTGGGGTGCGTTTTAGGGGTTGATGGTTCTGGTAAGATGGGTTTAAAATGCATCCTAGTGCTCGTAAGCACTAAATTGTGTATTTACCACATGCTACTTGGCAAAAAGACTCTGCATCTGACCCCCAAGATGCTCCCAGAAGTGAACCTGTGTATCCCCAGAGCCTCCTCCCTTCCCTCCCCTGTTCCACTTATGCCACCAGACTAGATAGAAGGCAGCCTCACCGCCAGAGCTAAGCTAATCTAGTGTCACTTCCAACCCCTCTTCCGGGTCTCATCCATAAAACCACTCAGGGGCTCTTTGTAGGTAAACATCTACTCCCAGGTGTCCCCTGAACACTTCAACGCTGCCTTCCCTCACGGCATCACTGCAGGCTCAGGAAATGACAAATCATTTAATGCCCGTCTGAGCCAGACACCATGAGGGAAGAGAGGCCATCACAAATTAAAAACCATGCATTCCAAAACCAGACCGAGGCAACTGCTGCTCAACAGCTGTGCCTTCCACAGCTTCCGCAGTACCACCGGGCAGACCCAGAGCTGGGCCCACTTTGAAAATTCAGAGATCTGGATTTGTATAGTGACTCCTAGCTAACAAACTAGCTGTGTGACCTAGATGGGGCCACTCAGCCTCTCTGAACCGCTTATCTCTTCCTCTCCAAATCAGAGCTCTGTAACTATGAGTGCCCTTGCATGCGTTAACTTGTGTGGACCACCCAACAACAGACCTTACCAGTCGGGAATCTATTAGCCCCAGTTTACAGAGGAAACTGATTGAAAAAGGGTAAGGCAACTCAGCCAGGATCCTATCACCAGGGTTTTCCCTGGGCCTTAAAGCCAGTGTCTGCTCCGCCCTAACCCATCACCTCCTCAGAACTTCATGAGAAGCCAGTGAGATCACATATGATAAAGCCCTTGGTTAGCTATAAACTACTAATCAACTTAAAAGCATTGAGTCTTTGGTTGATATTTGAGCCACTATCTAAGGGATGGAAAGCTACATGTTTTAAGAAATGGAAATTCAAAAACGTTGATGAATGTTCGTCATTTTGCAGGACTAGGACCCTGAGTCCTCCACCGAGCCCCGCACCTGCTGCGCTGTTGCCCAGGGGCGGCCTCGCCCCCTCCCCAGGGTTCAAGGCAAACCTGGGTTAGAATCCTGCCCTCTCTACTCTCAGTTCTCTAGAAACAGACCGAGAGACAAGGACTTGAGAACAGGTGATTTATCTGGGAGAGAAGCTCAGGAAACATTAAAAGGGGCATAGAAAAATAAGAAAAAGAAGGGAAGAAAGCCACACACAAAGTTTTCAAGCATGTTTACCCTTGTGGACAACCAGAGCTGAATCCTTCCACGGGATGGGGAACCAATGCAAAACACGTATCTCAGAGCTACACTCCCTCCACGCCAGGGGCAAGGGAGCTGGGTCCTCACCCACCAACACCCAACAGGCACTGGTTGAGAGCTGCTCGGGAGTGGTAACTCCCCAACCTTTCTGACCTGGCCCAAGAGTAGACCAAGGGGCTGAGGTCAGAGAAAGCCCTCGGGTGCTGGCAGCTGGATGTCCGGTTAGTGGCTGGGAAGAGAGGACAGGCACAGGTTCAGGGAATACGGGCAGGCGCTGAACCATCTGTTAAACTCACTAGCTGTGTGACCTTGCGGATGTTATTTACCTCCTCTTATTCCAGCTTCTGCAGCCCTGAGTAGGGATAAAAAAGCGTCTCTCTCATAGGGTTGCTATCAAGATTAATCAAGGCCATGTACATAAGGGATAAACCCAGTGCTGGCCTTGCAGTAAAGATGCAATCGAAACCCCTAGGGAAACTGAAACTACAGAAAGGAGGCATCTCCCCAGGCCCTTCATTTTACTTTATAAAGGATTTTTGGACCCAGATGGGGAATGAGACTTCAAAACAGGCAGCCTTCCAATGCAAGCCAGGAAACCTCCTTCCTGAGGGAGGAAAGTCCCCAAGCAAACACCCCTATCTAGGTCACTCTGCCTGGGCTGCCCCAGGGCAGGGGGCTGGACTCTGGGAAACTCGGAGGCTCCATCCAGCCCTTACAGCAGCGTGTCCTAAAGAGTCTGAACAGCCACTGATGCCCCTATCATGTTCCCTGAAAAACTGGCTCTTCAGTGGAACATATCTGACACAGGCTTGGAAAATTTTAGTACATCTTAACATACTAAATAAAAACTTTAAAGGTCTATAGTAAATAATTCTGTTTAACCAAGTATTTCCTAAACTTATTTGTCACAGAACTGAATGTGCATATGTGAAATACCTACTAACCTCTCTCCCAAAGGACACTTAGTAGGAGAATCTATACTAACGACAGTTCTGGGAGCTGTGATGCAGTTTGAATCACCCCGGGACTCCCATAGCCTAGCACAGTGCCTGGTACACAGTAGGCACCTAACAAACGGTTGTTGTCTGAATGAATGAAGAGAAGGAGCAACAATGACTTTAATAATGGTTTTCAAATCTATGACATGATCTAGTATCGGCAGTGCCAGGCAACAGTTCTCTCCTTCCAGGAAGGCACATTTTTAAATGGCAGCAGCAAAGATTTGGGAAGGCCTGCTTAAAGTTTAGGATCATAATCCACCAAAATAGGCTTCCAAGCACAGCTACATCGCTTCCTTCTGTGGAGGTGTCGGTCTAGCACTTCGGCACAGCCAAGTGTCTGTGTGCAGCTGTCCACCCACCCTACCACCCATTCACGCATTCACTCATTCCTTCATTCAAACAAACAAACACACCCTCACTGAGCACCTACTATGTGCCAGGGCACTGAGGCTGACAGTAGGTCCTTTAGGACTCCCTGAAGCTAACTGTCACTCCAGTGAGCTATGTGATCAAGCCCAGGGAGCCCCTAAGGGGAGAGAAGACAGGACCACCCAAGTGTGAGGTCAGGAATCCTAAAGCCCAGAAGTCATACATAGCTCGTAACCCTCCAGGAGGAAGCATGTGGTAGCGGGGGTGGGAGGGTGGGATTTCACACTGACACAAGAGTTTGGCCTCAAGAATAAAGCCACTACTGTCTCCCAGTGTTTGTTTGTCTACCCCTTTCCCTTGTGACTATATCTCATTGTTTCCAAAGAGCATCCCTGCCCCACTTCCAAGCCCTCCCCCCAACCATGCTCACAGCTCTAATCTGCCCTTCCTTTCTTTCCTACTACTTCTCCTTCATCCATCTCCTAACTTCCTACCTCCGGGCTCTCTCCTCCACCCCCATCTCCTCATTCTGTACCATCCGTTCCAGCCCTGGATATCCTTAAGGTTTTTCATATTTACTTACCAGACAAATGAATGAATAAACCAGGACTCAAACTGAGGGCCATCTTTCTGCGGAACCCCCACCAGAACCCCCACTGGTCAGCCATAGGCTACCTTGCCTCAAACAGGAAGCGGGGCTGGGAACGTTGGGAGGAGGAGAGAGGGCCGTGAGTGAGTCCAGGTCTGAGACATCCCTCTCATCCTGTCCCATCACTTCCAGTTGCCTTCCAGATCTTTCCTTGTGTCAGTGCACACTCCCCAGCCTCACTGGTACATCTTGCAAGGGATCTGTAGGAATTTTCCTTCCTCTAGACAGAAGCTGCGATGGGCATGATAGGACATTTGAATGGACTTCAGGAGGCAGTCACACTGTTGCAAGATAACCACAGAATCCCAGGGCTGGGTGTGACCTGGGCCACAGGATCCCAAACTTCAGAAGTGGCCATCAAGACCACCTGGGGAGCTTTGAGAACTAGATCCATTCCTGGGCCCCACCCCCAGACCTTTGGAAGCACAGCCTTCCATGTACTCAGTAAGGAGCATGGCAGACAGGCATCTAGTCTCCACTTGGCACCCTCTCAAACAGATGCTGCCCCAGGAGGCATCTGGTTTGGTGGCTGCAACCCCGAAGGCTAAAAGGTATGTCCCACCTCCAGCTGAAATCTGTCAACTACTTTCCACCCATTACTCCCAACCCTGCCCTTGGGAGCAACCAAAAATAAATTTAATCCCTGTCCTAATATCTGACAACAGGGATCACAATAAGAATGCCCTTAGTTTGCTAGAATCTGCCCTCCTCCCAGCTAACTGTCCCTCATCCTTCCAAACCGTCTCTCCCTCAGAAGTCAAGGTTTCTAGTCCCCTTGCCAAGTTGGTCACCCTCTTTTGAATTCTCGCATCCAACATGGTATTTCAAGGGGACTTCAATCCTCCAAAGAACTAGATGTGCCCATAAACCTAACCAAAACCCCACTGGTCTTTACCAACTACCAGCCCAGAATACACATTAAGCTCACAGGTCCCATAACTAGATTTTATCCGCAAGGTTGGAAAGATATACCTTCCCTGTCCTGCATTTGGATGTTGCCTTGAGAAAAGTGGGGGAAGTCAGGCTTTCCAACCATTTTCATGAAGTTCTGGGGAGAGAAAATGAGCCCTGACTCTGCCCTCCATTGCTAGCTGCCTCCATCTGATAAGCACGGCGGAAAGAAGGGTAGGTGAGAACAGCAGCCCCAGCCTTCCTGGGACCAGGGACCTACTTTCCACTGGTGGGGAGGGGTGGGTCTCTGGCCAGCTCCCCTAGCAGCCCGATTCCTAACAGGCCACTTATTGGTACCAGAAGTTGAGGACCCTGTGCTAAAACATAACATGTAACTGCACCCAGAGGATTTATGGGTCCATTCGGAGATCCTGGAGCAAACTGTTCCCAATCCCAACACAGGCTCCTGCTCTTAGGAAGGAAACGACCACAATCTGGACCCACCATAAGATAAGTAAAGTTAACTGAGGCGCCAGCAGGCAGCCACGGACTGGCAGTTACCCAGCAAGAGGCTGGTACAACCACAGGGAGGCTTCCACATGGGGTGCCCCTCTCCCCAATACCAACCCCATCTCTTGCTGGAACCAAGGTGGGAGATCCACTCACACCTGCTTCTACTGCGGGTGCACCCTACAACGGTGACTCCGCATGAAGGGGACTCAGCCAGGGCCTGTCTGCACAAGAAAGCTGCTGTCCAAGCCTGTTAAGCTGATTTTTAAAGCTCTTCTGTGAGGCTGGGTAGGTTTCCGTGATGGGGTTTAAGATGTGTCCGTGTCCTCTCTAGGCAAGAACATAAGCAGGCTGTTCTATGTCCCACAAAACATAGACCTCCTGGTCTTGCTTCAGATCAAAATTTACATTGAATTATTAATGGTGAACGTTCCTGCAAATACAGCAGCTGATCAATTTGCTTCTCAATGGGTCTCTGCCATTCCTTAAGTCCTCCCCACAGGAATGGGGGCACCCTGGGGATCGAGAAAACAGCCCCCCCATCTAGAAGCTCTACTCAACCCCCACAGCCAGAGGACTTTACTCCCTCCAGGTGCCCCCACCCCACCCACTGAAAACAGCCAGCAAGCATAACTAGCAAACATGAGCCAGCGGCTTTGAGGCAAGACTCTCCCCGGCCCCGCACACTGTCAGCTCCGCACACTGTCAGCCCCGCACACTGTCAGCCCCGCACACTGTCAGCCCCGCACCCCAGCCTGCTGTGCTGCTGGCCAGATTTCTCCTGTTCCATAAATTCGGGTGTTGCAGGCAGTAATTGGTAGCAGCGATTCCCGGTTCCCAGTGGCTGCAGTGGAAGTGTGTCCTCCTCCACGCCACCCGGGGGGTCAGGGAGGCAGTGGCTGCCAGCAGTGCACACGGGGAAGCCAGTGACCCACCAAACAGGCCTCTGGGCCCAGTTCCAGAGCGAGGAGGCAGCTTTTCAGTGGGGTTCGCTAGGTGGCTGAGCCGGGGGTGTCACAGGAAGGGTTATGGAAAGGGAAGGGTGGGACTCCATGGGGTCAGGGGAGCTAACCACTCAAGTCTCACCCCCAAGCCTCATTATGCAAAGGAGGGTGTATGCATCCAAGGGACTTCCCTAAGAAGCCAGAGGTCAAGGTCAAGGGCGATCAAGGCCTAGAACAAGAAAGGCAAATGGTTTCAGGAAGCCAGCCACTAGCCAAGAATAAACAGGACAGAGCTGCAATGATCTCCTTTCAACACAAAAGCTTCCTCGGGCCTACCTCCATCACCTAGGCCAGCCCACAGAACAATCAGACACAAACGCATGCATGCACACACACGGGAGCCATCTTACATGACAGACATGCATGTGCACATAACACGCACACAGTGACCAGCCCGTCCCAGAAACACACACATGCACTCATGCACAAATGTACGTACCCACCCCTTGGCAGCCATAGCAGTCGGTTCCCACCCCCATCCATCCCCAGCCTCCTGGCTACAGACACTCACACGTGCTCACAGTCATAGAACATCACCCACAGAGTGCCCGTGCCTTTCCGATATCCGGAACAACTGGTGTCAGCTGTGGGTTCAAACAGGCAGAAAATCACTGAGTTTCTCCAAAAGGGTTAGGGGGAAGAGAAGGAGCTGCACATAGGCTGGGTGGCGGATGATCATCCCACACTGCAAAGACAACCTCTGATAGCTCTCCCAAGTTCACAGGGACCCACACAGGGTCAGAATCTTCCCCTCAGAAACCACATCAGGCAGGTTTAATGTGACTGCAGAATACTACCCCACGTTGAACAGAACTCTACTTTTCAAAGAGCTCTTCCATCCATTATCACCTCTTAAAGTAACTAGACAGTGGAAAATGCTCCTCTCCTTGGCCAAATGACCACGTGCGCTCACAAGGCCCAAAGATTTTTCTCCAAAATATTCTTTAATAGCTAAGCATAGTTGTGTGGCCATGCTTGCTTGTGTGTGAGTGCATGCAGAGGCTTTATGTAGCAGAGTGGGATACAGTCAAACAAAAATGAGGTTGCCATGGCAACAGGCTCCAGCATCATCGCAGCCTATTAACACAAGTGAGGAATGTGTTTGGCAGATGCTCCTGTGTTATTTATGGTATGGGTGTAGCAGAGGGACTTGTAACACGCAAAGAAGGAGGAAAAACACCCCGTGATGCTCGTACTGTACCCCACCACAGAGACGCCAGTGAGATGAGCACAGAAGGAGAGGCTGAGAGGGTGCAGATGGGGCGAAAGAGATGGGAAAGCAGAGCAGGCAGGCAGAGGAGCGGGAGAGGAAAAGTGGGCAGACAGCAACGGGAGACTGGAGGGGGAGGGGAGAAAAAGGAAGTGGGAAAGAAAGAGCAGAGGGGGAGGCGGGGAGATGGCAAGGTGTAAGGAAAGGAAACAGAAGCATCAGCCCTCAAAGAGGGTTGCCCCACCTTGCCTCTCCCCCTTTACTGAGTAAAAATCATCAGAAGGCACCTGTTAAGAAACCAAATGTTTCTCCTCCTAACTGGAGAAAGAGGCAGAGCTCTAAGCATGAGAGGGGCTGGGGAAGAGTAAAGGACTCATGTCAGAGGGGGCCAGCTTTGCAGGAAGAGTAGTAAAGAAATTCCTTTAGTCTCCTGAGGGCCTACTACATGCCCTCAACACTGTGGATGGGACTTCCCAAAGCCCCAACTTTAGAAACCATGCGCTGCTGCCCCTTCTCCCTGGGCCTGCGTCCTCTTCAAAGAAAAGGACAAGGCATCTAACCCAAGCCACCCACAAACGCCTGCTGCTCTGGGGTAACCTAAGGCACATGTTAATGCTGGGCTGTCCCACCAACTAGCAGGGTTTGCTCATGAAATACAAATTGTATATCAAACATAATCAGAAAGATAAATCAAATACAAAGAAAAAGATACCATTTTCTCTGAAGCCAAATAGAAACAGTGCTTGCATTCCCCTGTGGTAGACCATGCCTAACAAGCTCTGCTGTACTCAAGGGAGATCTTGAAAAGTTCAGTGCTAAACCACCCAAAGTCTACACCCAAGCGAAGGTCTAAAGATCACAGTGGAAAGAGGAAGCTGGGAGCCGGAGCTGGCACAGGTGGGAAGAGCAGTTCCACTAGAAGGGGAGAGTCCTACAGACAACTGTTGCTACAGTGGCATTTCACGCTAAGACAGGACTGGAGCACCCCAGGTGCAGCACCCCTTCCCTGGGGCCTGGCTCCAACCTCCTGAAACCATACGTGCAAGATTGCTACGGCTGTAATCAGACCCTGCGTCCCAAGTTTGGTTTAGAAAATAAACGACCCTGGAAATCTCTACTGCTTTGTGTGGATGGCATGCCCTTCCCCTGCAGAAAAGCTGCACCTACCCAAGCCAGGAAGAGCCCCAATGGTACAACACCTGTATGACAGCATGGGTCCTCAGGACAAAAAAGTTGAAGACTTTAAAGCACTAACTATAGAAAACTTTAACTTAGCATTAACAACCCAACCTACTCCACTCACTTAAACCCAACCAAACTGGAAACAGTTATTAAGTCCCTAAAGATCCTACATTGTGCTAGGCAAGAGAGGGTGCAGGAGGAAAAACAAGTATAATCAGGATTCCTCAGTCCAATGAACTTATATGGGATGGGGAGCAAAACAATGGATCCTGGAGAATAGTAAGTGCTCTACTCTGTGGCTCTGACCCCACAGTTACCATGCAGACAAGGAAGACGCCAGCATGGCTGGAATGAAAGAGCACTTCCTTGCAGAAGGTGAGGTGTGGGATAGAGGAGGGTGGAACTGCAATGGGCATACACAATCCTCTCATTCCCTAAAAAAGGAATTTGGGGCCCAAAGAGGTTGCAGGTCCCCTCCTTCCCAGTCCTAGAGCACTTTGGAGGTGCAGCTGCAGCCGGGCTCACTGAAGTGCATACCGGTGCTATTCCCTGGGTGAGAGTTGGGGGCACAAGAGAGCCTCTCAAGAGCAAGGTCATCCTCAACAGGATCAAAGTCTGAGAAAGGCATTAGCAGCGGGGAGGAGGAGAGCAGTAACAATGGAATATAGATAAGAAGTTCTATGGAGGCAAACACTCTCGGAGGGCTGCCTGGGGTCCATGGTCAAGAGACTAGCCTGCAATAGGGCCCACCTGATTCTCTTCCTGTTGAGCTACATGCAAACCAGCAGGCTCAGCAGAGGTCCATGAAGCCACAGGTAAGGGGACTGCTACAGGGAGATGTGCATGTCGGAGGGGCTGGTCTCACACCGAGGTCAGGATGGCAAGTACACCCCTCTCCAAGCCCTTCAGTGGAGTCATGGGTTCACAAGGTTACTTCCTCCTGAGCCCACCATTCTAGGATCACCCATCCAGTCCCAGCAGGGATAAAAAGCCCACCACAGGTTAGGACCAGGAGCACCAACAGGAAGGAGTCACGATGCCAAGTGTTAGTTTTCTGCTCAGGCAAAAAGAGGGGCTGCCACCACACACTTCTCAGAGTCTCCTTCCTACCTTGGTTGGTGACAGCTTTTTTTTAGCTTGGGCCACTTTTGTAACTTGCCAGTCCCACCTCCAACAATGGGCAGGGTTATCATTCTCTTCCTTAAGACTGTGCAAGCGGTACCCAGGGTATTCAGGGACTCCTCTTCCAAGCCTGTTACCCAGGTTGCCCTTAACAAACCAGCAGTGGCTCTAAGAAGGGAGAATCTGCCACAGGGTCCAGCTTTTTGTTAGGGCTTTTTTACATAGGCAAGGACAGAAGCACAGAAGAGAAGGGGACTTGTCCATATCCTTCTCCATTCTCATCCCTACAGCAATGGCTATGATTTAGTGTTTTTTTTTTTTTTTGCAGGACCAGGAATATTACATTACAAAGGCACTCCAGTAAATGAAAAGGCTGGGGCTGAGTTCAAGTTAAAGGGCTCAAAGACACCACACACAAATGACACAGCCATGTCTCTCTGCCCTTTTCACCACTTTAAAAAGACGAGGGTGGGATGTCTGTCTTTGGCCCACAGGCCCCACCACCCAGTCCCTGTGGCTAGGTGGGCCCTACCTGCTTGAGCAGAAACTGGTCCTGGGAGTTGGTATGCAGGGCTATCGCCAGGTGGAGCGCAGACAGGAGCACCCCGCTGAGTACCGCGGCCCGCATGCGAACGGGCAGCAGCGTGTAGATGGTGTAGATGAAGAACACGGTCCACCAGATGCCCTCGGAGGCACTGCGGGGCTGGGGCAGGAGCAGGCCCACCACCTGGACCGCCAGCACCACCGCAATGAGCGCATAGCAGGCCAGGCCCATGTGGTCCTGGTGGAAGGCGGCGCGGTTGCAGAGCACCGCCATGACGAGGATCACACCCACGGCGGCCGCCAGCACCGTCAGGTAGGGCAACTGGAGTGGCGGCCGCGCCGCGTGGAAGGCCAGCATGACGAGGCACACGAGCACCAGCACGGCCATGAGCATGGTGAGGCTGCTCTGGTTCAGACGGAAGAAGTAGCGCTGGTACAGCCGCTCAAGCTTGTCCGACGGGAACTTCTTAGAACGGAATATCTGTAGCAGCGCCAGGCAGCAGGCGCCCAGCGACAGCACTGCGCCGGGGCCCGCGCCCGAGCCCGCGGAGCTGCAGCCATCCGCCGACGCCTCGTCGCCTTCGATGGCGCCGGCCTCCAGATCGTCGGCCGCTCGGCCCTTGCCCCGCCGCTCCTCCAGACCCAGCTCCACCGAGCGGGGGCGCACCTCGGTCCCGCCGGCAGCCGCGGCCGAGGCCGCCGAGCCGCCGCCGCTGCCCGCAGGGGGCGCCCGGGTGCTGCCCCCGCCGGCCGCGCCCCGCCGCTGCCGGCGACTGCCGCGACCGCAGTCATCGCCGCCGCGCTCCTGCCAGGCAGACTTGGATCGGAAACTGAAGCCGAAGCCCCCGGCCAGGGGATCGTCGCCACTCAGCGGAGGATCATCATCGTTGTCGCTGCGCCAGCGGCGGGCCAGGCGCTGCTGCTGCTGCGGGGTCACCGCCTCCCCAGGTTTCTTGGTGGAGCCGCCGGCCGAACCCCCAGGGGTGTGGGGGTAGCCATTGGCGCGGGAATCTGCTGCTCCCCACGCGGAGCGATGTTCTGAGCTTCCCCGGGGAGCCGGCGGCGGCGCCGCAGCTCTCTGTGCCGCGTAGCCCGGGGGGCTCACGCTTTTGGAGCGGGACATCCCCCTCTCGGCTTCGTCGTCTTCTTCCTCCTCCCCCGGGGGCCGGGCCGGGGGTCTCCAAGGGGAGGGCGGATGGCCGAGCAGGGGGACCAGGCTGGGGTCACACGTTGGGGGCGGCCCGGGGCCCTGCGCAGCAGCGGGGCATCTTGGCACCCCCGTCCTGAGATGAGAAGGAAGGCGAGGTGGGAGGCAGGCAGAGCCCGGAGGTGAGAAGTGGCTGAGAGTCCGAGTCAGGAGTCTCAGGTCCGAGATGGAATTGGCTCCCAGCTGGGGCAGCGGAGACAGTGGAGCTGCTGCACCGCGCGCAGAGGGACGTCCGGACTCCGGGCTCCGGTCAAGCTCCAAAAAGACCAGAGTTGCGGAGGAGACTGGACGGAGAGGTGTCCTTGCAGGCGGCGCCTCCCCGGGACTGCCAATGCCCCGGCGCGGCGCTAGCAGAGTCTGACTCGGCGGAACCCAACGGCACAAGGCGGCTTGGCAGCTGCTGGGTCGACCAGGCAGGGGTCCCGGCGTGAACACCTAACGTGTGCCTTTTCCTCACGGCGGACAGGGAGCGACTGGGAGGTGCGAAAGCCAGCCAGCATTATTTTCTAACGAGGGGTGGGGAGGCGGGATGGAGGGTGGAGAGGACGGGGGAGGGGGCGGCAGGCGGAGCAATAGCTCCTGCGCCCTGGCGGGGAGGGTCCTGGAGCCTGGGGGGCGGGGGGGCCGCCGTCCGCATCTCCCACCTCCCGCGGAGACAGTGGGAGTGTGCCCCAGTGAAAGCTGAGCCGAGCCTTCAGCGCGTCCGCGAAGGGGGCGGGGGCGAGGACCAGCTCCTGCGGCGCGGCCCTGCCCTTCTCGTCTCCTTCTTCCCTCCAAACCTAGCGTGGCTGGTTCGGACCCGCCGGCCCAGGAGGACTGTCGCGCCGACTCCTATAGCTCCAGGCTCCTCGCAGCCGGCTGCTGGCCCACCGCGGCCCGGTGCAGAAGCACTAGGCGGAGCGTGGAATCCGGCGCAGCGCTGCCGCTGTCCTGCCCCAACGCAGGCGAGCTTCTCCGGAGGAGCACGGCAGCCAGAGATCAAGGGCCCGGGCTCAGAGGCAGCGGGCCAGCAGCGGCCTGCCCGAGAGCCGCTGCGCCCCGGGGGCGCTCCGGGGGCGCCCGCCGGAGCCAGGCTCAGGGCTCGCCAGACACGCCTCGGGCCCTGGGCCGCTCGCGCCGCCCCTCCCAGCTCGCCTGCCTGCCGCCGCCGCGGCGGGAGCGCCCTCCTCATCCCCTCCTCCCGCCGCTTCCCCGCCCCCCCCCGCGCCCCTCCGGACTGGGCTCACGGAGACTTGCAGCCGCCTCCGCCCCTAACCCGGCCTTTGCCCCCTCCTTGGCTCCCCATAGGCATCCTCAGTCCGGGCTCCGGGGGCCGCAGGTGGCCGAGATCCTCTTCCCCACCTAAAATTTTCGTCGCGCCCCCTCCCTCTCTGGCTACTGGAGCTGCGTCCAGCCCGCGATTCCTTGGCCAGACCTAGGCGAAATTCGGTCCTGCCCTCCCCCCCCAACCGCCGCTTGGGGTGTGTGTGTGTGTGTGTGTGTCCCAATTCTGTCTCCCCTCTTTTGTATCCCTCTTTAATCACCCCCCCCCTTCAACCCAACTTCAGCCCCAGCACTGCACCCCCCATCCCTGGCCCTGCTCGATTGGCCGCCTCCCGAGCTGTCAGACTTGAGTCCGGCGCTCTTATTGGGCGATTCTCCGGACTTGTGGCCGTGCCAAAGGAGGGTGCACAGGGCGGGGGGCGCCTGGGCATCGATTGCCGCAGGGAGCTGAAGACCACAGTCCCGGGAGAGGGGAGAGGGACCCAAGAGGTAGACCCGGAAATGGACGGGGAGATTGAGAGACCGAGCATCTCTAAGTCGCGGAAAGACAATGACAGAAAAGATGGAGATGCCGTGGGTGAGGCCGCTAAAGCCGGGGCGGGGCGGATGGGACTGCTTTGGTGGGTCGTTACCGAGAGGGAGACCCGCAGACAGCGCTAAGAACACTTGGAGTTCATGTAGAGCGCTTTGCCAGTTTTTGCTTTTGATTTATTTCAGTTGCTTCCCCTCAGTAACCCTGGGACGTAACCGGAGATGGGCCTGTGTGATTCTTCCCAGTTTATAGATGCCGAAACTGAGACTCCAAGAGCTTAATCGACTTTACGCGGGTCACACAGGTCTCCTAACTTGCAACTGAAGAAAGATCTTTCATTGGCACCAGACTGCCTCCCGTACACAGTAGGGTGTTATTGCGAAGGATGCGCACCGGAGCCCAGCAGAGCAGGGACGGGGAAGGGACAGAGAAGGACCAGATACTCCTGCGCAGCGCGGGGGACAGGGAGGCAGGAGTGGAGGCAACTGCGGGCCAAAGAGGACCTAGGCCCGTGCAATGACACGCCTATCCACTTCCCTTTGCTCCTAAACTGCCCAGGTGGAAGTTCTGGCAGTCTAAACAGGGAGGGTAAGGGAACCACATCTACCACACTTCTACTGGTAGGAAGAGAAACAACCTTTCCTTTCCTCCTCTTTCTCCTCCAGTTCTCTGCAGAACTTCTGACAAGGACTGAGTGAGCTCTCCTTTCTCTGCTGGTCATCTTTTTACAAATTGGAAAATAAACCTTGCCACAGTTATAGATTGGGAGGAGAAAAATTCCAAGAGATCTGAATAAACTAATCCTTGAGTAATCCATGATTAGCTATGTCATGAACAGCACCATGAATTTAGTCAACAAACATTCATAGGGCACCTCCTGTGTGCTAGGTGCTGCAGGGATAGATAACCCATGCCTGGCTATGGTGGAGGGAGGACCAGCTGGCCACTAATTCAGTTCAGAGCACAATCCAGTCAGTGTTTAGGAGAGGTTCAAATAAAGCACTTAAGGCATTCAGAAAGAAGAGGCATTAATTCCCACTGTGAGGGCCAGAAAGACTCTGCAAGTCAAGCCTGGGGCTAGCAAAGAAGAATGAGTAAGGAAAAAGGGGAGATGGACTAATATTTATCCCAACTACTGTACATCTAAATATCTTATTGTCATATAACCATTTTGAGGAAGATGTTATTCTCCCCAACAATGAAGTGAAGAAAATAGAATCAGGCCCTGGCTGGTGGCACAGTGGGTAAGGTGCCAGCCTGCGAACCCAAAGGTCACTGGTTCGATGCCCCAGCCAGGGCACATAACCAGGTTGCAAGCCAGGGCTCCAGCCAGGTCTGTAGCTGGAGGCAGGTGAATGACAACCATACATTGACATTTCTCCCTCTCTGCCTCTCCCCTTTCCCCTCTCTCTGGAAATAATACATAAAATCTTTTAAGAAAAAATAGAATTAGAGAATCAGAAAGTTTGCCGAAGGCCCATAGTTGGTAGCCTGCTACTTGTACTTGACCATGTAGCAAATGTGATAGGGGAGGGACACTCAGGACAGACAACAACAAGGACAGATGTACCAAGGTGACTGGGTTCCATCCTTGAGCCTTCTCATTTTCTGACCCCTCCCTAGGTCATTCATTTTCATTTTACTCAATTTTTTTTTTTAAAGATAAAGAGATTTAAAATATATATATTTTATTTCATTATTTTTAGAAAGAGGGGAAGGGAGAGAGGCATCAATGTATGGTGTTTCACCTGCCTCCAGCCACAGACTGGAGACCTGGTTTGCAGCCTGGTTTTATGCCCTGGCTGGGGAATCGAACCTGCGACCTTTGGGTTCGCAGGCCGGCACCTTATCCACTGTGCTACCAGCCAGGGCTCCATTTTTTTAAATAACCATTATCTTTTAACAAAAGCCATATGATTAAATGTAAGGAAACTAAAACAAAAGAAAAAACAATTATACCACCTAGAAAAAAGCATTAATATCTTAATTTTTTTCTTAAAAAGTTTTAGAATCTGCTTTTCTCTGCTTAGCAAAAATTGTGGACATTTTTTTCTTCTTTTTTTCTCACCTCTTTTTTAAAGATCTCATCTCATTATTTCTAGAAAGAGGGGAAGGGAAAGAGGCAGAGAGGGAGAGAGAGACATCAATGTATGGTTGCCTTTCACCTGCCTCCAGCCACAGACCTGACTGGAGACCTGATTTGCAACCTGGTTATGTGCCCTGGCTGGGGAATCGAACCTGCGACCTTTGGGTTCGCAGGCTGGCACCTTATCCACTGTGCTACAAGTGAGGGCTTGGACGTTTTTTCATGTCAATAAACATTCATCTACAATATTCATTTTATTGTGTGGACAGACTTCCATTGCAAGAATATTGCATAATTTATTTAACCAGTCCCCTACTGTTGGACATTTTTCACCATCAGAGCAGTTTAGTAAAAGTTTCCAGGCCCTGGCTGGTGGCCCAGTGGATAGGTGCCAGCCTGCGAACCCAAAATTCGTTGGTTCGATTCCCAGCCAGGGCACATAACCAGGTTGCAAGCCAGGTCTCCAGCCAGGTCCATAGCTGGAGGCAGGTGAAAGGCAGGCACACATTGATGTTTCTGTCCTTTTCTTCCTCCCTGCCTTTCTCTCTAAAGATAATGAATAAAATCTTAAAAGAAAAAAAATGTTTCCACATTTTACTGTTATAAACAATGATCATTTTTGTAGATACATCTTTTTGCATATCTTTAATCATACCCTTAGGAGAAATTCTTAAGAATTGCTGGATCAAAGAATAAACACATCCCCCCCCCCTCCTTTATGTTATTTCTAAACTCTAAATCTTCAGTCCCTGCCTCCCTTTCCAGTTCCAAGCTTGCCCTTGCCCACTGGAGACCTCCCCATGGATGCTCCTAGGTATCCACCAGATCCCTAGCTTCAATTCTAAAGCCAGAGGCATTGCCAACAAGCTTGCCCCTCCCTCTGTTTTCTTTTTTTACTGATGGGATTGCCATTCTGGAAACTCTGATATTAGAGTGGTGACCCCTCCTTCCCTCCAGTCCTTGACCTTGTCTTTTCAAATCTGTCTCTTCTACATTCTCTGGGCTGCCTGTCCCCTGAGTCTGCCCCCTCCCTCCTTGTCTGGATAATTGACCGACTCCTTCCTCTTCCCTTCTTGCCCTCTCATCTGTCCTCCATTTTTCCCCTAATCTGATCTTCAATGTCACACACTCTACTGAAAACTGTTCCCAAACACCCTCTTCCTCTGTGCCAGCTTCCAATGTTCATCATTTTTCCTTGTCACTGGACTCACCCTGAACTGCACTTTGCGCCGTGGCAGAGATTACCTTCTCCCACCACCACCACCACCACACACGCAAAACACAAATCACATTTATAGCACCCCTGTGAGCCCTCTCTAATGCTCTTCCTTGCCCCCTCAGCTCCCAGCACACCTTGTTTTTTATCTCTATTCTAGCACTTGTTACATTCATTAACTTGTTTCCAGAATTGTCTCAACAGTCAGAGCTCCTTCAGGGCAGAGTTGATGTCTTACTCATTTTTGTGCCCAGTGCTTAGCCTGGTGCCCGGCACATAGGAGGTACCTGGTAGTTGTTTGCTCGATAAACAAATAGTACACCTGGGGAATAGCGAACAGAAGGAGCCTGAAGTATGTGAGGGAGAGGAGGACTGGGATCTTGACCCCTGTGTGGTGGAGGGTGTGTTAACAGAGAAACCCTGGTTCTTCTCACCAATGCAGTGAAGAATTACAGATCATTGAGCCAATTAGCATGCATGCAAAATTTATTAATGACTGGGAGGGCAGAAACAAGGGTGGCCAAAGGCCAGGGTGGCAAGCTTGCCATAGTGCGGCCAAAGGCCTGGGGGCCTGGGCCAAGGGCACCAATAGAGTGAGTTCTTTTGTTCTGAGGATTTATATAGTTGGTAGAATGGGGGTGAAGAACTTACACATTGATTGACAGGTCAAGGTGGTGCTAGTTTTCCAGGACTGGGGCATGGATACCTAAAGGTGTTAATGGGCTTCCTCATTTAGGCTCTATGGGCCCTTTCAGGCTTTGGGATATAAACACAGTTTTAAAGGCTTTCCTTCCCAGACAGTGGAAAGGACACATACAATTCCAAGGACTTTTCTCTTCCCCTGCTAACACAGTGTTTCTTGTGATATTGGAACACCTGGCAACATTATTAGACCAGGCCCAGGACTACTGGGTTAGCAGGTGCGACATGTCTTCCTCTGCTGCGCATTCTCCTGTAACAGGTGAAGAACTTCAGTTTAAAGATAGTAAAGAGCCCCTGAATCTCAGGACATGAATGTTTTGGTCCATTACATTTTGGGAAGCCAACTGTGGCAATGATGTAACTAGGTTGGAAAAGCCAGATCCAAAAGTGTAAGGAACCAGTCAGGAAATTATTGCAGAGCTGATGTTGGTAAAACCTCATAGTCACATGGTGATGAGAGTGAGACCATTTTCTGGAGGACACCTGTGGAAGGCTGAACAGGAAACACAGGGGTTGCTGTATAGAGAATAAGAGTACTCAAGGTCAAAAGAAAACCAAGAAAAAGTTGGAAGTCAGAGGAACAAAAGGCAGGTTTAGAAGACCAACTCCAGGATGTGTGTGCACCTGGCTGTTGTCATCAGATAGGGCTGACCCAAGGACCACCTCAGGCCTAAGAAGGACCACCTTCTTAGGTGGAAGGTGGAATTACACACACACCTAGGACACAGCTGGCCTTTTTTTTTTTTTGAGATTTGCAGATAACCTTTCCAGCTATTCTCCCCTTGTATCTTGGTTACATTTAGGGCTTCTTCTTTTTTCTTTTTCTTTTAAGATTTTATTTATTCATTTGAGAGAGTGGGGAAGGAGGAGAGGAACACTGATGTGTGAGAGATACATCAATTTCTGGCCTGCAACCCAGGCATGTGCCCTGACCAGAAATTGAACCAACAACCCTTGGCTTTACAGGCCAGCACTAATCCACTGAGCCACACCAGCCAGGCAGGACTTCATTTTTTATTCACTCTCCAAGCTTCTTTATGGAAGAATATTTGTATTTTGTCAATTAGAACATTCATATTTTATAATATTTAGAAGTATTTGTAGAAGTGGTATCAGTAATATTCCCCTACCTAAAAATTCCCTCCCCCACCTTGCTTAAAATGCCACCATGATGGTTATGCTTTAGAATGATAATCATTCCCTAAAAATGGATACAGGAAATCTAGACAGAAAGTAGATCGATGGTTGCCTGGGCCTGGGGAGGGGTAGGAATGAAGATGACAGCTAAATGAGCACAGGATTTCTTTCAGGGTCAGAAAAATGTTCTAAAATTAAATTATGATTATGATTGAACAACTCAATAAACACACTAAAAACCATTAAATCACATTGAATGCTGGGTGAACTTCATGGTATGTAAATTACATTTCAATGAACTGGTTGAAAAATGAACACAGATAGCTTTGGGAGACTGAAGGACTTTGCTAGGACTCTTTGCTCATTATCAAATCAGTGTGAATGAGTTTGATCAACAGGCTTCCCCCACTAATGCCCAGCCAAGTTTAGAGACACTAAGAGAATAGATGCTTGCTATTAAGGCAAAGGGGTATGTTAAGGAGTGGAAGGGGAGAACACTTGGGACCTCTGAGCATTTCCCAAGGCAACTGGAGCCAGAAGAGGACATAGGTGCCCTGGAATGGGAAGAAGGCAAAAACGAAAGCCAGTTAAGAACTGAGGGTCAAAAATGAGCTTTTTCCCAGCCAGGTCACATATCCAGGTTGCAAGCCAGGTCTCCAGCCAGCTCCTTAGCTGGAGGCAGGTGAAAGGCAACTAACTATACATTGATGTCTCTCTCTCCCTCTCTGCCTCTCTCCCTTCCCCTCTCTCTGAAAATAATAAATAGAATCTAAAAAAAAAAAAAGAACTCTTCCCAGTGCTGCCTATGTTACAGTTTAACGAGTAACAGAGGGAAAATAAAGGCAGGACCCTCACCATTGCAATCTAAAAAGAACTTAATAGAGGAGGCTAGAAGCAGAGGGAGACATGCCTTACCTGCTGACCCAGCAGTTCTGGGCCTGGCCTGACAGTAATGCCAGGTGTTCCAATATCACAAGAAACACTACGTTAGCACAGGACGAGGAAAGTCCTTGGAATTGTATGTGTCCTTTCCACTGTCTTGAAAGGAAAGCCTTTGAAAACTGTTCACATCCCAAGGCCCAAAAGACTGAAAAGGACCTGTAGAGCCTAAAGAAGGAAGTACATTAATACTGATGGGTATCCATGTCCCAGTCCTGGAAAGCTAGCACCACTTTACCTGTCAATCAAGATGTAACTTCTTCACCTCATTCCCCCAACTGCATAAAATTGTTTGTGTCTCCAAACAAAGGACTCGCTCTCTTGGTGCTCTTGGACCTCCAGCCCTGGCCTTTGGCCACCCTTGTGTTTGCTCTCTAATTCACGAATATATTTTGCATGCTCGCTAATAGGCTCGCCTATCTGTAATTCTTGACTGCGTTAGTGAAAAAGAGCCAGGGTTTCTCTGATAACATCTAGGACAGCCCTGGTCTGTAATGAATTATTCGCAAAGAATTAAGGAACTCTAAGAATTCCTGGCTCTCTGGAGCAAACCATTCCCAAAAGTGTGTCAACCTACCCTGGACATTTGCATTTTGAGATCAAGACCCATGCTTCAAACTAGATGACTTTACTTTTCCCAGAAAAAACTAATTTACTGTTATTCTCAAGTCAGAGGATAGCCAACAGCATGGAGCAACAAGTGTTTTGAGAGTACAGCATCCATGGAGGCTTAGGGCCCAGTGTGTGAGCCATTAGGTGCAGGCGGCTGAGGTCCCTGAGAGCTACCCTTCTCTCCAACTCCAGCCCATCGCACACTGGGAGCTCAGCGGAGAAACAGGGCAACAGCCCTCTCACTCGACCTTTGGTTTCCTTGGCTTGGAAATCGGGGATGCTAAAATGTCTGCCTTGGCCACAGAGAACCTGGCCCTAGGTTTCTGCAGGCCCTGCACACACCACCAAACCTCCAGGCCTTGGAGAACAGGAAATACAGTATTCGAAGAGCTCGGTTTGTAGCTGCTGTGGAAATGGTTGATAATAGCTCGAGCTGTCACTCTCCCTGGTGCTGACATTTGCATTTTAATGGAGGCAGTTAATGCCATCAGCTAGAATGACTAATAGGTTCTTTCGATTACCCCTGGAGGTAAATGGGAGACCCTTTTTAGCCCACAGCCTTTCAATGCCCTCTAATTGCAGCATAAGATCACACCTGATGGGCAGGTTGGACTCTAATGCCCACATGCCATGCTTTGTCTTTGTTCCTATTCTTGCGTCTGCTTTCTTTCTTCTCCTTATTCCTGAATACTTTTTTCCAAAAAGCCTGGGAACATCTCCATGAGTCATGTATTCTTTCAACACACATAAACTGATTGATTACCACTCCAAGTGGAAAACTATGCTGGACACAATTGAGTAGGGGGAGCCCAAGAAGTATGCCAGCAAGATGCCACCTCCAAGCAGCCAGGGGAGGAACTCACAGAACAAGCAGAGGTGATTCTCCCAACTTATGCCCCTCAACTGCTCCAAACAAGAGGCTGTGAACCAAAGGAGAGAACTATTCCTATACACTGTGGGGAAGAAGGGGCTGGAAATATTTCTGGGAGAGATGAAAGGAAGTTAAATATACAGAGCAGTTAGACAGACAAAGGCTGTCTAACTTTTGTTGTTGTTTTTATTTTTATTTTTTTGAAATTTTATTCTGTTTATTTCCAAAGAGAGGAGAAGGGAGGGAGAAAGCAAGGGAAAGAAACACCATGTGTGGTTGCCTCTCATGTGGCCCTAATTGGGGACCTGGCCCATAAGTCAGGCCTGTGCCCTGACCAGGAATCAAACTGGTGACCCTTTGGTTTGGAGGCTGGCACTAAAGCCACTGAGCCATACCAGCCAGGGTTAGATGAAGTTTTGAGGATTCAGAAGATTCTTCTAGTCACAAAAGACCATGTATTATGATTCTATTTATGTTAAATGTCCAAAAGAGGAAACTGTATAGGGAAAACCTAATCAGTGGTTGTCTCGAGCTGGGTGGCGGGGTGGGGGTGGGGAATAGCTGTTAACGAGGACAATGGGGTGGGGATAGTGTTCTAAGATTGTGGTGATGGGTCCACAACTCTGTGATTATACGATAAACTATTGAGTTACACACTTTCAATGGATAAATTTGGCAGGATGTAAATTATATCTCAATGAAGCTACTGAAAAATGGAGGAAAGATAGGGTCCAAAAAGGCATTCCTTCAGTAACCCTACTTTTTAGTAATAGACTGAATATCCTAGTTTTAATCTCCTAGTCTTTTACTGTATGACAGCCCATGGAAAAAAAAAAAAAAGATTTTATTTATTTATTTTTAGAGAGAGGAGAAGGGAGGGAGAAAAAGAGGGAGAGAAACAATGATGTAAGAAACATTGATCGGTTTCCTCTTGCGTGAACCTGCATCAGGGATAGAACCTACAACCCAGGCATGTGCCCTGAGCAGGAATTGAAACAGCCACCTTTTGCTATGCAGGAAGACCAACTGAACCACATGAGTCCGGGCTGATGGCCCTTTTTTTTTTTTTTAAGATTTTATTTACTATTTTTAGAGAGAGGGGAAGGGGAAGAGAGAAAGGCAGAGAAGGAGAGAGACATCAATGTATGGTTGCCTTTCACCTGCCTCTAGCTATAGACCTGGTTGGAGACCTGGCTTGCAACCTGGTTATGTACCCTGACTGGGAATGGAACCAGCAAACTTTGGGTTCGCAGGCCAGCACCTTATCCACTGTGCTACCAGCCAAGGCTGATGGCCCATTTTTAAGGTGAAAATTTTTTGAGTGGTATAGATATGCCTTTACCTGGCTGGTGGCTCAGTGGAAAGGGGCTGGCCTACAAACCCAAAGGTCACTGGTTCGATTCCCAGCCAGGGCACATGGCCAGGTTGCAAGCCAGGTCTCCAGCCAGGTCTGTAGCTGGAGGCAGGTGAAAGACAACCATACATGATGTTTCTCTCCCTCTCTGCCTCCCTCCCTTCCCCTCTCTCTAAAAATAATAATAAATAAAATATTTTTAAAAATAAAATATAATATAATAAAAAATAGATATGCCTTTAGTTAAAAAATACATGATGGTAAAGAAGTTAAAAATGTGGTAATTGACTTAAATGAATTAATAGATTAATAATTCCAATGGTATCTACACATATTAGAAAAATAGTTTTGTGTTTGTGGAGGGAGCACGTTCATTATGCCTAAAGACAGGGCTTAATGGCCCTATTTCAAGACCTCTTTGGTTCCTTGAGATCCTCAGCACACAGGTTGAGAACCCTGGTCCACGTCTCTACCAGAGTGTGGTTGCTGCAGCGTCTCTACTAAGTGAGCACTGTGGGTGGGGACCAGTTCGCAGAAAACGTGATGCAGGTTCCACCCCATGATGTTTCTTCCTCTTCAACAGTCCAGCCAAAATGGAGCCTTTCTCCTTCCAAACCAGTGGGCTTTGCTGAGAGCAGAGCCAGCAAGGAAGACAGCCAGAGCAATGCGGGTTGGCAGACACGTGTCTCTAACAAATGTAATTAAAGGCAGTGGCAAGTTAAGTGCCTATTAATTTTTCATTAGAAAAAGTCAAAGGTAGCCTTCTTGGAAGGCATCACCATTGAACTTCACTTTGGTAGTTAAAGCCAGGCTTTCCCCAATTATGTATTTAACCCTTTCGCTTTATTGAGCAGAGGAGAGGAAAAGTCAGAGACCAACACTGCTATGCTTCTCAGAGGACATCTTGTCCCACCCCTTGTTTTAAATCACCCCAGTGGTAATCTGCATATGCAATTGACTATGCATATGGACCTTACATAATAGACTAGTATCTCCTCAAACTGTGTTTACATACCAGTTTCATGGTTTGAACCCTATTTTAGATGCCCTTGGGGAGATATTCTATTTCAGGCTCTCTATGGTGAATCCTTTTGTAAAGAAAACACGGTACTTGCCCTGGGTGGTGTAGCTTAGTGGATTGGGCATCATCCTGCAAATGGAAAGGTCACCTGTTCAATACTCAGGTATTCAATTCCTGGGTTGTGGGCCAGGTTCCAGGTTGGGGGCTCTTGAGAAGCAACAGATGAGATTTCTCTCACACATGGATGTTTCTCCCTCTCTCTCTCTTCCTCCCCCTCTTTCTAAAAAATGAATAAAAATTTTTTTTTAAATAAAAAGGACTTACTCCCTAAGTGTTTGTTTTATAAGCCTGGGGCAGTGTGATAAGGCGAGAAGGCAGGAGTTGGGAGCCGAAGGTGTTTATTTGCCCCTAAGAGCTGTCTCCCTATTGGTAGTGGGGACTAACTGAGCTGTCATAGGTCATTTGTTGTCTCATCTCTCTTCGTTCAGTCTCCTTATCAAGGCTTCCCACGTGATAAGAAGTTTTTTGACCCAACACAAGTAAAGGTTGAGGGGAGGAATGCTAGGCTTGGAGTCCTGATACCTGAAGGTTCCACACTAGCTCTCCTAGTTTCTAGCTGTGTGATGTGGAGCAAGTCACCTCACTGTCTGAAATGCAGTCCCCAGCCAGGATAACAATGCTCTCCTAACTCACTTAACCACTTATTTCAGGATCTGGACAATGATGTGATAATCCTTTTCGCATTATTCACCCTTACATAAAATGGGAGTCATTCTTTTTTTTTTTTTTTTTTTTAAGATTTTATTCATTATTTTTAGAGAGAGGGGAAAGGAAGGAGGCAGAAAGGGAGAGAAACATCAGTGTATGGTTGCCTTTCACCTGCCTCCAGCTACAGACCTGGCTGGAGACCTGGCTTGCAAGCTGGGTATGTGCCCTGATTGGGAATTGAACCAGCGACCCATAGATTCGAAGGCCTGTGCTCAACCCACTGAGACACACCAGCCAGGGCAGGGAGTCGTTCTTAATAATAGCAGTTAACAAATTAGTTCTTAAGAACTCCAGCTGTTCATTTAAGAGTTTAGCATGGAATGAGGTACATCATGGGGTCTCAGGCTCCTGCATATATTTATAGATGACTGTGATAAATACTTTTATGTCTGTGTGGTGAGTACTAGCTCCTCTAGTAGCCTGAGAGATCTGCTCTTTCATCTCTGCTTTGTTCAAAGCAGCCTCCCTGGGCCATGCAGATATGCTCTCTGTTCTCCAAGGCATCCCCTCTTTCAGGATTCTGACAGGCTGCAGCCTGTCTGCCCCTCCTGCGAGCGTGGGTGGTGATTAGAACTGTCTGTGAGGAGCTGGAGTGGTGCTGAGTGTTGTTTCTCTTTTCACTGGCCACTCCGCTTGGCTCAGAGTGGTCTTGTTCAGTCCCTATGTACTGACTTTGAATCTGTGACTGGGGGGATGGCCAGCCAAGCCGAGTTAGAGATCGTGCTGGGGCTGGCTGACCTTCCCCAAGCCAGGATAATCTCTCTCCCTGGCAACAGACAGAGGCACCAAGGGACAGTGACAGATTGTGAAATCCTTGGACTGGGCTTTCTAGAATTACTTAAAAAGAGAAAATAGTAACAATACCTTGCATTTGTACAGTGCTTTTAAAAAATGAGGAAGCAGTCTTTTAAAACTATTCAAGGAGAAGGCAGCTTTGGAATTGTGTGGTAGGGAGCAAACCAGGTGGGTAAGAAATACGTTGTCTTATTCTTATCCATTCAATAGAATTAAAAGTGTCATAGGAGAAATCCTCCCCCTTTTTTTCGCCACAGATGAGGATGCAGAAAAGAAAGAGGTAGAATGACTTGATCAATATCATAACAGCATTAGGGGCAGAATTTGACCTAACCCTGGTTTTCTTTTTGTCAACCCCAAGTAAGCAGAGAAAATGAAGAAGTTGAATAATCTAAGAGTTTGCTTTGTCCACTTGAAATTCTGGTCTGTAGACACCTCTTCCAGAGTTAAACTTTGTAGTTGGTCCTCTGAGGTAGACAGAAATGTGCCCCTGTTAATAAGTCTGAAACCAAAGAAGAAATGGAGTGAGGCGTGAAAAAAATTATCATTCTTTTTTCAAGGTACTTATCTCAGATGAAGTCATAAGGATTTTTGAGCAGCGTAGGACCAGGCTCAAAACACGGGGAAGAATAGAGCTGCTTCTGTTGCCAAAGGAGGTTTTGTAGTGTTTGTAGATTTAAAGAAGGAGCGGGAAAACTCTGGCCAGTGCCCAAATGTGTTCGCAGCCTGCTTTTATAAATAAAGTTTTATTGAAACACAGCCACACTCATTTATTTATTGTCTCAGCCTGCTTTTGCTCTACATGACAGAGTTGAGTAGTTGTGACAGAGATTGGATGGCTCGAAAAGCCTTAAGTCTACTATTTGATTATTTTGAAAAAGTTTGCCACCACCCCCTGCCTCACAATATACACACAAAAATTAACTTAAAATTTCTTATAAACCTTAATGTGAAATCTAGAATGATAAGAAGAGTACACAGGAGAAAATCTTTGTACCTTAAGATTACAAAGATTTTTTTATATAACGCCAAAGGTACAATTATTATTTTTAAATTATTCTAAAATACTTTTGATAAATTGGACTTCATCAAAATTAAGAACTCTTCAAAAGACACTGTTAGGCCCTGGCTGATGGCTCAGTGGATGGGCACTGGCCTGCGAACCCAAAGGTTGCTGGTTCCATTCCCAGCCAAGGGCACATAACCAGGTTGCAAGCCAGGTCTCCAGCCAGGTCTGTAGCTGGAGGCAGGTGAAAGGCAACCATACATTGACGTTTCTCTGCCTTTCTTCCTCCCTCACTTCCCTTCTCTCTAAAAATAATGAATAAAAAAAAATTTTTTTTTCAAAGACACTGTTAAATGAATGAAAATACAAGCCACAGACTGGGAGAAATTATTTGCTAAACTCAATAATGAGTAAATAACTAATAAAAATGGGCAAAAGATTTGAAATGACATTGTCACCAAAAATGGGTGAAAACATTTAGATAACACATGAAGACATTAAAAGATGCTCAGCATCATTAGTCATCAGGAAAAAGCAAATTAAAATAAGAGATACCACTATAAACCTACTAGAATAGCTACAATTAAAGAGTGACCGCACCAAGTGCCGGACAGGATACGGAGCAGCTGTAACTCTCACACAATGCTGGGGGGAATGTGGAGTATTACAACCACAGGAAAACAGCCAGGCAGCTTCTTCAAAAGTTAAGCATGCACATACCATATAATCCATCAGCTTCCCTCCTACGTATTTACTCAAGAAAAATGAAAGCCTGTAGCCATTTGTCCACACAGAGACCTGTATGTTAATATTTATTGCAGCTTTATTCATAACTAGAAATGATCCAAATATTCATCAACAAACATATAGATAAACAAATGTGGTATATCCATACAATGGAATACTACTTAGTAATAAAAAGGGATGGCCCTGGCTGGTGGCACAGTGGATAAGGTGTCGGCCTGTGAACTCAAACATTGCTGGTTCAATTCCCAGCCAGGGCACATAACCGGGTTGTAAATTAGCTCTCCAGCCAGGTCCGTAGCTGGAGGCAGGTGAAAGGCAACCATACATTGATGTCTCTCTCCCTCTCTGCCTCTTTCCCTTCTCCACTCTCTGAAAATAATAAATAAAATCTTCTAAAAAATTATTAAAAAGAAAAAAAAGGGAATGAACTGCTGATACATTCAACAACACGAATGAATGAATCTCAAAATGTCTATAATAATGATCCTGGGTGGAAGAAGCCAGACAAAAGTGAATATACACTGTATGCTCCCATTTATTAAAAATTCTAGAAAATGAAAATTAATCACTAGCGAAAGAAGACAGATCTGTGGTTGCCTGGGACTGGCCAGGGGGCAAGGAAGAGCAGGAGGGACTGATTGTCAAGGGGCACAAGGACATTTGTCTTGACTGTGATGGTTTCACAGTTGTGTGACTGTGTGTGTCTGTCAAAATAGCAAGTTGTGCAGTTTAAATATATGCAGCTTCTTTTATATCAATATACATAGTTATATTTACAATACAGCTATTTTTTAAAACATTTTTTAAACTTTTTCTATTATAGTTGGCATACTAATCGTATTATATTAGTTTCAGCTGTAGAGCATAGCGATTAGACATCTATGAACTTACAAAGTGATCACCCTGATAAATCTAGTACTCATCTAACACTATATAGGGTGCTCACAATCAGTTGGCAAAATTTTAGTAAAATAAACAACATACCACAAAAGTGTTATATTTTGAAATAAATTTATTCTTAGATGTAAATATATAAACACAGTCTTTTTAAAAAAGATTTTATTTATTATTTCCAGAAAGAGGGGAAAGGAGGGAGGCAGAGAGGGAGAGAAACATCAATGTATGGTTGCCTTTCACCTGCCTCCAGCTACGGACCTGGCTGGAGACCTGGTTTGCAACCTGGTTATGTGCTCCGGCTGGGGAATCGAACCAGTGACCTTCCGGCTCGCAGGCCAGCACCTTATCCATTGTGCCACCAGCCAGGGCCGTCACTATTTTTTAAATTGTTCAAAAAGTGTCTCCATAGCCCTGTACATAAACTGTGCATTCCCTTAGCAGTTTGCCCTGCATGCAGCCCAGAACTTATGGTTGCTCTAACACCATATTCCTTTAACATGACAGTTGCTCCCAGAATTTAATGCTTTATATCTGAAACAATGATGTTAAATCATAACCTTAGGAACATAGTTTTTCAAAATTAATAAGAAGCATGTTTAATAATGAGATGCCTTATTGCCAATTCATTGCGTGCACCCTGTACTAAAGCTATTTTTAAAAAAGATTCTATTCATTATCTTTGGAGAGAAGGGCAGGGAGGGAGGCAGAGAGGGAGAGAAACATCAATGTATGGTTGCCTTTTACCTGCCTCCAGCTACGGAGCTGGCTGGAGACCTGGCTTGCAACCTGGTTATGTGCCCTGGCTGGGAATGGAACCAGCAACTTTTGGGTCCACTGAGCCAGCAGGTCCCCTGAGCCACCAGCCAGGGCCTAAAGCTATTTTTTTAAAGGAAGAAAAAAAAACAAAAATCATAAAAAACCCTGAGATTATTTCTTTCCAGAGACACCGTGTAGTTTGAGGCAGCCAGCCCACTTCTCACATTTTATATTCCTTATTCTCACTCTAGTGGTTTATCTCAGCAGCACCTCTGTTCTCCAAAGCCCTACCTTCATCACAGGTGACAACAGATAGCAATTGTATTGTCCATGTGTGGTGTGGACTTCCAGAATACTATCTCCTAATGATAACAGGACCATTTTTGCCTTCAAATCCACCTGGATCAGATGTCCAATTTCAGATTTTCGCTTCCTTGAGAGTCTGTTGCTTGCCACCATCCTGACATTAATCACTCTATTGGTAAGAGTGAATTACAGAGAACAGAATCTAATGAAAGCAGAAAGGAATGTCATACAAGATGCTGGAGACAAACTCAAGGAGGAAAATCTCTGTCATTTCCGCATATGGGAACTGCTCCAGGGTCTGTAGAATGATCCAACTGCATAATAACCAAATCTACATTATACAAGTACCTTTTTAATGGTTTCCCCTAACACATAATGTTTATCATATGTGTATATCATAATGTTTCAGAGCTTCTTCCTGTGAAACTGCTAATAAACCTCAGCTTAGAGCCAGTAATTAATAACTTATTCAGAGATAATTTCATGGGATAAGCGTAGGAAAAGGACAGGTGACTCTGGAATGTCTCACCAGGCTGGACAGCAAAGGTGGCCTCGAAGATGAAGGGGGATGTTTTGGAGGAACACAAGAACACAGGAACATAGATGGAACACTGTCCATCTATGAGAATGGCTAACACAGATGAAACCTGACGGGGGCCCCAGAAATGACTGCAGGACCACTTCAGGGACCACGTTAGGACAGCGCCGGGACCCAGCTCTCCAGATAGGAACTGGATGTGGATCAAAGATAGGCACCAGCCTCTCTGGGAAATCTTTGAAGAAGTCACCAGGAGAGTGTCCTGGTGGAAATCAGGACCCCTGGATTCCAGTCTGCCTCTGCTACTGGCCTGCCTTGTACCCACTTATGGTCAGGCCTTTTCTTCCTCTAGACTCCGTCCTTGAGTGCCTAATAAGTGGGGAGGTTGAACCCTAAGTATTCTCAAACTGAGTTTTCTGGAACCCTAACACTCTTTGGATTGCCTATTGATGGTGCAAGGGCTGTGGGAGCCAGGGGGTGGTGGGTGCCAGCTACAAAACTCCTGCTTCTACCTGTTTTATGTTTGTCAGATGTAACTTGCCACTGACGAGAGGTACAGAAAATAACAATTTCTCTGTTTTCCAAATTTCTAAATCAATTTCCGACTCCCAGGGCCCATTCCCAGGAGCCAGATAAAATATTCACCCCAAATATTCTCAGAGTGTTCTTTTCAGGACCATAGGTGTCCCCACCAACAAACCACGTCTCTATTCAGAGGTGTCTGTGGGTCCAGCTATCCCTGCTGACTCTGTGCCACTCTTGGGACATGGGTGCCTTCTGGAAGCTGACCAATGTCTCCGCTGCCTTGCTCTTTGTCGTTCCAGGTCCCTTGATTCTTATTCTGGGAAAGCCCTTCTAGTCTGCAGACCTGTGAGACAATACGTTTCTGTTGTCTGAGCCATTCAGCTCATGGGATTTTGTTTGCAGCCCTAGCAAATAGATGCAAATCCTTACCCCTCTCTTACCTGCCCTGCAAACCCTGTCCTTCCAGGTATGGCTTGTTCTCCTAACACCTGCTTAAATGGGATAGAGGAATGGGGGGATGGGGCACAAGTAAATATTTCATAATTTCATTCAGCTACACATACATAAGGTTTTATTTGAGCAGAGAATCAGAGGCCAAAACAGCTTAAGATTCAGCGGGCTGATGAGATGGTGGTTTTTGCCATTGGGTGATGATGGGTCTCTGGGCATTTCCTGTACTGTATTTTCTACTTTTGGGTGTATTGGAGAAGTTCCGTCACAGTGTCATCCTTCTGCTGTCTCTACCGGCTTGACTCTACTGTGCACTCCTCCACCGCCCCTCCCCACCCCCCACATCACCAACTGCTGCCACTGTCACCAGAGCCTGTGCCAACTTTGAGCCTGGAGGCTTCCCTGCCAGCCTGGCTGCAGCCATGGGGCTGCACCAGCTGAGCAGAGACCCAAATTCTCAGCCCTAGTCCTTGCTCACTGCCTGGGCGTCTAGCTGGGCCTGCGGATGGCTCTTCACTCCAGTTCCTCTCTCTCCTCTGAGGAGTTGTTTCCTCTGATTCTTGCCATTATCATTTAAATACCAGACTACTCTTTAATCATTATAGGGAGCACGCAAATTATGTCCTGGGACAGGGTTACAGGGCCTCCTGCCCAACATTTCCTTTCATCAAATCTCTCCTTGACCTCTAACTCATAAAATAATATGTTTGCAGCATTGAAACGAGTATTGAGCTCATTGGTACCAGGGTCACATTACCCCTGGTACAGTGGTTTAGCAATCGATGCATGGCAATTGGCAATATCCTTATGCCCGTTTAGGGGCACTCTTTATGTTTCTCTTTTAATTCCTCTTCTAAACTCACTTCTTCCTTTAGAACCAACTAGTGTTGAATTTCCCACTATCAAAATGAGATATGGAGAACGGGCTTTTCGTGCAACTGATCTAATAAAATTTAAGAAATGGTCTTTTTATTTTAGGATTTGGGACTTCCCCATTTTTGGTCTTAAAAAATTTTTTTCCCCCACAAAGTGCTAATATCAGTATATCACACTGCATCAGCCAGGGTTTATTTGCAGGTATAGCAATCACTCTAGCAATTTTTTTTTTTAATGTAACTTTTTTTTTTTTTTTAAGATTTTATTTCATCGTTTTTAGAAGGAGGGGAAGGGAAAGAGGCAGAGAGGGAGAGAGACATCAATGTATGGTTGCCTTTCACCTGCCTCCAGCCACAGACCTGACTGGAGACCTGGTTTGTAACTTGGTTATGTGACATGGCTGGGGAATTGAACCTGCAACCTTTGGGTTATCCACTGTGCTACCAGCCGGGGCTTCTCTAGCTATTTTAAGCAGAAAAGAATACAGGGATTCAAGACTTTACAAAATCATCGGGAGGACTGGAGGAGCAGGCGCAGGCAGGGCTTCTGGGAATGACTCCCAAACACGGGAGAACCTGCCGGCCAAGAATTCTGCCGTCTCTGCTAGGGTCAGGAATCCGGGCCCTGAAGCCACAAAGCCACTGGCCCCATCTGCCGTCTCCAGGACCACATCACCTTGGCAGTGGCCCATGGACTCCACCTCAGCTAAAGGGATGCCGTGTCCCTGCCCCTCGACAACCATAAAACTAGAGCCTGGGCTCAGACTCTCTGCTACCACTCTCCCGGGAGAACCAAACAGCTTTATCACTGAGCTCACCCAGAGAAGCATCAGCAGTAGCAAACTACGTTCTGCCCTCTCAGGCTCCCACCAGCAGTGCTGCCTGCAGACGGTGGGTCATGTGCAAACCTGGAGCTGGGAGGTGTAGATGGAGCTGCTTGAGTCAGTCTACAAGATCTGTCACAGGTGGTGGTATGTTTTGCTTTATTTGGTAATTCTATGGATTCAATTCTCAAGAGGAGCCCCATCAAGGACAGAAACTAGACAGGTTAAATTCATACCCAAATGTCCAATAATATAGGAAGAAGAGCTTGTCCTCATTATACACCAGAGAATGCAAATTAAAACCACAATTAAAAGCACCAGCAGCCACCTACTAGGATAACTAAAGTGAAAAAGAGAAACAAGGTGTGTGTTGATGCAAAAGCTTTGGAAGCTGCATGGTAGTATCTACTAAAGCTGTAAGTTGGACCTAGTAATTCCACCCTAAATACATCAAATAAGAACATCCGGGAGAATGTGGATGGCACCTCTATTTGTAGGGGCCCCAACCGGAAGACAACTCAAATGTTCATCAATAATAGAATGAATAAGCTGCAGTATGTTTACACGACAGAACGCTGCAGAGCTGTGAGAATCAGCAAACTGCAATCGTGTGCAACCACGTGGTAAGCAACACGCACGCTGTGCTGGGCCCAGAGAGACGGACACGGAAGAGGGCCCACCATCCATTCCATTTAAGTAAAGCCCAAAAGTGGGGCCTTCGATGTTAGCGTGGTTGTTCTCCATGCAGAGAAGTGGACGGGACAGACAGTGGGTTTCTGGAGTGTTGGCCATGTTTTGTTTCTTGATGACATGCTGGTCACATAAGTGTATGTACTTGGTACAATAAAATTTCATCTTGCTGAACACTTAGGCTTCATGCACTTTTTGGCATGTATATACACTTCAATAAAATTTACAAACCTAAACAGACTACTTAGCTTTCCATCTTTCTCTTTCTCTAAGCGTCCTCTAACCCAGATAATGATGGTTCCATTTATGCAACACATACTGTGTGCCAGGCCCTGCACATCTGTACTGCTGTTTTTTACTACCTCTGTGCTAGACGGAAGGTCGTTTTGTGGATGAGGCACCAGAGATGAAGAGAAGTTAAGCAGTCTGTCCAAAGTCACTGGCAGACACGTGGTTGAGCCATGAGGCAGACCCACAATTCTACAGCCTGTGTCCTCCCAGCCCAGCCCAGCTCAGCCTCTCTTCTATGCTTTTGCGCTTCCTGATCTGCAGCCCAGCTGGGTATGGGGTCCTTTGCCCAGGTTTGGCTCCCTGCCCCACTGTCCCTCTGTTCCTTTCCCTGAGTTCTAGGTTGGAAATGCCTAGCAGCTGCCACCCTCGCCAGGCACCCTAGAGGGCAACATGTTGTTCCTTGATGACAAGCCTCGGGGAGCCACAAACAGCTACCGTAGGCAGCCCAGCATTCTGGAACTTGTCCTTGCCCTTGTGCCAGCTGCCCCCCCTACCCGGGAAATAGGCTAGGTAGTGTTTGGGGGATCTGCCAAGCCAGGGTCTACAGGAACTGGGCTGGATTCATACCCAGAACCAGCCCCTGGCGGTAACCTTCATTGCTTGACCATCTCTGGGTAGAGTGGGCTGAGAGTCAGCAGGGTCCCGATGTCCAGATACTCTTGACCCTTCCTCCCTGGCTGGCTCACAGAAGACATTGCTGCCCTCCCACAGGTCTTGGGAATGGCATGAATGTTCTCTCTGAAGGCAGCCCTGTCTCCTTCATGGCCACTCCTGCCCTGGTGCCACCCATGCCCTGCATCTGTGGGAGTGTTAGGTACTGGGCTAGGCAGGCCCTGAAGGGATATGCAGTCAGAAAAGATACAGTGGTGTCCCAAGGCTTACAGCACTGATGGTGATGGTGACTAACACATTGAGCACTTACTCTCATCAGGGCACTGCTCAACTCAGGGAGGCTCGAAAAGAACTCTTTGGAGGTAAATATTGTCAAACTCCCAATTTATGATAAGGAAACTAAGGCTGAGAAGTTTCAGTGCTTGGCTGTGGTAAGCAATCTCTACAATGGCCAGATCACTCCCTCCTCCTCCTGTACATACATGCTCTCTGTGTTGTCCCCTGCCATTCTACTGTGGGCTGGGCTTTTCACCTTGCTTCTAATGAATAGAATAGGGTAGCTGCCCTGGCTGTTGGTTGGAGCATCATCTTGTACACCAAGAGGTTGGGGGTTTAGTTTCCACGGGGGACACAAGTGTGAGCTACAGGTATAATCTCTGGCTGGGGTGCGAATAGAAGGCAGCCAGTTGATCTCTCTCTCTCTCATCAATTGACATATTTTTAAATTTTACTTTTTATATATTTTAAAGAGTTTATTTATTATTTCCAGAGATAAAGGAAGGGAGAGAGGCATCAATGTATGGTTGCCTTTCACCTGCCTCCATCTACGGAGCTGGCTGGAGACTTGGCTTGCAATCTGGTTATGTGCCCTAGCTGGGAATTGAACCAGTGACCTTTGGGTTCGCAGGCCAGCACCTTATCCACTGTTCCACCAGCCAGGGCTCTAGACATATTTTTTAACTAAAAAAAAAAAAAATAGCGTAGAAGTAATGAAATGTCAACTTCTTTTTTATGGAACATTTCACAAATTTGCTTGTCATCCTTGTGTAGGAGCCATGCTAATCTTGTCTGTATCATTCCAAAATATGTGTTGCCACAACCAGCACAGAATGCCACTCCTGCAATTGGTTTATAACAGGACAGCAGCTTCCATCTTGGGGGCTCTGTCTCCCTGCCTCTTGGGCCACTCACCCTGAGGGCAGCCAGCTACCAGGTGATGAAGTGAGGCAGTTCTGTGCAGAGGGGCAGATGAGGAAACTTGGAAGCAGCTTTTTTTCCAAGTGAGCCTGGGGTGGCTGCAGCCTTGGATAACATCTTGGCAGCAACCTCGGGAGAGACACTGAGCCGGAACAGCCAGTGAAGCTCCTCTCAGATTCCTGATCCCCAGAAACTATGAGGTAATAATTGTGTTTTAAGCGGCCAAAGGCTGGGGTGACTTGTTACATAGCAAGAGATCCTAACACACTTGCCCACCTGGATTAGAAGTGTGTTAGGATGCAGGGGCAGACAACCTGGTGACAGCACATACCTTTGAACTTTAATTGTACCTGGACTTTAGTTAAAACTCTAACAGTCAATGGTTACATATCTAACCTGGCAGAGATGTGATAATGGAAACAATGGGAAACTCTTAGGAAGGAGCTGATGAAGTGATCTCTGGGAATCCCAGGGGAGATGTTAATGAAGGACTGGCTCCATCAAATAGACCCTCTTAACACTCCCTGGCTAATAGAATTTGGGTAAAGAAACTAATTCTCTATTGATTCAGGTATCTGTGAGAATGTCCATATAAAAGCCCCAACCTGGTGATGTCAGGTGGAAAATGACTTCTCTAAGAGTCACTTCCCTTGCTGTTTTCCATTTTTCCTGTTCCCCTTGTCCTTCCCCCAATAAACTCATGACTTAATTCCACAGCAGTCTCCAGGTATCTCCAGGTGTGATTTCTCCAAGCAAGGCTGACCTTACAAGGTGGAGTTTGAAGCCAAATCTGTGTGACTCCTAAATCCATGCTCTTTCCCCTCAACATAGAAGAAACACAATCAATACTTGAACTGAACTGAGCCTGCCTGGAACTGGTGATGAGGCTGACAGCTGAGTAACCTCAGGCAAGACTGTCAACCATTTCGTGTCCCAGTTTTGTCATATATAAAATGAGGATGGTTCAATTTTCAGTCAGGGCACATAACCAGGTTGCAAGCCAGGTCTCCAGCCAGGTCTATAGCTGGAGGCAGGTGAAAGACAACCATGCATTGATGTTTCTCTCCTTTTCTTCCTCCCTGCCTGCCGTTCTCTTTTAAAAATAATGAATAAAATCTTTATAAACAAATAAATAAATAAAATGAGGATGATAGTAACACTCAAAGGATTTCATAGGATTGTTGTGATTAGGAGAGTTTATACATGTGAAGCTCTTAAAACATAGTGAACACTCAATACTAGTCAACTATTATTAGTATTAGATTACATAAAATATGCAACTATCAAATGAAAGAGGAGTTGGCTCAGACCATGCGCCTATGAAGAATCAGTGTTCTCATTTACCAAATGGACATATCAGTATCGTCATGCCTGTTGTTAGGATTAGGTAAATGGGCACAGGGTCTGAAACATATAAGAAGCTTAATAAATGGCACCTACAGTAGGACTCTATCAACTAATGTTTGAAGGGTAGCTCATGGAATGTGGGTGACCAATAAGCGCCATTATAGTCTAGCCCCTGCTGACCCTGTGCACCTGGGTGAGGGAGAGGGGTACAGGGCCAGTGGTTGGTGGGAGATCCAGCCAGAGGCCAAGCCCTTCTCCCTGGTTCTTAGGAATGCGCCCCTACAGATTCCTGGCTGCACTCCCCACTCACAGGGCGCTCAGTGATCCAATTAGAGGGTTATGTTAACAATTCCCAGAAGGAAATTGGTTCTACGAAACTCTCCAGGTCCCTGGGGCTGGGAGGCTGAATGAATCCCAGGACAAAGGACACCACTGTTTCTCGTTCCAATTGGATCTTACTTGCCATCGCATGGTTTGCACTCACATGCGTTCCAAAGGAAATAAATAAGTAAATAACACAAAAAAGATGGGTTGAACTCTGCAGCCCTATGTGGAAATGTTTGCGAAAATGGGATGACCATTTTTGTTCAAAGATTTAGAGATTTGTGAAACATGTTTGTGTAATGTCCTTTGCCAATTTCTTGTTGAATTTTTTTGGCATGTCGAAGTGCCAAACAAATAAAGTGGAAAACACAAAACACATAGCTCCCAAATGATACTTGAACATACTTTTCAAAAAGTACAACAGCAGAGCACCCCAAATGTTGTCATTGTTGCTGAGGTCCAACAATGTAGGCTAGGGGCTTCAGGACAGCAAAAATGGGTTGTGCTCCTGGCTGGGCCATGGAGCTTCATCACTTCATCACTTCCCTTCTCTGGGTTTTTCTCCCTCAAAATGTCAGGCTTTGGTCTGATCACTGGTTTCCAAATTGGGTTTCTTGAATTTCTTGGGGGAGCCCACCCCTATATCAGTTAGAGATAATCCCCTTTTGCTGGCCTCATACTTTAGGATTCAGATTCTGATTTATTTGGAAAAGGGATTTTCCTGCTTAGAAAAAAAAGACTTGGAAGCTATTTTCTTAGGTCATCTGTAAGCCCCCATCCAGTTCTAATATTGTTAATCTGTCTTCTTCAAGAAGGGAGGGAAAGAGGGATGGAAATGGCATAGGAAACATCAGAATGAGACTCAAAGAACATCCTTAATAGCAAAAAACCCCCATGACTGTCACGGCTCCAGGGGAGAAGTGTGAGGTACTATCCTTTGTGGGATCCCAGAAGGGCGCAGGAGAGCAGACTGCAGGCAGAAGCTGCCCTGCCCAGGCTTGAGGGGATGAGATGGCCCCTGGGCAGGAGGGTTCCACCACCTGAGAAATTCCTCTGTGGGCTGAGCAATTCCTGGATGGGGAAAGGCCCTGCTAACCACAGGGCCGAATTCTATTTTCCATGTTTCTTTCCTTCTATCTGAGCTTACCGCTCCCAGCTTTCCAACCTGAGTTACACATGCAACAAATACCCCTGAATGCTTCCCACACAGGCCAAACACAGTGCTAGTGCCAGGGGTACAGCAGCAAACAAGGCTGGACCGCCTGGCGCCCGCCCAGAGCTGATGCTCCAGAAGGCCAACAGAACTGACTACAAACCTCGCAGTTGCTTAGTGATGCCAACGTTAGGGCTCCCAAAGAGAACTACGGAGCAACAGGAGCGATTGTAGGGGACAGATGGGCATCCAGGGGTTACTCAGGAGAGGACCCCTATCCCAAGGAGGGAGTCACAGGGTACATCATGTGTTGTGTGCTTTAGCTAATTTCCAAGTTCTAGGTTAATGAATTTGCTCCCTTGGCTGTCTGACTGCCTGGATTATCTTCCCTGCCTGTCTTCTAGTTCACGCTTCTCAAACACGAGTGTGCCTCAGAGCCTTCTGGTTGTGAAATGCAGATTTCTGGGCCCCACCCCACTGCCCAAAATCCCCGCTCGGTGTTGGTGAGGCCGATGCCACTGCCCCAACCACGCTTGAGAAGCTGTGGGTAACCTCCTGGACACCCACCTTCAGAGATGCCTCCCAGCCCAGTTGAGAGGAGGGTCAGATGGCCCTGCCGTTCTGTGACTGCTGTCTGGGGGAGAATTGCCTAGAGTGCAGGGCACCTTCATGGTGAGTGGGAGCTTGGGGGGATTTGGTGGGGGTATGGAGCATAAGCCACCACCTACCACCTTTGGGGGCCCAGCTCACACTGAGCATACTTGTGAGACAGGTTGGGCAAGGTCATTGGGGGCTGGTGACCAGAATGTGGCTGCATGGAGACCATGGTAGGTAGAAACCTCTCCATGTATGGGTTTTTCCCTTTTCTCTGAGGAATGGGGAGGTCCTGGCTCCTAAAGGAGGCTCTGCGACGTGGTGGCAAGGGCATTGACTGTGGAGTTGGACCAATTAGGCTGAACCGTTGTTTGCTCACTGTGTGACCTCAACAAAATTACTTAACCTCTCTGAGAATCCATTTCCTTTTCAGTGCAATGAACACATCTCTTCTCCTGGAGTATGTCAGGGTCTGATACATAGTAGTTGCTCAAGGAGGGGCAGTCTTTTCCTGTGCTAAGTCCTCCCCAGGGCTGGGCTGGGGTCCCTCTAAGGAGGGTGTCCAGCCCAGAACCTCTTTCCCCTGTCCCTCCCAGAGTGGTCCCAAGCCAAGTCTGCAGACCCCTTGGCTCAACAGACAGAGCCTCCAGCCTTTGCACTGGAGCCCCTTGGGCTGCCCCAGGTGGCTGTCAGGGGTAGGCAGCCTCCCTGCTGTCTGCCTCAGGCCCTTCAGCTCCTCGGCCTACAAGATGGGAAGTCCGGCTGCCTGGCCAGGCTGTGGTGCTACCCCACCCCACTCCCCGCCAAATATTTCTGTCTGCTTTTCACTAGCCCATACGCATCTGTTGACTAGTGAGGGCCCCCTTAGGTGGGATGGCAGCAGGTGGGGACCGGTCAGTTTTGCAAGCCCATATTCTCCTTGGAACAATGACTGGTTGGAGAAGCCAAAGAGAAGGATATTGGGAGAAGTTTGCCCCCGAGGAGGGCCCACCCAGCAGGAGGAAAGCTAAGCTGATGTTCACTCAAGCTTAGGGATGAGGAACTCCCTGGGGAGGCCTGGGGGCCCAGCACACACAGTTCGTCTGAAGCCTGCTCTGTGGCGCGCTGTTTATCCCAAATGCTGTGCCTCTTCAGCTGGGACAGAGTAGGTGCTACTGACTCCCACCCCACCTTCGGCCCACCCTCAACCACGCCTGATCTCCCAAAGGCCCAGGAGGGAAAGCTGGCCCACGGTATCAGTGGGTCTGCTGTAAGTGCCACAGGGCTTGCCCATCTCTGCCTGGTCCATCCTCAGCTCCTGGGTCTGGCCTTGAAGAGATGCTCATCAGTATCTACCAAGCAATGGTGGGAGAGAAGGCGCTGCAGGGCAGCAGCCCAGAGCATCGCTCCAAACTATGGCTAAGGTCAGCCTGACCTCAAATCCTGGCTCTGCACTTACCTGCTGTGTGTCTTAGGCAATTTTCCAACTGTCAGAACCGTTCCTTTCTTTTTAAAAATTTAAAATAGATTTTATTTATTATTTTCAGAAAGAGCGGAAGGGAGAGAGTCAGAGAGGGAGGGAAACATCAAGGTATGGTTGCCTTTCACCTGCCTCCAGCCTCAGGCCTGGCTGGAGACCTGGCCTGTGACCTCATTATGTGCCCTGGCTGAGGAATCGAACCAGTGACCGTTGGGTTAGAAGGTTGGCGCCTTATCCACTGTGCCACCAGCCAGGGCTCAGAACCTCGTTCTTTTTACCTTGGAGCAATGATAGTAATGACGGCATCCACTTTGCAATGAAACCACATGCAAAAGAGTCAGTGTGGACGCTGCCACAGTGCCCAGCTACTCACATCTTTGCCGAGGGAGGAACTCAAGTGTGGGGCCTGGAGATGGCCTTGGTGTGTGGTGGCCAGGGGCAGGGCTGGGCGGGACGTGAGTCAGATCTCCAAGTGCCCAAAGGGGCTTCCTCAAGGAGGCTGATCGGTTGTGGCTTAACCTCACCGAGGAGAGAGAGAGGGGAAAGTTTTGGATAATATGAGAAGATAGAGTAAGGGTAGATGAGAGAAAGTACTTCCACAGAGGAAAAGGGTGGAAAGAAAGGGTCAGCCGGACCTCACAGAGGTCTGCGGGGGGCCTTCGGGGATCTTCTCCTGGAAATGTCAGAGTCATTGCTTTGCTGCTCATCCTGGCTTTTCTCTGCAGCTTCCTGCCTCCCCACTTGGCTGTCGGGCTGGAACCTAAGGAGTCCACGGCGCTTCCGTGGTGCTTGCGCTACAGACGCTGGTATAGGTGAGACAGGCAGGGAAGGGACAAGAGACTGTGAGGAGGGAGGGGCTGAAGCCACTGTCCGCAGCCTGTGGTGGGGGCAGTGGGGGCAGGGTGGACCCCTTTGGAGTGAATGCAGGCACCCAGCAGGGACTCTGGGGTTAAACCCCCTTAAATTCACTGAACTAGGTCTGTTCCAATATAAAGGATGTCTGATAGGAGATTGGTAATGATTATTGCTTCTCAGAAAGATATTTGCCCTCTTGGCAGGACATAACCCAGAAAGGCATCTGGCCCCAGAGTTGAAGCCAGATGGCCCCTCCCCCAGCTCAGGTAACAGGGGAAGCTGACCCCACCTGAGGCTGTCAGAGGCCCCCAAGCAGCATGCACATTACATGGGCATGAGGGCTGCTGTGCTGTGTGGAGCGGAGGAGACGCTTCGCCTTTCACGAATGAGGGCTCAGCACAGGACAGTTACTCACCACCTATTGGCAAGGGGTGACTCTGGCCTGGAACTCGCTTTTGTTGTGGATTTGGGCCAGGTCCTACATACTTTCTCCAACTGCAAAAGCAGAGGTGAGCAATGGGTCTTTAGCAGTTATTGTTTTTGTTTTGGGGGTAGTGGAGACTTAGCAAACAGAGTTCAACAGTGTAATTAAATGATGCTAATAACACAATTAATCTGCCACATAGTTATATACTCGTATATACTGGTATTATGCTACCTAACATAAACAGGCCACCGATCAGCGGTAACTTTTGCCAGTGGTTACTGCAGGTCTCTGCCTGGTTCCCTCTGCAGGATGCGTCCTGGATCTGGGCTGTGAGTCCCCTGGAGGCCAGGGACCGCCCGGGGTGCTCCACTGCTGGCCCGCACCTGTTGTGCCTCGTCAGCCTTGCTGCCCAGGGCCTGCCTGCCTGCCATGCCCCCGTCACCCTCATGACCCACCCTTGTCACCCCAAGTGAGGGGTCCTTGAGCAGTACATTCAGCAGCTCCTCTATTTCTTCTCTGACCCCCAGGTTGCCATCCTCCATTAGTTTATCAACAAATATCTGTGCCTGGCCCCATGTGCCAGGCCCTCAACAGGGGGCTGGAGAGACGGGAGTGAAGGGTACAGTCAAATGGTCAGGAGAAAACTGTGAGACCTTGGGGCTTATCAGGGTGAGTTAGGTTATACTTGCTCTCTGGCATCTCATGAACATATCATTGATTGCTCAGGACCAAAATATTTTCGTATGACTCAAAAATGTATTTTTTAAGTTAAAGACATGAATAAGGTCCAGTTTTTTAAACTAAAGGAGCCAAGGGTTGGCAGAAGGAACCAGCCTCCTCCTACTTGTTACAGGCACCCAGAAAAGCTGAAGGGGTGGACAGAGGTCAGGGAAGCAGAAGTGCGGGCAACGGCTTTTGTTGGCATGAGGGGAATAGCTCAGAGCAAGCCTCATTGAGCAGCACCTTGAAGGATGAGGAAAGATAATAGCAGCTAAAGTGTACCGGGCACCTCCGACGTGCTGGGCTCCACTCCAGGTGCTGTGCATCTAGTGACCCATGTTTTGTGCGGCAGCTTTTTGAGGCAGGTGCTACCATCCATGGTCCCCATTTTATAGAGGAGGAAACTGATTGTAGCAGACTGATGGTGTACCCCAAAAGGATAGGTACAAGGCCTCACCCTTGGTTTCTGTGAGTGTGGCCTTATTTGGAAACAAGGTCTGCAAACATAATTAAGGATTCAGATCCCATTTTAAGATATTAACATGAGATTATGATCTCAATTTGAGATGAGGGCATTTGGGATGTAGGCTGGGCTTTAAATCCAGTGGCTGGTGTTCCCATGACAGGAAGGAAAGGAAGAGGAAGATCTGAGGTGCAGGGAGGGCCATAGGAAGACAGAGGCTGAGGCTGGAGTGATGCTGCATTAAACCAAGGAAACCTGAGCCACCAGCCGCTGGAAGGGATAAGCAAGGACTGTCCTCTGGAGCCTCCAGGGGCAGCAGGGCCCTGTGCCCTGCTTTAACTTAGCCTGTGGTTCTCTGGAGAACGATTGGCTTAGGTCCCTCTCAGTGATTGTCCCTTCCTCTCCCTCAACCCGCCAGGGCCCTCAAGCACATCGAGAAAGGGTAAGGCTATCCCCCTTCACCAGGGTGGTAATTCCCTGGTCCAGGAACTTGATCCCAGACTTGCCATCCCCTCTGGTGTTCACAGCCTGGTTTCGAGAATGAGCAGAACCTATGGTCACTGTGTGGTGAGCCCTGCAGGCTGATGGAGCCTCAAGGTGACATGAAATGGCAAGTGGCAAGGAGGAGACAGTGTTACAGCAAAGGCTCTGTGACGTGGCTCTTTACAAAGTCTAGCACTCTTAGACCACGCTGACACCTCCCAGGATGAGGAAAGATGGTGGCTGTCACCCTAGGACTGGCTGGGCCTCCTGCGCTGTTTTCCTTCAGCCCCCACAGCCAGTCCTCCAGATGAAAGACCCAGGCGGATGTGCCTGCAGCCCTGTGCTGCCCCAGCTGTTGCGTCAACCTCTTGGAGGGAGGGGAGGAACGCATGGCCTGGGGTCCTGGCTTGTCCCACTGACCTGGCCTCCTGGGGTCATTTAAGACTTGTCACTTAAGGGTGTTGATCTCAGGGGCCAGAGGCACTGCCACTCTTCTGGGCCCTTCTGTGGAGCAGCTCGTGCACTAAGACTATTTCTTGGGACCACAAGGTGGGGAAGTGGGGGTGAGGTTCCAGCAACGCCTGGAGAAACAGTTGCAGCCTTTGCTCTGCTCCACTGAAACACACTCAGCTCCCTCCGACCATTGAGCGAGCTGAGCAACAGCTCATCTCTCCCCCGAGAGCAGACCTGCCCAGCTGTACTTGTCCACGTCATGCATGTGAGAGGCGCAGGGAAGTGGCGATGGTAGAAGGTGGAGCAGGAATCAAACTCAGGCCCCACCCCAGGGCCTTGTGATGCTCTGTGTCTAAGAAGCCAGGTGGGGGTTGGCAAGATTGGTGCTGGGCACAAATAGAGCCTCACAAGCCAATAATTTAGGGCACGAGAAAGGGGTGCAGAGAAAATAGGAGTTGGATTGGGAAGACTGAGGAATGCAGAGCATGAGAAATTAAAGAAGGAACAGGAGGAATCATCTCTTTTGTGTCTCTGTGGCAGGAGGTACGTACATGTGTTATACCTGTCATAGAGGTAAATACAGGGATAGACTAGTGAAGGCAGGAGAACCTGGACATGTGGGGTTATATGGCCACAGCCCTCCTGTGCCCAGGCAGGGACCAGAAGTGGCTTGCACGGCCTGGTAAGGTAACCTGGAGGACCTGCTGTGGAGGAGGGTAGCCTGCACCCCCACCCCATGTGCCCTGCAGAACTGGGGCCTGACCTGCCAGAACTCCAGGTCTTTTTCCAAGAGAAGCAGGTAATTAAGTTTTTGAAATGTGAACTCTCTTAATTTAAAAATGTTGGTAACCAAAACTAGTTAGAATGTAATTTTAGAAAAAGAAGGAAAAGGAAAAGCCGTATTTAGCCCTTAGGCAGCTGGGGTACAACTTCTGCTCTATTACACTTGTTTTTGCGGGGGACTCACCGCCGGACTGTGGACTTCTCGAGGGCTCCTGCGGACCCCGGGAAGGGAGTATCGGGAACTAGGGCTGTGAGGCCAGCCGTGAGGAAGCAAGTGAGCACTTGGATTTCCAGAAAGAAAGGAAACAGGCTAAGACCAATGCATTGTTGTCAGAAAATGCAAGAGGCATTATGGCTTTGCCCTGCCCCCACGTGCTAGGTGTTTTTTGCCTGCTCCCCCTTAGCTCCTCCAGGAGGACAGGAGGACAGGAGGACAGGGTGCAGGAGGGAGTGGGGCAGGAAGGAGATTGCCTGAACGCGGTGGGAAGCACTCAGCCTGGTGGTTGAGAAGCGGATCACAGTTCTATGTGATGGGTGCAGTTCAAACTTTGTAGGGAATAGGGAGCAACCAGAGCTTGAGTTTCCTAAATACACGGGCAAGTCAACGGCGCCTGGCTCCCAGCTGAGATTGCTGACAGGAGGCTAGGCCAGCTCTGGATTCCACGTTTGCAGGCTGCATCCCAAGCTGTGCTTCTCAGACTGGAGGGAGAAGGGCTGATGCTGGGAGCTGGGACTTCCGGAAGGAGACCCGGGATTGCCATTCCTGGGCAAATATCTGCGGGAGCACTGGCCTGGGTGAGCTGTTACAACCATGGGGCTTCTGTGGACTCTCCCAGTGGTTTCTGGCACAGAGACCCCTGGTGGTGGTGGTGTTCTCTAAGTTTCCAGGTACAGGCAGTGTCCACGGCACTCTCCTTGGGGCCTAGGCGGGGCGGCCTCCCCCAACTCTACAATCTCCCGGAAGGAACAGCTACACCTGAAACCGCAGTGCGGGCAGCTGAGGCCCTGCCTCCTCAGCAGGAAACCCTCAGAGCGGGTCCTGTAGGCTGAGCCACAGGGGGATGAGCAGCGGTCCAGCTCTGCCCCTGACCACTTGTGTCCCTTGCTCTCCTCCGCATCAGGTTCCAAGCCTGGATAAGCGCAGGCTGGAGGTGACAGTGCCAGGCTGAGGCCTCTTGGACTGTGACACGTTGTGGTTCTCTCATGTACGATTGGGCTAGTGGCTCGGGAGAATACGGGGGACCAGTGGTATTCAGGACAGTCTTCCGTGGAGCAGGTGGGGCTGCTCATCTGTTCCTTGCTTTGGATGTGAAAGGAAACAGCTTCAAACTGCTGGCAGGCTGTGATCCGTGCCTAGAGCTTCCAGGGGCACCTGGGCTTGATTAGGTGCTCCAAGGCTGGGGAGGAGGCAGAGGTGATCAAAGACATGCCAGCTTTAGACTAGTCAGCGATGCCCATAGCGTGTGGGCCCGCCCCTGCACATCCCAGGCACTGTGGGCAGGACTCTGGCCTGGGCTGCTACAAATAAGCCACCAACAGTCCTGCAGGGATTCCTTGTAACCAGCCTCACTCTCAGCAGCCTTGCTAATGAGAAGCACCTGAGAAAAAGGCTGAGTCCCGGGAAGTGTTTTGAGCTCAGACCCTCAGTGCTCAGATGGAGGCCTGTGCAGGATGCTGCAGCGGGGGATCCGGAGCAGTTGAGGGACCTCAACTTCCCATGCGCTTCTTGGGGAGCTTGGTCCAGGGAAGACTCAAGTCTCTAAGGAGCCCACAGCTGTGCCTGTTCTTCCTAAATGAAGACCCTGCTTCCCACCAATGTCCCTATGTCCCAGCAACAAGGAGGTGGCTGGTGGAAGGAGGCCGCTGTGGGCTGTGGGGTCCATCACCCCTCAGAGGGTCAGGCCTGAGTTGCTGGGCCAAAGCAGCAGGGCAGCCCCTTCCGAATACACGGCCTTTCTAAGTTCCTTCCCAGGATTTACCAGCATCTGAAATGACCTTATTTAATCATTTGTTTCCCGTAAGTCTTCCAAACCCCAGTGGAAGGCTAGGCCCCAAGAATACAGGGGTACCTAACCTGGAGGAGTCCTGGCCCTCGGGGAACTCACAGTTGTGATGGGCAAACAGGCAAGAAGAGATGGCAATAATCAGGGGCAGGTACAGCACAGCCAGTGACTTTATTGCATGAGACATACTTATATGAAAATATTCTTCAGTGTTACCTGAAATTCTAATTTAACTAGATCTCCTGGCCTTTTTCAGGTAGCCTGGGCGGGCATCTAGGAGCACTGGGCGAGTCCAGGACCTCACCTTGGGGCAGGGGCTTCCTGGGGCGAGGTGGCAGCCAAGCCTGGAGGGTGGGAAGGAATTAAACCAATGGAGAGTCTTCCAGGCAGAGAGAATGAGGTTAACAAAGGCCAGCAGGTTGAGCCAAGTGTTCTGGGGCCTGGGAGGCTTTCACCAGTGAGGAGGGGCTGGAGACCTAGCAGAAGGCCTCTGGGACAAGGTCAAGGGTAAGCACTTGACACCAAGTGGGCAACCTGGTATCTGCATTCGAAGAGGCTGCTCCACTGCTGTAGGAAGAATGTGTTTAGGGGGCGGGCCAGAGCGGGAGCCAGTGCTGGTTAGGGGGCCACTGCCCTTCAGCTGTGAGGGTGATAGCTGGGCAAGCGAGAAGGTAGCAGAGGAGGGGCATTGATAGGTTCTATCTATCAGGCTATCAATCAGGAGATAGATTTAGCCATTGATTAAAAAATATAAGTGAGGCCCTGGCTGGTGGCACAGTGGATCGGGCACAGGCCTGTGAACCCAAAGGTCACTGGTTCGATTCCTCAGCCAGAGCAACATAACCAGGTTGCAAGCCAGGTCTCCAGCCAGGACTGTAGTTGGAGGCAGGTGAAAGGCAACCATACATGGATATTTCTCTCCCTCTCTGCCTCTCTCCCTTCCCCTCTCTCTAAAAATAATAAACACAATCTAAAAAAAGAAAATAATATATATATGAGGACCAGTAAGGATGCAGAAGAGGAAAGAGTGACTCCCAGGTTCTCAGCTTGAGCAGCTGCTGGAGGGTGCCATTCAGTGAGGTGGGAAGCCTGGGAGGGGAGGAAAGGATGATGAGACCCATTTTGGATTGGCTGAGCTCAGGTGCTGATGGAATGTCCTGATGGGGGTGTCCAGTAGAGCAGTGGCATAGATGCCGATGTCTGTCATAGGCCCACAAGCAGGCAGCTTGGAGAGGGAACGCAAAGCGTTGCAGTGCTCTCCTGCTCCCCTGCTCCTGCTTCCTGCTGGAGAGCCTGGCTGGGCAGGGAGTCTGGACAGGTGGCTCTTGGACCTTCGCTCCTCCCTTCCGAGCCTTCTATCCAAATGCGGTAGTCCTTCCTGGTTCTCACTTGTTCTCAACATGTGGGCATGTGGGCATGTGTGCACGTGGGCTCTGGCTGCCTCATTTTCTGATTTCTCTTAGATGGTCACTTGACATTGCTCAATTTTAAAGTGTTGGTAACTGATTCCATTAAAAATATATACAGCTCTGGCTCAGTGGCCCTGGCCGGTGGCTCAGTGGATAGGCACTGGCTTGTGAACCCAAAGGTCGCTGGTTCGGTTCCCAGCCAGGGCACATAACCAGGTTGTAAGTCAGGTCTCCAGCCAGGTCCATAGCTGGTAGACAGTGAAAGGCAACTATACACTGATGTCTCGCTCCCTCTCTGACTCCACGCCTTCCCCTCTCTCTCTAAAAAAAAAAAAAAAAATATATATATATATATATTTATATATATCCCTGGCCGGTGGGGTTCAGTGGGCTGAGTGCTGACCTGCGAACCAGTTGGCGGTGCACTAGAGGCAACCACACATTGATGTTTCTTTCCTCCTTTCTCCCTCCCTTCTCTCTCTGAAAAGAAATAAAGTTAAAAAATATATATACGTGTGTGTGTATTATATAATGTGGGCCACACAGAACATGTCTGGTTTTGGTCAGGGGCCTTGGGTTTGAAGTAAGGGTTGGACAGGACTCCCAGGATCCCTTCCAGCAATGTCCTTGTGAATAAGGCCCTGCAGCAGAATCACTTGTGAGGTTGGTGTAGGAATGGGCCCCAAGCTCTGTCCCCAGTGAGTTACATTACGCAGGACTGAGGGAATCGAGGGGTCTTACTTTGTCAAGCACCCTGGGCGAGTCTTGATGTTCTCAAGTTTGAGAACGTCTGAGCCAGGGGGTAGTCAGCAGAGGCTGAGCAAGTTGGTCAAGAGGGCAGGAGAAAACCAGAAGAGCAGGTTGTCTAGAGCCAAGTTCATTTCAAGATTGAAGTTCACTTCCTGGGAAGGAATGCAGGTCTCTCGGCATTTCTCCCAGCGTGTCTTAGCTCATCCTTAAGAAAGAGCAATGCAAAGTTGAGTTTTCAGTTTCAAGAGCTGATGGAGCTACAGCTGCTAGCGAGAGTGGAGCCAGTGGGCAGTAAAAGTTTGGTGTGCAGGGGTCTCTCTCCTGGATCTCCTAGCTGTCAGCGGTCAACAGCAGGATCTGCTCCGTCCCCAGGTGCTTTCCTGTGCTTCCCAGCCCAGGCCTCCACCAGGCCAAGCTCAGCAGGACACCCCTCTATGGAGGTAGTGATGTGTGGGGTCAGCCTTTCTCCCTGTCAGGGGTGAGACCTGGGGTGGAGAAGAATCAGGTGGGGTAGGAGGTGAGCTGAGTGACTACCTCTCACTAGTTTAGGGAGCAGGAGTGTTCTCTGAGGTTTTGCCCAGCTACCAGAACGCTCCCCTGAAGCCTAAGCCACAGTTGCTCATTATATGTTTTGTTGGCTGGCTCCCCATTGTTTCCTTTGCATACACCTTCATTAGGGAGGAGAAATGAGAGTTCTGGACCAGGATTGGGTATTGCTGGCACCCCCAAGCCTACTCCAAAGCTGTACCCTATTTCTAACATCCAGCAGAATGGCACCCCAGTTTCAATCACAAGCCCAGCTCTGCAGAGCATGTAGGACTTCATAACAAGGTCCTCAGTGACCCTGAACAGTCAGGCCAGTGGCATAGGAAGAGCTAGGCCAGTGAGATGGGAAGACTAGGAGGTGAGAAATGGAGAAGTGCTTGTAGTCAACTCTTCTGCAGAAGAGGAGGAGAAAGGATGGAAACTGAAGTACTTAGGGTCAAAGTCAAGGTGGGGAGGTCCGCGATGGGATGAGCTGGGATGAGCTGGCAAAGGAAGGATAGAGATGGAGGTGGCTACAGTGAAGTCCTGAGGGGTGAATAATGGAAACATCTAGAAAACAAAGGAGGGATTAGCTTTGGATAGGGTGTCACCCTTTCCATCCCAACATCATGACAAGAAAGGGGTGTGCTGATGTGGGCAAGTTTATAGATTTGGTGACAGGTAGCTGAAAGATCGCTGATAGCTCCTTTCTCTGTAAAATTTGGGGTGCTATTCTGGTCTGAGAGTGGGTCAGAGGTTTAAGGAGGAGATGGAGTTGAAAGAGAAACATGGGCAGTGTGCCAGGGGGTAGCCCCATGTGGGAGCAGGATAGGGAAAGGAGCAGCTGGACTGACCCTGGCCTGGGATTTTGCCACGTGGGTCCAATGGGCGGGGCACGGAGGTTCATGACAATAGTAAGGACAGTGGAGTCTGGCAGGAGGGGCTGATGGGCAAGGTTGAGGGGTCATGGACAGGGGAGATTTGGGGGAACCAGGGAGAGAGAAGGGAGGTGGAAGCTTCAGCAAAGCCATGGGATGGGTGTGGGCAGAAGACGGTCTGCAGCCCTGGAACTGAGCTGGCAGGGGGCAGAGGGCTTGTCCCTGTGTGGCCGGGGCAAGCCATGTGTATGTACCCTCTTAGAGCCTTGGATTTCCTTTCTATAGTGTTGGCTTTGCTGGCTTGGAAGGGCCTGTGAGGTGAGCAGATGTGGGGAGGATGCAACCCAGAGCCGAAGGAACTCTAAAGCCTTGTCAGGTAACAGGGCGCACTGGGCCACAGCAGCCTCCATCTGGCGACAGTGGGAAATGTGGAAGACCATCTCCTGGGTGAGCGGCTGACAGCAGACATTTGGATCTGTGTTCAGAAGTGGGTGCAGGCACAGGGGAAGTAGCAGTTTGATGGATCCCAGCTTGGGATTTTAAGCCTGTGAGGCATTCTAGGAGCTGCTGGTCCAGCTGCCACTTCTCAGATGAACCAAGTTCCCACCCACAGACACCTTTTAGATCCACCAGTAGCAGCAAATGACAGACTCCAGCTAGGGCTGCTGACACCTGGGTTCTCAATCTAATAATTAGGTTATCCCCCGCGCCCCCCCCCCCCACCTTGGGTTAACATTCCCCAAGGGGAAAGCTGCTAGATTAACATTTTTCAAGGTGTTCACGCAGCCCTAGCCCTGAAGATGTTTCAAGGGTGAAGGTCAAAAGCAGCTTTTGAAAATCCTGTATTAGCATCCTACCTGCCCCTCCCCCCATTCACAAACTGCATTCATATGCAAAAATCCCTGAAAGGTTTAGGAAAGAACTTTTAATTTTGTGCCAGTTTTTAAACCACAGAACACCCTTCTCCTTAACATATCTGTATTTCCATCATTGCTCAGAACTAGTGTTCTGTGCATTTTACTCTGACATACACTAGTTATACAATCCAACCAACCACCTGCAGTAGACTATTCCTATTGTCTCTTTCCAATCAACTTGTGTGGTGGTTGGGACATTACCTGGTTTACGGGGGCTCTTGGTTATCTATTGGTGTGTCCAGAATTGGTGTCATTTAAATAGTTGTCTCTTGAGGGAGACTTTAAACCAGCCAAAGAGCAAGAATAATCCATGGCATGAATAAGTATTTTAGGTCTGTGAGAAAACCCACAGTCCAAGAGTCAAGTTAATTCACACCCCCAGAGTGTACTGGATATGTGGCAGACAAGCATTCTTGGGGCCAGACGTGGCCTTATAAGGTGGCCTGACATTTTCTCATGGCCCAGGCCACCCTCCAAAAATATCCAGAGACAGAAGAAGAGTGGGAACTGACCTCCCCGAATGTTTCAAAGAATAACAAGTAGGCTCTCCGTTAAATGAGAGCAGCAACAGCTGCCTTCTGACTCGCTGCTCTAAAGGCCCTGAGCATTTCAAAATCAAGCCGTCTTGGGGTCCATGCCCGGAAGGCTCTGTAGTAGCGAATGGGTGAGCAACCCACCATACAGCCAAGTTGGTTCCTTTGCTTTAAAAAGTATTCTTTCCTGTACCCCTCCAGAATACACTGAGATCTGACTGCCTTTACTTTATATGGACCATAGAGACCCGTAACTAATTTTCATTATCAGGTCTTTCCGTCCCTTCCCCGTCCCTTCCGTGGGCCCTTGGCCTGAAGCTGTTTCCCAAACTCCTTACACTCCCGAGGCCCCAGATCACTAGTGAGGTGCTGCCCCGCAGCGGGGCAGCCTGATTACAACAACGTGGGAGGCAGAATTGACGGTTGGGCTTGAACCAAGTACAGCATCTGGAAAAGTATCTGGATGGCACCCATCAAGGTCAAAGTTGGATGTAAGTGCGCTACCACGGTAATGTCTATATGCTGCAATTAGTGAGCAGAATACAACCTCCAAATATTAAAAAGATTTATGAAATGAATTCTAGATGCTTATGTACACCGCCTCTCACGCATTTTATTTTTGCTCATCAAATGCCTTTTAGAGTGAATTGCCTTTTGTGGGAAAAAAAAATTACTTTTGGTAATAAGACCTACCCGTAAGGGGTATATCTAAATTTGAAAAGGAAAAGATTAAATAGTCCCTCACATGTCTAAAAGAAAGTGGTTTAAAAACAAACAAACAAAAAATCACCACACGGCTCTCATCTAACTGGTTCTCAGCTGCAGGCAGTGGAATGTTAATAGGTATGGCTATTTTTGGTAATAGTTGCTTAGAACAGTTTCTTCACCACTAAACTGTATGACAATGAGCCAGTCTATTTGTAAGGCTGGGATTAAAAAAAAATAATGGGAAATTGCAAAGCTAGGCTTCCTTCTTGTTAAAGGGAACAGAACAACACAGTGGTATTTTTGGAATGCTGTGTGAACAGCAAGTCTCTTAATTATACCAGCGGTAATTCCTCAGGCTGGGGCTCATGTTAACAGAGCACACATAACTGCCACAAAATATGACAATGACAAATTAGAAAGCCCTAGTTCCCATCACCACCCTAAGATTGTAAAAGTGGTACTTTCCGGGTTGCCTCTACTATTAACTTTACCATCTGGTCCTCATTTTCAGTTGCAATAATTTTATTTCTGTTCATAAATAAAAAGCCTACCTCTGAAACAGATTAGACTCTGTACGAGGAGAGAGGTAGTTATAAGCAACCACTGTGCTGGTACACATCTAAACTGATCAGACAGCATGAGAAAGAAAATGTTTCCACTGGAATCAAGATCACACTCTTAGATAACGGTGACCGTTAACTCTGAAGAAGACCTGGTGGACTCACATGGGCCTTCCTGCTGGAGGCAAATAACAGAACTTGACCAAAGAAATAATGAGAAGTGCCCAGCACCCAGAGACATCAGCACTTTCATTCTGAAGTGAAGAAATTTTGGGATCTAGAACTGGCAGGTCATAAGTGGCTAGACTGAGAGTATCCTGTTGTGTCCTTTTCACGACCTCACGATATGTAAAGCTTCATCTGGCGCCCGGCAGCTTGTGAAGGCATTTTTAGGAGGGGGTACTTGACCCCTTGACCCAGTATTTGAATATACAACAAACACTGCTGGGCAATAGTATGTCCCATTTCAACTTATGTTAGATGAGTTAGATTAAAGAAAAAACAAACAAAAAAAAAAAACATTGTAAGACAAGGGTCCTCAATCTTTTACTGATAAATTTCTTAGACTTCCTGGTCATTACATGAGGAATCCCTCTTGTGCCTTTGAAGACTGGTAGGAAAAATGACTTTTTGGGAACCTCTTAATATAACCTATTTTTCCTGTAAGTGCTGAACACCAGTATGATGAGCAGAAATGCATTTTTTAAACACTGTCAAAGAAAGACCTGGAATCTCACGGAACTGAAACTCTTCCATATTCCTTGTAACACCACTTTCAGGCCAATTTAATATGAAAAAAAAAAAAAAAAAAAATCACTAGACTTAACTGGTCAGTATTTCAAATCCAGGCAGGGCACACATTAGTTTATTCTGAAATGCAACACAGATCAGTATTATATGAATACAACTTATTACTATGTTAACATTATCAGGTAAAAACAGCTTCTGAATGCATGCATATAAAGTTAAGCACGGTCTTTGAATGACTTATTTCTAAATATACCAAAAACCCATTCAAATTATAGAATTTTAGTGAATCAAAGACTTATAAAATTACAATTTTGGTTTTTACAACATAGAAAAAATACAAAAATGACTATATATGGTTGTATAAATTTTTACCCAAATTTCAAAGGAGCAGTAGGTACTGATTTTGATGTTTTATGTGAAACCCAGAATTGAAAATAATTTGTAGGTTGTATCACATAAATGCCAACCTTTTATTACAAACAAATAACCAAAAGTGTAAGTGGAAATGAGGCAGATTCTCTTCACTACCCCTTTCATGCTATAGTTTGTGTAGGAAGTTCCCTTCAGAGGAGCGTAGTCTGGGAGGATGGCGCTTTATCCCATGACTGACTCTCCATGGTGCCTTTGAGCACAGGCAGTCTTGTCACATGAAAATCCCCAACTTTAGCAAACAGAACACAGCAACATGCAAATTAGTAGCTGTGTCTACAAAGCACTACTGCATACCTCACAGAATTCTCTGCCAGAAGGAGGTCCCTGAAGGGGGTGCTCTGAAACATCCAATGGGGTGCAGTTGGGCAGACAATGCCTTTGACTGTGCCCTGAAACAAACACACAGTCTGACAAAATAACTATTGACATGGCCTTCATTTGTGCTTTACAAGCAGAATGGACATTCGGTGGGGTTAGATGGTCCCAGCTCATAAAAGGATGACACCACGTCAAAAGAAAACTTAATTTATGTTGACGCTGAAGAAACCAGTTACTGAGAGGTGACTGAAGGACATGGTGGCATGTCATACTTATCTGCCATAAGCATTTTAAATGTTTGATGTACAAAAATAACACTGGGATTGAGATCCTTTTTGAGAAATGAGTTGTTCACAGTGATCTTGTTACCAAAGTTGAATTAGATGCAATACTACTGTCTACAACAAACTATTTTCGTAAATAGTGACACATTATAACAGAGAGGCCTGAATAAAACCCATCCAGCAATCCTGAAAATCCTGCATTTTTCACCTTGCCATCTACTAACTATTCCAAACACAACTGACAAAAGCTTATCCAAATTAAGTAATAAGGCTAATACAACCCAAACTAATTCTATTTTACAATAGAAACTCATTTTGGAAAATAAAAAAAGCATGAAATATAATCTTTCCCAGATATTTTATCAAGTACAAGAACAGATTCTAATCTCAACATGCTCAAGTTGAGTGATGCCTTTAAGATGAATTTTTTTAAAAAAAGATTTTACTTATTTTTCAGAGAGATGAGAAGGGAGAGAGGAAGAGAGGGAGAGAAACATCAATGTATGGTTGCCTTTCATCTGCCTCCAGCTATGGATCTGGCTGGAGACCTGGCTTGCAACCTGGTTATGTGCCCTGGCTGGGAATCGAACCAGCAACCTTAGGATTCACAGGCTGGTGCCTTATCCACTGTGCCTGTAGCCAGGGCTAAGAAGCAAAATTTTAATGTTCAATTTCAAAAATAATTTATTACCTATCTGCCTGCATTGAACTTTGGTCTGCGTATTTTCTTCTCATTTTACACTAATTTTCAAGCCACTATAAAAATAAGCATTAAAAATATTATTTTCCACTATGCCACTCTTCTGATATTAGCAATTATATTTTAAATAATTATTTATAAGCTAGACTTTTAAAGTTTTAAAAGTCAACCAATTAAAAAAAGGAAAAGAAAAAGATAAGCGCCTCAAAGAATATCCTGTGTTTAAAATCTAATGTACATCAAAAACTTGGGCCTTTTATTTTCACCAACTATTTCTTGAAGTCTTAAATGCACAGTTGAGCAACTGAATGGTAAAAAGACATGATGTAATTAGACAATGTCCACTTGGCCAAAGTATTTCTAGGCTGCTCCAACACATATGATGGTACCACTTTTAGCTCAGGACCACCCAACTGCCTCTGGACATACAGTTGGTGGGAATTACAGAGGCCCACAATTAGAGAAAATTTCCAAACAGAAGAGTTTCATGAAAATTTAAAAGTAAAATAAGCGTGTAGGAAGCTATTCCAGGGTCTTCTTCCATACTACATTTCTAAAGTAACACCTTCCATGCGTTTCAGGTACAGATTCTTTACTTCAGTGACTAGACGAGTTTTAGGTCCATAGATGAGAATAGTGACTGGCAAATGCATCCCTCAGAGGGGTTCTGAGAATGGTACTGTGAAAGGTACCTGTCATCTACTAGCATTGAAACCTTCTCTTCCTGAGAAGTGGCATTTTGTTAAAACAGGAGTGAGGCTAAGCCCCAGATAAGGTAGGTTCTCTACAACGTACACATACTTATTAAATTCAAGCACGTTTCTCAGGGGCAGGCAGTAAGGATGCAACTGAAAACAAATGAAAGGGGTCCAGCTGTTTTTGGGTTATGGGTACTATCCCCAGGCTTCACAAACACAAACACTGCATATTTCATTCACTAGATATGAGGGCGAAGGTCCTAGCCATAACTTCAGAGCATTCCAGAGAACAACGTTGGCTGCTTCAAAGATACAAATAGTTTCCGGCATGCAGTCAAGCACTTTGAAAGGGAGTGCTACACACCACAGACCATAGAACTGTTGCAAGCTGGTTGGTACAACCTCACCACTCAGACTGTAACTCTCAGGTATGTAGTGTTACAGACCTTTATTTATCAGATACATGAAGGAGGCAGGATAGAAAATGCCAAATCCCTTTCTAGTGCCATCATAAATATTGGGAATGTCTGGTTGAAAAAGCATGCCTAATGGTCTGGCCAGGATGTTTTATGTAAGAGCTGTTTTTTTCTTTTCTTTTTTTAAATGTTATAAAATCCCAGGCCTGTATGACACTGGATTTTTGTTTTTGTTTTATTTTCTTTAGTATTTTAAAAATAGTTCTTATTTTCTATGAAACATAGTAGAACTCAAAAAGTCTGCAGCATTTTTGTCATTGAAAAGTTTGTTTTTTGAGGGGTTCAGGAAACAGGAACTATTCAGATTTCTTGTGTTCTTCAGTATGAGAAAGGACCTTTCTTCTCTGGTGTATCATGTGGAAGTATAACTGGGGAAAAACTGGAAAGAAAAAGAAAGAGTTAAAGAGATCATTTAAAATTGCATGTTCTGTTTAAAGCACAGGGTCTTAAGGAAGGTGCTCTATAAGTTTCTGATACTTTACCATCCAGCAACCAAGGAAGGTGGCAGGTGGGCCTGGGGAAGGGGAAGAGAAGCACAGACATCTACTGTTTTCCTGTATTAGCTTGTATTAGCCGAGGCTGGTGTGGGCTGGACTGACAAACACTACTGTCATTATCTTTACAATCAAGATGCCACAAAGCCACCAAATAATACGCATGACCATGGTTCATGAATTTAAGTTCTTTGGCTTCTTCTCTATTTCCTATACTATTCTTTCACATTACTGGTTATGCTGTTACAGTTATCCTAATTTCCCCCTCTTTGCCTCCCCTTCACCTGGTACCCTCCTTGCTCTAATACCCACCTCCCCTTAGTTCCTGTCCATGGTTCATGCATATGAGTCCTTTGGCTTCTTCTCTATCTCCTATACCATTCTAAATATGCCCCCATCTATTTTGCTTAATCCCTGCACTATTCTCTCCTTCCCTGCTGATAACCCTCCAGGTGATCTCCATATCTATGGTTCTGTTCCTATTCTAGTTGTTTGCTTAGTTTTGTTTTGTTTTGATTTTTTTTTAGATTCCCTTGTTGTCATTGTTGGTTGTCATTCTACTGTTTATATAGTTTTGATCTTTTTCTTAAATAAGTCCCTTTAACATTTCATGTAAGAAGGGCTTGATGATAATGAACTCCTTTAGCTTTACCTTTTCTGGGAAGCATTTTACTTGCCCTTCCATTCTAAAGCATAGCTTTGCTGAATAGAGTAATCTTGATTGTAGGTCCTTGCTTGTCATCACTTTGAATACTTCTTGCCTGCAAAGTTTCTTTTGAGAAATCAGCTGGCAATCTTATAGGAACTTCTTTGTAGATAATTCTCTGCTTTTCTCTTGCTGCTTTTAAGATTCTCCTTATCTGTAGCCTTTGGCATTTTAATTATGTGTCTTGGTGTGGTCCTTTTTGGTAGCAACTTGTTAAGGATTCTCTGGGCCTGTATGTCTATTTCATTCACCAAATTAGGGAAGTCTTCTTTCATTATTTTTTCACATAAGTTTTCAATTTCTTGCTCTTCCTCTTCTCCTTCTGGCACCCCTATGATTTGGATGTTGGTATGTTTAAAGTTGTCCCACAGGTTCCTTAGCTTCTTTCTGAAGTTTTGTTCTGTTCTTTCATTTGGGCATATTTCTTTGCCTCCTCAATTTGGCAGCCTCCCTGTGTTTTTTTTCTGTGTATTGGGTAGGGCTGCTTTTACTCCTTTCTTAGTAGCATGGCCTATGTAGGAAAGGTACCTATAAGTTGTGTGGGGCAGAGCCTTAGGTGATTGACAAGGTGGAGCCACCCGCTTCACTGTTTTGTGGCTGTGTGTGTGGTGGAAGGCTTGGACATGGAACAATGCTACTGACTGGCTTCTGGCAATTTGCCTGGCACTCAACCCATTTCCAGTCATTTTACCCACTTTCTGTATGTGATTAGCGCTCTTCCAGCTGTTGCCCTGGGGTTTGTGTATGTTCTAAGGCCATGTGGGCTCTTTAGGTGGTAAAAATAGGGCAGTTTCTTACCTCTGGTTTTTATAGACAGAGGTAATGGAGGTTTATCATCTCAGTGCTGGAACCGTAGGCTGTGCAGTCTGACTTGGGGCTGGAATTGCTGGCTGGAAATCGGGTATCCCTCCCAATTTTTATCCACCACATGTGAATGTGGGACGGTCTGTTCTCTGCCACCACCCCACCTCCATGACTCCACCCTTTCTATCCATTTGGATGAATGTGGATTCTTTAATTTCTTGGTTGTCAGACATCCATACGGCTAATTTTTCTGATAGTTCTGGTTGTTTGCTTTTGAGATCTGGTTATAATTCTTTCTATGGTTGTGTGAGGAGGCAAAGTGTATCTATCTATGCCTCCATCTTGACCAGAAGTCCAAATAATATTCTTTTTTTTAAGTTTATTAAAATTCTGTTATTTGATCTTTTTTGTTTGTTTGTTTTTTAAAGATTTAATTATTTTTAGAGAGAGGGAAAGGGAGAGAGGAAGAGAGGGAGAGAAACATCAATGTATGGTTGCCTTTTACCTGCTTCCAGCCACAGACCTGGCTTGCAGCCTGGTTATGTGCCCTAGCTGGGAATCAAACCAGCAACCTTTGAGTTCACAGGCTGGCACCTTATCCACTGTGCCACCAGCCAAATAATATTCTTTACACTCTTATTATCTTTATGCTCATTTTCTAACTTTACAATAAGCAGATGAAGAATTCTAGTTGCAGAGGAGGAATTCAAGTCCCAGAAAGCATAGATGACTTGTCTGGGGTTTCACTGCAAATCACTGACACAGTCAGGACCAGGTTCTGGGCTCCAGAAAATGGTCGTTCTTGAATAGGAGGGAGTGCTAATACATTTTATCTGAATACCACTAAACTAGGTTTGAATGTAGAAAAAGTCTTTATTAAAAGACAGCAATATCTTAGACACTGAAGATTCTGTTGTTGGTAATTTATAGATTACTTTTATTTAAAATTTTTTTAATTTTAAAAGATTTTATGCATTATTTTCAGAAAGAAGGGCAGGGAGAATGTATCAATGTATGGTTGCCTTTCACCTGTCTCCAGCTACGGGCCTGGCTGGAGACCTGGCTTGCAACCTAGTAATGTGCCCTGGCTGGGAATCGAACCAGTGACCTTTGGGTTCACAGGCCAGCGCCTATCCACTGAGCCACATCAGCCAGCATATAGGTTACTTTTAAAAGTAATAGTCTTCTCAATCCTATTGAGAGCCACACTGAGCTGGTGTGGCTCAGTGGGTTGGAGCATCACCCCATAAGGCCATTTGATTCCTACTTAGGGCACAATGCCTGGGCTGTGGGTCTGGTCCTGGTCAGGGCATGTACAAGAGGCAACTGATCAATGTTTTTCTTCCTCTCCCTCCCTCCCTCCCTCTCTCTTTAAAAACAACAGGCACTTCCTTGGGTAAAGATGATTTAGAAAGTCATGGTTCTCAAATGAACTGGATGGTACTGACTCCCTAGAGATTATTTAGAAATGGTGGAGGGTGCATGTTATTGGCATTCAGCATACGAGGGGAGGAATGCTAAAACCTGCATTATGTGATGATCCTCCATAACTAAGAATTATTCCATCCTAAATGCCTAGTGTCCTTGCTGGGAAATACCATTTTCAGCTATCTGGTTATCACAGATACTGTAAATGTGGGTTCCGTAAGCATGTGAAAATCTGCAGTGAGATAGCCTTGGGTGTATCTTATCCTTCCTCTTCTCCCCTTCTCAACAGCTCCAATCTGTTTTTTAGACAATAACCTGTATTTTGGGGGCGGCAATTTAAACTACTGCCAACTCTCTCTGACAGTTTCTTCCTCTTTAAATGGGTTCCAAGCTGGCCAAATTTCAAATGATCCTCCCAAAGTATTCCAAGATATCAGTGGGTTTGTGCACAGATCTGATAAACTGCAGAGGAGGCTCTGATGCTGAGCAAGGCTGCCAACCGCTCCACTCACTATGTGCAAGCAGAAAGTCATTCACAGAAAAGACGCAGCTTGTGCATATAATTCAACAGAGAGAACTATTTTGGTTCGACAGCCAGAAAATTTGACCAGCTCTATAATCTAAAAACTAGAAGATATAATTAAACTATAAGGAATGCTAATTGCAATCATTTAAAAATGTGGGGCCAGTCACATTTCTATAGATGTGCTTTAGTAAAGGGAAATGTTATGGCAAAGTATGCACTGGATTACAACACCCTTACAGGGCTTTGGCCTTACAGCTAGGTCAGAGGGTGGGAGGAAGGACAGGGACCTAGTGGCCACTCATTAGGCCTTTAGTGGCAGTTGGAGCAGATGGCTGAGCACACCTTCATTCCTGTAGGCAAGGGCCTACTGGCTGCCACAAGAGTCAGATGGCAGAAACACGGGCCAGATGTGGCCCTTTCATTCTTTAACATCTTCTAGAGGTTTCTTAGTGCCTAAGAAAAAGAAGTGTATGTGTGTATGTGTGTTTGGTGGGGCGGGGGTGGTTAGGGGATTGGGGATATTTTGGCTAAAGGTTCCTTATGGCTCTAGCAGTGACTTCTTGGTGCCTAAAACTTGGATGACACTTTCTCCATCTGAATTAACCACATATTCAGGCTAAATTTAACTATAATGACTGGAACAATTTCAGATTCATGGCTACTATTTTTAACTACATTGGGCTACAATGAAGAATAACCCTACGAAAATCTCAACCTGACAACAGGCTATTTAAAATTCTACCTTCTGCTCTCTCAGGTCAGGCCCACCAAATGGAAATGACTGCTGTGCAACATGTAATGTGTTTTGGTGGTTGGGGTGGGTGGGTTGTGCGTGCTGCTACGCCCACCTTCCTTTAAGGAAATGAGAACAACTGGAAATGCTCTCCCTGGGGTAAGTTTCATTCTCAATTTCTCTAGGAATCAGAGGTGTGGTTATGGTTACTGACAACCTGGAGTGCCAGCTTCTTGGTGTCTGCAGACTACACCATTGTTTTTCAGCCTTTTTTCTTTTCCTTATCCTCATTCTATAACCAATTTTCACCAATGAGGGGAGGAAAAATGTAAGTAAGACTTGGACATCTACTAGGCCCTGCACATACTGCATATGGTGACATAGAGGGCAGCAGCATTTTGCAAAGGACTCCAAACACCCCACCCCAAGAACCCTCCTGGGGCCAGGGCTCATGGGCCAGAATTTGGGCTTCATGGGCATCAATGACAATAAGAAACAGGTATTGCTATATATATAATATGTACACACACACACACACACACACACACGCACACACACAAGGTATGTCCAGAAAAAGTCCATCCATTATTAATATAACAAGAACGATTTCCATGATGTTGATATATACCTGGCAGCCAAGGAGAGCAAACTGGAATGCACATGCATGAACAATGACTTTACTGTATTAGTCAGTGGGGGTGACATAGGTTGAGTGAGCATATGTACTGTGTGGTCATTGCACTCAAAATGACTGAGTACAGCAATGAACCTGCATCAAATTTGTGTTAAGTTGAATATTCCTCCCTCCATAGGAACTATTCCAGTGATTTGGAAGGCTACAGCTATGGGCAACTGGTACTGGCAACATCATCATAACACAACTTCTCATGCACCATGTCTCGTGTAGCTTTTTGCAAAACATCTAATATCCCAGGTGATTCACCCTGCAACCTCTAGCTTTTCTCAAACTAGAATCACCTTTGAAAGAGATTTCAGATGTTGACGAGATTCAGGAAAATACAACAGGACAGCTGATGGTGACTGGGAGAGCTGTGTGAGGTCCCAAGGCACCTACTTTGAAGGGGAATGGGGTGTTATTGTCCTGTGTACAACGTTTCTTGTATCTTCTTCAATAAATGTCTCCATTTTCCATACTACATGGCTGGATACCTTTTGGACTACACACACACACACACACACACACACACACACACAAAGTTTTGGGAAGATGAAAATGTGCAGTTGGAGCCCTGGCTGGTAGCACAGTGGATAAGGCACCGGTCTGCACCCAAAGGTTGCTGGTTCAATTCCCCAGCCAGGGCACATAACCAGGTCTCCAGCCAGGTCTCCAGCCAGATCCATAGCTGGAGGCAGGTGAAAGGCAGCCATACATTGATGTTTCTCACCCTCTCTCCCTTCCTTTCTCTCCAGAAATAATAAATAAAAAGTCTTGAAAAAAAAAAGAAAGAAGAAAATGTGCAGTTGGCGGCTAAGAGAATGAACTATATAAATTGGCCTCAATATTATCATCTAAACCACAGGGCAACTGCCCATGCCAACAGCACAGCGAGAGCCAGCAGACACAATGATGTGTAGCAGAAAATACGGTCTGGGCTGCCATTTTGAGCTGGGTCGGAAGTCAGAGGTTTGAAGAAAATCTTTTCATCTTTATTTGAAATCAACCTCTTTTCATTGTTTATAAGAGTTAGGCTGCCTTAAAAAGAAGAAAGACTATAAACTTTAACCAAGCCAAGTTCTCTTAACAAAAGAAGTCTGAAAATGGAAGGAAATGAGGTAAAGAAAGTGGACTTTTTGAGAAACCTGCTCAACTCTCTAAAAGGCAGTAGACCCTGCAGTCTGTGTTTTTTCCCTCGTACTTCTTTTAAAGCCAAGAAGGAAAATTCCACAGAATTAGGTTTGTTTTTCTTCAGGAACCCAATCACGGGGGAGAACTGCCTGTGCCTGATTACGCCCCTTCTCGACGCCATGAGGCCGGCTGGTCGAGGCAACGACTGAGCACTAGTTGGCACGGGAACAGAGGACACTAGATGGTGCATGCAGATGCAGGTCGCCCTGGAGAGCTGCTCGGGGAACGGAGCCCCTCTTTCTCTGACAGTAGGATTCCTGCATCAACTCTCAGGTAGGGGCCTCAGATTTCTGTTACTTGGCAGCATTTTGTTAATGGTCTGACTTCACAATACCATCCTTGACCCTTTTCCAGCTACCCAAAATGGCATCTAGCTTCTATTTATTCAAAAATTTAACACCGAATTTAAATAAATCATTTGGTGCCCACTGACTGGGATAATATGTATTAATTCTAGTATGGCAAAACTGCAACTAAGAATTGTTGCTCTAGAAACTGGAAGATGAAACTTTTAGGGAATAATATTAGAGAGGTAAGAAAACTGTTAAGTTCATTTTAATTACTTAAATGTTTAGACTCTTCTATATTTACCTGTTTGGTAATCAACTACCTTTTACATTTGAGAGGTGATAGGCTTTAGCCACCATGGTTTTACCAACAAAGAGGAGGACCTGATAATTAATAAAGAGTGGGAAACGAATCACAAAGCAGAACTGTGTCCAAGATAATGTTCACATGAAATGTGAATACAGCAGTTTCTTTTTTAATTCACCCATAGTTTATACTTTAATTTCTTTATTTTCTCAACTTAGTTTAGTATTATTTTTTTTTAAAGATTTTATTTTTCAGAGAGAGAAAAGAAGGGAGCAAGGGAGGGAGAGACACATCATTCGGTTGCACCTCACACACCCCCAACTGGGGACCTGGCCCACAACCCAGGCATGTGCCCTGGCTGGGAATCGAACCAGCAACCTTTAGGTTCACAATCCACTTGAGCTACACCAGCTAAGGGTGGATGTAGTATTGTTTTGTTTTGTTTTTTTCCACAATGCATGAAATGCAGTTTTCTGCAGAAGGACACAAACATGTTGCTTATGATTATTAGTATGATTCATGCAGTTAATGCTGTAGGCTAAAGAAAAGCCCAATTCTCCTGTCTGAATTTAATCTAAGGTTTAGGGGAGACTATAGCACCTTATAGGCTAAAATAACATTCAGGGACATAATGGCTATAGGAACAGCTAAAGGGGAAGAAACATACGTTCTTGGGTAAAGTAAGATCCTTTTGGAAATCAACCACAGAATTTCAAATCAACATCAGAATTTAAGAAAAGGCCTAAACTACTCTTCCTCAGCAAATAGGACTTACTTCACAGAAGCCTCAAACATATGTTTTTTTTGTCTGTTACCAATGCATTGATAGGCACATTTGATTATTCAATATGGTCCTTTAGCAAGACTATTGAAACACAGGAAGCTGTCCTAAAGAGAACACTATGTTCTGTTCAGGTAGTTTTAGTGCTTGTTTCTAAGCAAGAAAATAAGAGATATAGAAAGAATAAATTAACCTATTTTATTTTGTTATTGGTTTCCAGTTAACTACTGAATCCTTAAAAAGAAGTAACCATCTATTTTGATATAGTGAAAATGCAAAAACACTCTTTACAGTGTTTTTCAATACCATAATAAGCAGTTCTTGAGAAACAGAAAAAGTCAAGGTAAGGCTTTAATGGCTTTTTTTTTTTTTGCTTTTTTTTTGCTTTCCACTCAGTACTTTTCCCTAACAGATAGTTACCTATCCTGGTATTCATTTTTCAAACCCACATACACCAAGGAGGGCAGCTGTATAGAGGATTCATCTTTCTATAATTATGACCAGAGAAAATTCCTCATAATTTACATCTACCTGGACATGGTATAAAAACAACCAAAGGCATTTACCTCTAGCTCTTATAGAGCCAATTTTAAGACCATAAATAAATACATGAGCATGTACAATTGCTTACTTACTTGGAATGTAGGAGACCATTATCAGAATTAGGAATGCATAGTAGTCAAAGGAGAAGTTGTATTTGTTAGGTAAACTGATGGAGTACAGGCCAGCCTGTCGGACAAAAGGCAAAGCGGCATATATCGTGAGCAGCTCTCCGGACACTCCCATTGGGTAGAGCACAATGAAAAGTGTGTACCTAAAACAAAACAAAACATTAATTACTGAGCTTTGAAGCCAGCTTCTGCAGAAAGACGTACTCCCACCTTTTAATCAGTACTGGTCTTTTAGAATGCTACGAGGTCTGTCCCGAAAGTACTGAGCCAGTGTCAATATAATTAAAACAGTTTTTGTGGCCGATACTTTTGGGATAGACCTTGCATTATTTATACATTTTCCTGTTTACCCACTGTTTAAGTTCAAGTTTTATAAGCCAGTTTTTGGAAAGGGCCTACAGCAGGTATGTTTCTGAATGTTTTAAAATAATGTGTTCAGTCAGGCTTAAAATTTGGCCTGTCCCATTAAACAACCCCCTGAAATAACTGAGATGATGCCAAACACTGATAAAGCAGGGGCACTGAGGCATGGTTTACAGTGAATCTACCCTATGGGGAAGAGTGGAGATGGGTATTTTGCAGAGAGTTGTGGGGAGGTGTTGGAGCATGGGTCTAGGAATCCCTAACTATGTACACCAAGTCCAGTCTGTAGTCAGAAAAAAGAAAACCCCAGCACAGTCAATATGTATACGTAGTCAATGTGTATACAATTACTCAAATGTCTGTACATGCTATTGTGAAAACTAAAATACTCTTGTATATACTAATTTAGAAACTACTGAAGATTCATAATAGCTTTTGGTCATTATGTAATTCTTCAATGGAAAAAATTACAATTACTATCATGGGAGAATCCACACAAATTCTTTTACTTTAAACAAAATTCTTGCCCTGGTTGGTACAGCTTGGTGGATTGAACTTTTGAACCAAAAGTTCACAGGTTTTATTCCTAGTCGGGGCACAGGTCTGGGTTGTGGGCCAGGTACCAAGTTGACCGCATTCAAGAGGTGATCAATCACTGTTTCTCTCCCTGTCTTTCTCCCTCCCTTCCTCTCTAATAAATACAGTATTTTTAAAAAGATAAATTCCCTATGTTTTAAAAAGAATACAGAGAGAAATTCACCCTAAGTAACAAATTGGAAGTCATTTCAAGGTTTAAGTATTCTTGAAGATATCATCAGCTCAGATTTTAAAAAGCCTTTGGCTGCAGTATTTATAACAGCCAAGATACGGAAGCAACCTGTGTCCATTAATAGACAAATAGATCAAGAAATTTTTTAAAAGATTTTATTTATTATTTTTAGAGAGAAGGGAAGGGAGAGAGGCAGAGAGGGAGAGAGACCTCACTGTATGGTTGCCTTTTGCCTGCCTCCAGCTATGGACCTGGCTGGAGACCTGGCTTGCAACCTGGTTATGTGTCCTGGCTAGGAACTGAACCAGCAGCCTTAGGGTTTGTAGGCTGGCATCTTATCCACTGTGCCACCAGCTAGGGCAAGAAAATTTTATATGTATCTATATAATATTACTCAGACACAAAAAGGAATAAAGTCTTGCCATTTGTGATGGATGGCCCCAGAGGATATTATGCAAGGCTGTGTGTCAAACAGAGAAGGACAAATACCATGTAATTTCACTTATATGTGGAATCTAAAAACAGAACAAATAAATACACAAAACAAAACAGAACCAGACTCACAGACATAGAAAACAATCTGATGGTTGCCAGAGGGATGGGGAGTAGAGGACTTTGGTGGAAAAGGTGAAAGGAAATAAAAATAAATAAGTCATGGGATGCAATGTACAGCATAGGGAATACAGGGTACACATGATAAATTGGCAAAATTTTAGTAAAATAAACAACATATCATGAAAGTGTTATATTTTGAAATAAATTAATTCTTAGATGTAAATATATAAACAGTCATTTTTTAACTTGTTCAACAAAGTCTCCATTTGCTGCAATAATAGACTCGATTCCACCTTGGAATCTTGAACACGCTTCAATTAACTTTTCTTTATCCATGGACATCATCATGTTTTCAAGCTTAGTTTTAACAGTCTCTTTATTGGAATGAGGTTGTTTATTAACTTCTCTCTCACAAATGCTGCATACATAATAGTCTAAAAGTATTTGCATCTGGTGAACTAGGCAGCCAGGTTTCCTTTGACCAGAATTCAGGAACATTGACCCTGAGAAATTCTTGCCCCTTTCTGGTGTTATGTGCTGGTGCACCATCTTGTTGGAAGATCAAATGATGTCCATTTGCAATTTGCTTCACCCACAGTACAACTACTCTCAAAACGTCAAGGTAAACATCAGCAGTCACCTTCAAGTCTTGTGGAAAAAAATGCAGGGTCATGAGATCTCCTTCATTGCTGTCAACACCTAACACCCTCACTGTTAGCAATAAATTTTGTTTTCATGACAATTGAGACTTCATTAAGATTCCCACAGAGCCACCTTTTGTTTTTTCTGTTGATGATTAGGTCCTGGTGAAAATCCTTTGCATCAGAGAAGAAAATTAGAGGGTTTTTTCCTTTGAAGTTTTTCAATTTTATTAGCAGTTTCCTTGCTTTTTCAAAGTATCTTTCCTTTGTCTGCTGTGTCATAAACTGGCCTGTTCTGAGAACATACGATCTGTATCTGGTATCTTCAGCAAGAATCTTGGGAGCTGTTTCATCCAACATCTGCAGTTCCCTTGCTATGGAGCACATTGACTTTCCTGGATCTTCATTGATGATCTCCTAGATTCTGTGAACAATATCTGGACTTGTGTAATCCTTGGGTACCTTATACATTTTCCTTGTTGGTCTGGTGACATCAGAATCAGCATCATATACCTTCTTCACATTGTCAACTGTATGTAAAGAGATGTAATTGAAGTCTTCAATTTCCTTAGCAGTTGGCCCTGCATGCAGTCCAGAAATTATGGTTGCTCTAACATTGTATTCCTTTGACATGACAGTTGCTCTAAGAATTTAGTACTTTCTATCTGAAATAATGATGTTAAATCATAACCTTAGAAACATAGTTTTTCAATTAATAAGAAGCACTTGAAATAAGGAAATGCAAAGTTATTGCCAATGTATCATGCACACCCTGTATAGTCAATGGTATTGTAATAGCATCATACAGTGACAGGTAAATAATTTTATTGTGGTGATTACTTTGTAAGGTATATAAGTAGTGAGACAACTTAGTGGTACACCTGAAGTTCATATATAATACTGTATGTCAGCTATACTCTAATAAAAAAAAAAAAGATAAGCCCTGGCTGGTGGCACAGTGGATAAGGCACTGGCCTGTGAACCCAAAGGTCACTGGTTCAATTCCCAGCCAGGGCACATAACCAGGTTGCAAGCCAGGTCTCCAGCCAGGTCCATAGCTGAAGGCAGGTGAAAGGCAACCATACATTGATGTCTCTCTCCCTCTCTGCCTCTCTCCCTTCCCTCTCTCTAAAAATACTAAATCTTTTAAAAAATAAATAAATAAGTCTTTGGCTATTGGTGGCTAACAGTGAGTATCGGGCTTCAAAATTCCAGGCACAGTAATTGTGCTAAGAAATCTGTGACAATGAAAGGAAGACATGTTCCCTACTGCTAGCCTCAGCCATGCTAAGGAGGAGGGTGAAAAGGAAGAATTGTCTATAAGCCATGGAAAACAAGGGACAGAAGAACCATTCTCTAATAGTAAAATCAAGGCTTGGTTAATAAACTTTCTCTATAACCAGGGTTGACAGTGTTCACAATGCCTGCCCAGGTTGGTTAGAAATTACTATGTTTTCCCCATCCTTCCCTCTTCCTGATAAAAATGCTTATTGTGAATGGGTATGAAAGAGAGAAAGAGACAGAAAATAAAGGAATCCATATACTTGAAATGTTGCAAACAACTGGTCTATTTCTAATTTAATCACTGAACTTATAGTAGGAAACACTATTTTCCTTCTATGAAATGAAGCATTTGGGTCCCAAGGATAATTTTGCTCCTTTTGCTTTTCAATCCTCCCCATATTGTTTTTCAACTTAGAAAACAGTCTCGTGGATTAGTTCAGATAGAGATGAATTGTCAAGCCTTTTATCCAATTCATGATATTACTGTACAAATAAACTGGTAAGCTAAATTGCCTTCTAATATTTGTTATTAATTAGAAATTAATTTAAGAGTCACAGCTTGTTGATAAAATTGAGAATAGGAGAATTGGTCTTGACCCAAAAAGCCAATATAATTACAGAAACTCATTGGTAAAATTTGATACATACAAAAAAGGGATATTACATCAAATCTCTATTGAATAGCATAACTGAAAGAATTAATTCAATAAATATAAAAAATTAAAACCGTATTTCTATAATCAAAATAAAGTAGTGTTCTTTATCCTGATGAAATCTACAGACAAGATTTCTACTCAACCCCTATCTTATACAATTTTATTTTGAAGATCGCAGGCAGTATTTAGCCAATCTTGCAGTGGTGGATCATTCCAAAAGTTACTCTTCGTTCCCTGTACTTCTTTACCTGGCCCATTTGATGACGTAAGGCAGATGGTTTAATAGACTGAATGTATAAAAGGAATAACGGATAATTTCTGTGATTGTCCAGGCAACGACAAACAGAAGGACACTGTCTTCACTCTGTACCTGAAAGAAAAGGGAAACAAAAGCAAATACATAAAAAATTTTAACAAAAAGCACTTGTAATGTGCAGCCTAGCAGGTCCCTCCCTTCCCTTGTCCCTTTACAGAGAGGAGGTATTCAAGTTTGTGGACACAATCCCAGGTCTCCCTACCCTCAGTGGCCATAGCACAGCACAGAAAGAGCCTGCTACACAGAGACTGGGAATTAAACCAGCTGTAGCCTACAAAAAGAAATGAATGTGATGAGAGGCTGGCCTGAAATGGAGACTGTGAACAAAGTTGAGTGGTTAAGATAAAAAGGATAGAAGGGCAAATTGGTGGAAAGCTTGGGATCCATTAACTAGAGTTTAAATTTGATTTGTAAGACAACTAGGAAAGTGGGGAAATGTTAAGAAGGAGGAATGTAATGATTAAAACACAACTGAAAATGAGGCCAATTCACTGGGTAGTTAGAATTCAGGTAGAGGGAGAGCTGGAAACCATCCAAAAGATAAGGCCCATTTATTTTCTCCCACTGGTGACTTCTTCCCCCAGATTAAGGATTACAGAAGTTTCCATGCTGATCACAGGAAGTAGCTAAAGCTAGAAGGGCTTTGGAATTTCTAACATCCTATTATTTTTTATTTTTAAGAGCTGTTCTCACTAGATGCATCAGGCCACAAATCTTGCATGAAAATCTATTATTGTGGTTTTAACTTTCAACACGTACTTCCAACCTACCCCAGCTAGGTTTACCAGCAATCTTTAGTGCTTACAAACTAGTAATTAGAAACCACCTTGCACCATAATTCACCAAAATTTTCTTGTATCCAAAAAGGGCAGTTAGAATTGGATGTGAATAAGAAATTCCACTGAGTAAATGAAGCAAATTTTAATTATAAGATGGATTTTATGTCTTTATTACTAACATTCTAAACTTAACTCTTCCTTCTTGCTATTTGGAATGTTAATAGTTTTTTAGCACTTATATTCTTCCTTACAAAGTGTACATGGAGCAATCCACCTACACAATGAAATAAGTAGTCATTTACATACCTATTAACTAAATTGTTCTGACAAAGAATTTCATAAATGTAGTTACTATTCTCTAAAAATAAAGTTTTTATATTGTTGAGAGCAAGAGTACTTTTTGTTTTCTTGGTGTTCTCATATTAGCCAAAGTAAAGTAAAAGCTAACACCTCCAAAGCTCTCTTGTGTCACTTTTCAGCCTGTCCCCAAATCCTTAATAACTGTGTATACTAAAATATAATTCCAGAGCATGCTCTGCTTTTTTCATGTATATTGTAATCCTTCTCCTCTTAGGGAGATATGTTTTTATAGCTATTGGCTGGAGCCTTGCTTAAGATCTTTGGGTTATAATATTTTGCACTACCAAAGTGTCTTGAAAGCTGAGAATGTGTTTTATTCATCTTTGTTTTTTTTTAATTTTATTCATTATTTTTAGAAAGAAGGACAGGGAGAGAGGCAGAGAGGGAGAGAGACATCAATGTGTGGTTGCCTTTTACCTGCCTCCAGCTATGGACCTGGCTGGAGACCTGGCTTGCAACCTGGTTACATGTCCTGGTTGGAAATCGAACCAGCGACCTTTGGGTTTGCAGGCCGGCGCCTTATCCACTGTGCCACCAGTCAAAGGTTATTCATCTTTTGATCCTCAAAAGTACTTTGGGCTTTTTACAAGTAGGCACTCAATAAACATTTGTGAAGTAAACAAATTCAATCCTATTCCCTGCTTTTGGAAACCTGATTCCAGTTTCTGTGTGGTCTTAGTGACCTTCAAGTAGATAGTGATAGACAAAATCCCCCAAACCTCCCTCTCTGATAACAGCCTGAAGGCTACTGGATTTAATCCCACCCCACATCTCTTAAACTAAAAGAATTACAACAAACTCATACCCAATATATATGTGAAAGAAGTCTGCTCCCAGAGTCTAGCTGTAAAGATTATATCATTAATTTTAAAAAGACTGAGGAGCAGGGCGGGGGGAGAAAAACAGCCTTTTTTTTTTTTTTTTTAAAGAGCTTTTATTTGTTAGTCTTCAGAGAGAGGGGAAGGGAGAGAGGCAGACAGGGATAGAAACATCAATGTATGTTTGCCTTTCACCTGCCTCCAGCTACAGATCTGGCTGAAGACTTGGCTTGCAACCTGGTTATGTGCCCTGGCTGGAAATTGAACCAGCAACCTTTGGGTGTGCAGGCCAGTGCCTTATCCACTGTGCCACCAGCCAGGGAAATAACCATTTTGAACAAGTGATATCTTCAGATCAATGGGAAGTTCACCACATTAAGGAGTTGGGTAGAGTCAGAGATCAAGCTTATCTGATTTGTGGACAATCACCCATTAACACAAAATGGGCAGAATGAAACGAGTTAAGAAAGATCCATGAGACTCAAACACATATTTGTGCATGGACATTCATAGCAGCATTATTCACAACCACCAACAGACGGAAACAAAACGTATGTCCTCAACAGCTGAATTAATAAACTAAGTCTGGTATATACATATAATGGAGTAGAATTCATCCCTAAAAAGTTAGGTAATTCTAACACATGCTATGACATGGATGAACTTTGAACTTATTAAGTAAAAAAAGCCATTCACAAAAGGACAAATACTGTATCATTCCACTCGCGTGGTACTTAATTTAGAGAGAAAGTAGACAGAAGACTGCGGAGGGCTGGGGATGGGAGGAATTAGGGAGCAGTTGTTTTGCGAGCATGGAGTTTCAGTGTAAAGATGAAAAGGTTCTGGAGATGGATGGCAGTGATGGCTTGCAGGACAGCAGAATGTACTTAATGCCACGGAACCATACATTTAAAAATAGCTAACATGTAAATTTTGTTATGTATATTATACCACAATAAAAAAATTAACCCTTAATTCAACAACAAAATTTAATTTAAAAAAATTAACCCAGTAAGATCAAACCTAACAAGGTAATTGTAAACACTATGATTCAGCTACAACAAAGTAACTGCAGTACAACTTAAGAATGTAAGAAATACAGAGTTTTTGGTGAACCATAAGCTTCATATGAGCCAACAGGATGCAGGGTGGCCATTCAAATCAACCAACCAACCAATATTTGGCTACATTCAGAATCTCATCCCAATTCTTCTATTTTAAATAGATTAGACCCAATCTAGAGGTCAGAGTCAGTTATAAGAACTCCTGTAAATACGAAAAAGGAAATAATGGAAAAATTAACAGAGAGTACAATGCCTGACTCAAATAAGAAAGACCGTGGGACGAACCAGCTGACTAACAAAACAGGCCACCTGAGGAGGCTGTGCGCCCCCAGGCCCTGAGCACACCCAAACTGAGACTGCTCAGGACATATCCTGGGTGGCTGCGCGGATGAGCCTTCCAGCTGCTGCTCTTTGGAAAGCAGTGTGCATGTAACCTGTGTATGGAAAAGGCATGAAACTCTGTGGCTCATACTAATTGTCTTATATGAGCTGAAATTTTTTAGTTGGAAAGAAAAATGAGTAGACACTTTAATAGTACTTAATAAATTTTCTTTATCAGAGAAGGCAGGGGAGGAGAGAATAACTGGAAAGACCTGCTTTTCACTATTGACCACTGAGTGTGTAGAAGGGGAAGAGTCCTGGCTCCCCTCCATTTCAAGAGCAAGGAAGGTCTCCAGGGTCCAGGTCTCATCTCCATTGGCTTCCTCAGCCCCCAGCACAATTCTGGACACAGCAATGTATTGAATTGGAATGACTCATCCCCTTCCTTCTCTCTCTCTCTCCCCCCCTCTGAAAGCAGGAGTTGGGGGCATTTTCTACCAAGTAGGGAGCCTCCTTTCTATCAAGGGACACTGATGCAGAGAAAAGAATTAACAGACAGCTTCACTCACGTAAAAACAAGTCAGTTTAGTTTTGGAGGGGTTTTTGGGGGGCAAAGAACTAGAATTATAAAAAGTTCAACTCAGCTGCTTTTTGAATAAAGAACTAGAGACATGTAATTTTATTAATTATCAAGAATAAGAGATTTAGTATGTCCACACAAAGGTTTGTACTCAAATCTTCATAGCAGTATTACTTTTAACAGTGGAAAGCTAAAACCCAAATGTCCAGCAACTGGTGAATGGATAAATAAAATGTAATACACATCCATGCAACAGAATGATAGAATATGATTCAGCAACACAAAGGAAATAACTGACACATATTATAACATGGATGAACCTCAAAGACATGCTGAGTGATAAAAGCCAAATGCAAAAGACTATTCTTTATATAATTTCATGTATATAAAATATCTAGAAAAGACAAGTTTTTATGTATAATAGAGGAAAGTTGCCTGGAGCTAGGAGTAGGAATGGGAATGCATTTTCTAAAAAAGATTTTATTTATTTATTTTTAGAGACAGGGGAAGGGGAAAGAAAGAGAAGGAGAGAAACACTGATGTGTGTGGTTGCTTCTTACACACCCCCAACTGGGTACCTGGCCCACAACTCAGACATGTGCCCTGACTGGGAACTGAACAAAGATCTTTTGGTTGCAGGCCAGTGCTCAATCACTGAGCCACATCAGCTGGGATATGAAGGATAGGGGTCATAGTATGGTGATGGAAATACTCTAAAACTGGATTATGGTAATGGTTAGAAACTTGGAAAATTTACTAAAAGGCATTAAACTGAACACTTACAATGGGTAAACTTTATGGTATAGAAATTTTACCTACAATAGGTTGTTAAATGCATACTAGTGCCTTTTAAAGGAAAAGTAGGAGGAGGATTCCTAGCAGGTTTACAAAGGAAGACAGGGAGACAAAAGGGCAGGTTTAGGCTAGGTTGCCAAAAATGTCTTGAAGAAGCCGTATTTGGAAGATGCATATCCACAATCATGGCACAAGTCGGGGAGGAGGCACAGGGCAGCCCTGCCCCGTAGAAAAGCCTCCTCTGCCTGGTAGTGTAAGCTGCATGTTGGACCCTTCTGGCTTCAGACAGCAAGGTTCCTGTCCCTTGCTCTCCAGCGAGGGTGGAGGTGTTGGGTATGGGTGGCTTGTATAATTCTGCCAAGGGGGTTTACATAAAAATTCAAGCTGGAGAAACAAATGAGGGCAAGAGGAAAACCTTTACACATAAATAGCCTCATATGTTTGACTTTAACAGGCTTAGGGAGCATCAGCACATGAAAAGCTGTCATTTTTATGACATTCAAACAAAAACCCAGATGGTGCCACCTAAGAAAATCGCTATTGTAAAAACTCCATTCTTCTTAGCATTTTGGAACCAATTGCTTATCACTCTGGTTATTGGGGGAAAAAATCTCCTGATCATGCTTTATGTGAGTATTCTTTCCTCTTCTTTTATTTAAAAAAAAAACCAAAGGTCGCTGGTTCGATTCCCCAGCCAGGGCACATAACCAGGTTGCAGGCCAGGTCTCCAGTCAGACTGTGGCTGGAGGCAGATGAAAGACAACCATACATTGATGCTTCTTTCCTTTTCTTCTTCCCTTCCTGCCTTTCTCTCTGAGAATAATAAATACAATCTTTAAAAACAAACAAACAAAACAAAACAAAACTTCACCTAAGGATATGGTTATTGATTTTAGGGAAAGAAGAAGGGGGAAGGGGGAGAGAGAGAAACACTGATTGGAGGGATGCCTCCTGTATACACTCCAACCAGGGATTGAACCTGCAACCTAGGTATGTGACCTGACTGGGAACCGAACTTGCAACCTTTTGGTGCACAGGAGAAGGCTCCAATCAACTAAGCCACCCAGCCAGGTCATCTTTCCTTTCTTAATACCCCTTTCATTTGTGAAACAAAGAGATTTTGGTAAAATCAAAGAAATGAGGACTAGAGTCTGTTCTTGGAAAAACTATGAAGTGTATATTTACCTTTGTCTATTTTGGGTGCCTTAAGAAAACACCAGCCTAGGTGGTTTAAACAACAGAAATGTATTTTCTTAGTTCAAGATCAGGGTACCAGTGCATCTGATTCTTGGTGAGGACCCTCCTCCTGATTTGCAGCAGGCTGCCTTTTCCCTGTGTCCTCACATGGTGGGGAGGAAGGTCTCTCTTCTAAGGGCATTAATGTCCATGAACTCATGGAAACCCAATCACCTCTCACTCTGACCAGTATGGCTCAGTTGGTTGGAGCATCTTCCAGTAAACCTAAAGTTTGCAGGTTCGATCCCCTATCAGGGTACATGCCCTTGCTTCCCCTCTTCAGAATCAATTTTTAAAAAAGTATACATCTAATCACCTCCCAAAGGCCCCATCTCCAAATACTATCACTTTGGGGCTCAGAGGTTCCATATAAGGACTTAAAGGGACACAATTCAGTCCACAGCAACGTTCCAGACCAGGTGTCAGTCAACTTTTCCTATAAAGGGCTAAATAGCATAAATTCTAGGCTTTGTCTCGCATGCAGCCCTTGTCACTTATTCGCATTGTTGTTTGTAAAAACTTATTCTATTTTACACCCTTTAAAAATGTAAAAACCATTACAAATTGCAGGCTAGTTTGGGCCCACAGCTGTGTTCTATCTAGACATTTGACCATCCAACAACCGTCCCTTGCTGTTAACTCCTACACACGCCATCCTCCAGCCTTCCTGTTGGCAGACTATGTATGTGTGCACGCGTGCATGGGGTAAAGAGGAGAGCAGTATCTCTATACCCAGTGGACACTCATTAAGTACTTCCTACAATAACATGTATAGGCAACTTTTTCATGTTATGTGATCTTAACACATCGGTAATCTTTCTGTTGTTTATGGTTAAATATACATAACATAAAACTTATCATTTTTACACGTAACTATTTTTGAGTGTATAGTCAGGTGGCATTAAGTCCATTCACTATGTTCTACCACCATCACCTGTATCCATTTCTAGAATTCTTTATCATCCTAAACAAAATATACTCAACTCAATAATTTATTCAATTCTTCCTCCCTCTAGCTCCTAATAACTACTATTCTATTTTCAGTCTTTTAGAACTTGCTAACTCTAGGTACATCTCTTTTAAGTGTAAACACATAATATGTGTGTTTCTGTGTCTGGCTTACTTCATTTAGCATAATGCTTTCAAGCTTCATTCATCTATGTTGTGGGTTTTATCAGAATTTCCTTTCTTTTTAATAATAATAATAATATTCCATTGTATATAAATACCACATCTTGTTTATCCATCCATCTCACAAGTATTTGGGTTGCTTTCACCTTTTGGCTAGTGTGAATAACGTTGCTATGAACATGGGTGTACAAGTGTCTGATTCGGTACTTGTTTCCAATTCTTTGGGGTATGTATCAAAATGTGGAATTCCTACATCAGATGGCAATTCTATGTTTAACTTTTTGAGCTACTGCCAAACTGTTTTCCACATTTTACATTCTTACCAACAGTAACAAGGATCCAAACTCTTTACAATTTCACTAAAACTTATTTTACTTTTTTTTGACAGTAGTCATCTTAATGAATATAAAATGGCATTATGGTTTTGATACATGCTTCCCTAATGATTAATGATGTTAAGAATGTTTTCATGTGCTTATTGGTCATTTGTATATCTTTTTCTGAGAAATGTCTATTCAAGTCCTTTTGCCTACTTTTAATTGTTTTTTTAAAAATAATTATGGTGACAACACCAGTAAAAATTATGATACTTAATAGTTATTGAACTTTTACTATATGCCAAGGACTTTATTTGCTTCACTGATTTCACATTTTACAGATGAGAAAAGTGAGGCTTACAGAAGTTTAAAACCAGGTTTTGCCCTGAAACTGAATAGTTCTTATTTGTTTCCTTGGTCTCCTGGTCTTATTAAACACACACACCCAGCTGTTATGGAGAGAACATTTCTTTTGTGAAATCAAGAAACCACTGGAGAAACCCATACACAAGAGCCTGGAGAACAGATAAGGTAAATGTGATCATTTTCTGGTATTAGGAAAGCCATTAGTTCTCCAAAAATTGTGACTTACTACAGAAGAGGGATCACTGAATAGAATTTGGGATACCAAGGGGGCTGAGTGGAACTGGATCACTGAAAAAGGCTGAATAAAGTATGAAAAATCAGATATAGGTCATTGCTGTCCATAGACATATTTAATATGTCCATGAAATGACCTTTGTTAACTGACTGACCCAAGATAGAATCCAACATAAGAACTTGGCACTAGCCCTAATGAATTCCCTAAAGTTAGTATGAACCTTTTCCCTCAAGCCCTGCTTTGCTAACAATCTTCATTGCTTTTTCTGTTTTAGCCCTGTTCTATGTCCTGGGTTTAACTTATTGTCAACGCCCCTAAAAATCTATGTCAAAGTTTATTTCTCTTTTCTATCTCTGCTATGTAGAAACTGAAATCCAAAATAAATGATATCAAGCTATACTACAAGGTCACTGTAATTGAAATAATCTGGTACTGGCACAAGAACAGACACAGATCAATGAAACAGATTAGAGAGCCCAGAAATAAACCCATGTTTCTGTGGTCAATTAATATTTGACAAAGGGGACAGTGGAATAAAAATAGCCTCTTCAAGCCCTGGCTGGTGTGGCTCAGTGGACTGCTGCTGGCCTGCGAACCCAAAGGTTGCTGGTTCGATTCCCAGTCAGGGCACATAATAAGGTTGCAAGCCAGGTCTCCAGACAGGTCCTTAGCTGGAGGCAGGTGAAAGGCAACCATACATTGATGTTTCTTTCCCTTTCTTCCTCCCTCCCTGCCCTTCTCTCTGAAAATAATGAATAAAATCTGAAAAAAAAAAAAAAAAAAAAAAAAGGCCTCTTCAATAAATAATGTTGGGAAAACTGGACTGGTACGTGCAAAAAAAAAAAAAAAGAGAAACAAGACCACCAACTTACACCAAAATGAACTCAAAATGAATAAAAGACTTAATTATAAGCCATGCTACCATAAAAGTCCTAGTGGAAAACATAGGCAGTAAAATTTCAGATATCTCACACAGCAATATTTTTGCCAACATATCTCCTAGGGCAAGGGAAATAAAGGAAAAATAAACAAATGGGATTATATCAAATTGAAAAGCTTCTGCGAAGCTAAAGAAAACATCAAAATGAAAAGGGAATCAATCTACTGTGTGGGAAAACATATTTTCCAATGATAGTACAATGGGCAAGGGTTTAATCTCCAAAATATATAAAGGATTCATATGGCTCAACACCAGTAAGACAAAGAATCTGATTAAAAAATGGGCAAAGGACCTGAACAGGCCTTTCTCCAAGGAGGCTGTACATATGGTCTATAGACATATGAAAAAATGTTCAACATCATTAGCTATCAGAGAGATGCAAATAAAACCAAAATGAATTATCTCCTCACACCTGTCAGAATGACCATCATAAGAAATCAACAAACAAGTGCTGGTGAAGATGTGGAGAAAAGGGAACCCTCATACACTGTTGGTGGGAAGGAAGACTAGTGCAGCCACTGTGGAAAACAGTATGGAATTTCCTTAAAAATTTAAAAATGGAATTGCCTTTTGATCCAGTGATTCTGCTGCTGGTGCTATACCCTAAGAATCCCAAAATACCAATTCAAAAGATCCTATGCACCCTTATGTTCATAACAGCACTATTTACAATAGCCAAGTGCTGGAAACAGCCTAAGTGCCCATCAGTAAATGAGTGGATTATAAAACTGTGGTACATTTACACAAGGTGATACTATACAGCAGAAAGAAGGAAATTCTACCTTTTGAGACCGCATGGATGGAACTGGAGAATATTATGCTAAGTGAAATAAGTCAGTCAGTGAAAGACAAATACCATGTAATCTCACTTATAAGAGGAATCTAATTAACACAATAAGCTAACAACCAAAACAAAACCGGAAACATGGAAGCATGAAACAGATTGACAGCGACCAGATGGGAGTGGGGAGGCCAGGGGGACGAGGGTGATAATAAAGGAAAGAAGGGAAGGGACTAGTCTGAAAATATGCATGAGTGACCCATGTAGGGACAGAAGCAGGGGGTAAGCTGAATGGAGAAGGGCAAAGGGGTAAAATTGTGATGAGGGCAATAGAATAAACAAAAATTAAAAAATAAAAAGAAAAGAAAAGAATGAAAACAAACTCATAAACACTAAGATTTCAAAAAAGAAAAAAGAAAGGATACCTTAAAAGGCAAGCCTCTGGTTTTTTAGAGAAGCGATCCCAAACAGCTCAAATTTGTCTCTTGGTAGGTGTTAAGATTCATGGAAGTACCTCTTCCCCTTCCCCTCACAGAAGAGTCAGCTGGAAGGTCAAGGTGATGAGTAGGGTTAGGAGCACTGGGCCTATGGGCCTGGAGGCCAGAGACACGGCGATAGGACAGGAGGCTTAGAGGCCTAGCAACTGAGGGTGCAGAGGTGAGTGACACAGAGGTGAGAGGTAGAACAGATAATGTGGTTGGGAAATCAGTTATGTGGAATAAATAAGTAAAATGAGTAAGTAAACCAATATATTTTTTAAGAAATGAACTCGCTGTTGGGAGAAGGTATTCATAAACATGGAAGGGAGAAGGCTGAGATGCTGGATGGTAACTGGAGGACTGGTGTAAACTCATGATTATCTATACACACACAGATACAGAAATACTTTTAGGTGTAATGTGTATGAGTACATATGTATGTATAATATGTATATGTGTGTGCATGTATATGTGCATGTATACATATATGTGTATCCTAGCTTTATCTACCGAGAGGAGGAGAAGCAATAATAATTCAGTAGCAAGGAGCATCTCAACTGCCCAGATGGTGGTTCCTAAGTACCATTCTGAACTGAAAGAAACCAGGCTCCTTGGCAAAACAGTGGATTCCAGGGTTGGGGCAGGGGAAGTACAAGATGAGCCTGGAAATATTTTTTGTCAGAAAGTGAGCAAATGTTCAACAAATGATGGAGACAATTCAAAAGGACAAGGAGAAAGGCCTCCCACTAGCCAAATCATAAACAATTTTAGCATCCAAGTAAATCACAGCCACTGGATTAGATAAAAATTAATGAGTCCAAGTTGATGTAAATAAAATAAACAAATAGGAGAAAGGTAAAGCTATCATTTATAGCAGAATGCCAGCAGAAATGATGGAAACAGAGAATCAGTGTTTGGTAACCATCAGAGGTGGTGCTACAGGCAGGAATCATTCCCACCAAATACAAATCAACAGAGAGGAAAACCGTGACTTGAAGCTGGGAAAGCTGGCAGGCACAACCGGGAGCAGTGATCACGGCCAACATCTGCGGGACAGGGTGCGTGGTCCCAGCCCTGCCCCTCACGTGCCATCCTGAGAGGAGTGTGGGACCATTTCCATGGCATGCCTGTTAGCAGTGCCTGGCTTCAACCTGATGGGGTCTAGGTTGAGGATCACTCTACAGAAATTAAGGCCTTGACTCTTTAACACTGCCAAACATCTGAGAGACAGAGTAAGGCTACGAAGCTCTTCCAGAGGGTGGGTCTGAAGAGACCTGATAGCTAAATGTAACGCATTTGTGGCAGGAATATCACTGCAACCCCTTGCTCTTCTCCCCCTAGCGCTCAGCATACTATCTGGAGTATAGAGGAAAAATGTAAATATTTGCTATTCTGGGAAGGAAAAGACTTCCCTTGGAGAGTTAGTCCAATCTGAACGGGGACTGTGGGTACCAATGTTGAATTCCTGACTGGAAGTGTCTGAAACATGCACACAAGTAGTCGGTGACAGAGTATCAGCACAGCCTGCTCCCCAGGTTCGAAAAAGACGAGTGATAACCAGTGTGTAAATGCACAAGAGTAGGCCATGGGACAAATGCAGTGACAGGCCAATAGTTGAGAACTGAGAGAAGGTAATATGACAGTCTTTTTGTACTCTTCTGGCAATTTTTCTATAAATTGAACTTACTTCAAAACATCATTTAGGTACTAAGCATCCACTCTGAAGGTAAACACAACCATCATCTTGTTTCTAGATATACTGTTTTTTGTTTTTTTATTCTTAAAGATTTTATTTATTCATTTTTAGAGAGGGGAAGTGTGGGAGAGAGACATCAATGTGTGATTGCCTCTCACGTGTCCCAAATGCTGACTGGGCCTGAAACCCAGGCAATGTATCCTGACTGGGAATCGAACTGGCGACCCTTTGGTTCGCAGGCCAGAGCTCAATCCACTGAGCCATATCAGCCAGGGCAAGATATACTGTTTTTGATATGAAGTCTCTGAATCCCTTGGAAGAGCTTTGCTACATAACCTCAAAAAAGACATTATAACATTTGTAACAAAACTTATAAATGAGAGCATGTTAAGAGAGGGTACCTTAAGATGGAAAAGATTTAATGCTGACCCTCATTCAACATTACTATTATTTCAGACAATAAATAGTGCCCTGAGAGAAGGTCCATAAAACTGCTTTGAAAGAGGGGTTAGCTTAGTTACAAAGCAAAATCAAATTTTTAATAAATGCTTAGTTTAGAATAATAATGATTAAGATAATAATAAATCCCATTAGCAGGACTAATTATTCCTCAAGTACGATAAAAGTAATTATGTGCAAATTCTTTACCTGCTAACCATAAACTATTTTAATGAATACAAAAAAATATTCATTTTTTAAAAGACATTTCACTTATTTTTCATTTTATTATTTTAAAAAATTTTATTTATTACTTATAGAGAGAGGGGAAGGGAGAGAGGCAGAGAGGGAGAAAGACATCAATGTATGGTTGTCTTTCACCTGCTTCCACCCATGGACCTGGCTGGAACCTGGCTGGTTTGCAACCTGGTTATATACCCTGGCTGGGAATCAAAAATTATTCATTTCTATATGAAAAGCCAATCATATTTGTTTTAAAAGAATTCAAACCAGTTTAGAGAAATTTGTCATTCAAGTTTTTTGAAAAGATTAGGTTACATCACAGCTAATATGTAGCTCCCATTAATTGTGTACTTACCAACTGCCAGGTTCTGTTCTAAGTGCTCTATATGTATTAATTCATTGAGTCCCCAAGGCCACCTAATGAGGGGAAGCACCCTGCCCTTCTTCTGCCCTGCCAGTCATCCCACTCTAGGTACTGCTGCCTGGTCGCTTTGCCCCTGTACTGTGCGGGAAACCTTGAGCAGCACTCAGGAATTTCCTTTTGCATGAATCCTAGTGCTTAGCACAACACCCAGAGCATACGTGATACTGTATAAGTCTTTGTTGAGTGAATGAGAATGAGGCAACGGATAGAAGGTAAGCCATCTGCAGTTAGCCCTGGCTAGGGTGGTCCTGCATGAGATGGGCGGCTCCCTAGTGGGAGTGAGGCTGGGCTCTTGGGGCTGATGTGGGATCTCAGCTGTGGGCCGGGCTGGAGATAGCCCAATTCTGACCGCAATCCCAGCCCTTTCTAAAATTGTGAGCTTTCTGAACAAAAATGGAACTCATTTAGTTCTCTGCTTAAAAGGAATTTCATCCTTGATAAGAAGGAAATTGAAATACAACAAATATTGACATGTGGTGATATTTAAAAAAGATGTTTGGATTAGTATTAGTCTTTTCACATAATAATTCATGATTAATATTTATTAAAAATTCATGACAGGGTACATGGAGAACAAACCAGAAGATACTATTCCTTTCTTTTTAATGGAAAATGTGAGTTACATTATAAAGAAACAGTGATACTGTTCCTCTTTAAAGGAGAGAAAAATGTGCACCTCTAAGATTAAAAAAATATCTACAATGACAAAAAAACTGGCTTAAAAATTCTTTCTATAACAACACAATAACTAAGGACTATTTTTTGATGTGGATGATGACGTAGTTAAATGTTTTGGTCTATCCAAACAACTCTTGGTCCTGAAATCAACTTTTATGAACATGCAAGGAGATAAAAATATAAGTGTGCCATCAACAAACAATGCTTGATCAATTCTGCATTTATGACAGTCATACATGCAGAACCAAATGCTAAAATGTTTCCATTGGTCCAGCTTTAATGTGTTCAGCCCATTCCCTGAAAAGCAAGAAGGGTGGAAGGTTCCTCAAGAAGCCAAGCTGGTCACCGTGACTTGCCCTCCTCCAGCCAGTGAGACTGCCAAGTGCCTGCTCTGGGGCAAGGAGCTCAGCCTCCCTGAGCCTCAGCTTCCTCCACAGACTCAGAGAGGATGCACATGACATTGCAGACTTAGGAAAATATATCAAGTGCTTAGCAAAGTGCTAGCCATTTCCTATGACAGTTGTTTCATGAAAAGAAAACTTCAAATATTAAGTTCCTACTATTTATGCTAGCCATTGCTTTGACACAATACATTGCTGGTGTATCTTTGGCTTAAATAGCAAGATAATGTTTTGTTTTGCTTTTTGTTGTTCAAGAATGCCATCTCTCCCTCTTCTTGCAGGTTAATATACTTCTGCCAACTTTAGGATGCCTATGGGTCTCACCAGCTGCTAGCCTCTCCCAATATTTTTCCTGAGTTCTGTTTGATCATCTTATTTCCAAAGAGCATATTATTAACGGAACAGTTTTCATGCAAGTATTTCCTTCAATATGTATGATGATCGCACCAGGAGGAGATCATATTTAATCCCAACCTTGATCATAGTATTTAATTCAATCTAGAACCACAGTAGTAGGTTACGCAGGCCCCATAAGGAGGGCCGGGCACTCACCCACAGCCTGTGCCACCCAGACCTTCAAATACAGTATCACAGCTACCCACCCAATACTCTCAAGGGCGGAAGATGGATCATCACCACAAATGTCACTGACATACCAAAAGAACAGGAAAATGGCCACATATGAGTATGTTGCAAAACATCATGGTTCTTTCTGTTGTATTATGGCAAGTTAATAATTGCAAAACTTTCAATAAGACAGAAAACAAAAATAAAGGGTATGTATACCATCTTCTGGAGCAGAAATATTAACATAGTAGCCCATGGTCCTAGGCATCTGCTATTCTCTTTGGGCATATACAGTGCTTTAAAAATAATTAATCCCACTCTTAAAACTGGGAGAGTCCACATCAAAAATAAAATTGAATTTCTTCCTTTTCTTTAAAAAATACAGAGTGCATCGCCCTGGGTCCATTCAGCACTCACTGGCTCTTGTGTGAAAGCGCATGCACCCCGCTTGCTGTTTTTCCCACTTTTAAAACCCACCTGTGCTACAGACACCTGTTGCCCTTTGATAACCTTGGCTATAGATGGCAAAGTACTATACAAACTTAACACTTAAAACACTAAAGTTTGAAAACCTATAAAATATTATTTTAAAAAATTGGTTAGTTTGATTAGTTTTTACACTTGAAGCTTTGAATATACTTTTGAAGTAAGGACGAAAGATTCCTTAAATCTGATCTAACGAGACAGCAACCAATGCTGAAGGCAAAAGAGATGCACAATTTTCAAGTTTTTGTTATCCTGGACATTTTTTGCCAGGGAAGACTCAGGTAAAAGGGAGACGACTCCAAAACTCATCCTATTAAACACAATGTTTATGGCAGCAATCCGAAGAAAACAAAAGTCTTTAACGCATCAAGCTTAATAATTAATTAGTGATTCCCCCTCCAGAATGCGAAGCTCACGCCCAGCATGCATCCACACATGTACACAAGTGGCATCTTACACATTCCCGAACGGCACCAGGGTTTCACTTCAGACTTGAAAAGGGTCCGCTCTCTGGAAAATGCAGACAACTTAGTAACATACTTTATTTTATCCATGATGCATCAAAACTTGTAATGACAACTTCCTGATTATACAGGGCTTCTTGACAGTAAAAAAAAAAGAGGTTACTGAACACTCTTCCTGAAGAAACAAATATGCTTTATATATATTGCACAGGAGCCGGGAGAAGGTGATGATTTCTTTAAGATTCCCAAAGAGGCCAGCTACCTGCTGCATTCACTGTACTGACCACCTGTCAGGAAGGTGAATGTACTGTGCTCTTGTCAATTTATGTAATATTTTGTCAATTTATGTATTTTTAATTAAACTGTTTGATACTCCATATTCATGCTTAAAAAAATAAAGTTATATTTAAAAAGCTACAGTATGTTAAGAACTAATTTGGCAAAGGAACAGGAAATTTAAGATATAGTTCCTTTTGCCACATAATGCAAGTTTTCAAATAAATATTAATCAGTGCTTTAAAAATGGCACTCTTGGTACTGTGGAGCACACCTATTTCAAAGCAGTTTATAGGTAATGATCTTTAACTTCCCTTGACTTTGCTGGCATATTTTAGCAATGCTCACGATTCATGTCAATCATCTCACTTTTATAGTGTGAAGTGATAATCTTTGAGCTCATTTGGATAATAATGCTGACTATTCTTCTATGGCATCTTTTAACCAGATAAGAGAGAAAGGTCCTGTGAAACAGTTTTCAACAAGAGTAAACGTGAGGGCATCTCATCACAGTGAACCCACAGCAGAGGCCACACTGCTACAACAGCAGATGACCTACCATCTCCTTTGTTTCCCACTCCTGAAATTAGGATTTTTATAACAATTTAATCTAGGGTACTAAAAATGTCCCCAGATTTAAGAACACAGCATACCAAGCATACCATATAAATTTGCTTGGACCTTTTGATTTCTTTCTTTTTTAAAAAGATTTTATTTATTTTTAGAGAGAGGGGAAGGGAGAGAGAAAGAAAGGAAGAGAAACATCACTGTGTGAGAGATACATTAATCAGTCAGTCGCCTCTTACTTGCCTCCACTGGGGACCTGGCCCAGAACTCAGGCACGTGTCTGGACTGAATTTGAACAGGTGACCTTTGAGTTCTCAGGCTGGTGCTCAATCCACTGAGCCACACCAACCAGGGCAACCTTTTGATTTCTTAAAAAATCATGCAGTCAAGTATATATGAGATAAAATATATGAAAACCTAATTGACTGAAATCAAGAGATTTCACTGAATACTACACATCTATAGCTGCACTGCCCAACAAGGAATCTTCATCCACATGATGCTGTTTAAAGTAAAATAACTTAAAATGCAGTTCCTCAATTGTACTAATCACATTTCAGAGGTTCAATAGGTGCTCACATATAGCAAATAGGTACTGTATTGAACAGCACAGATGGAAAATATTTCTACCATTGTGGAAAGTTCTACTGGGTAGTGCAGGGAGATGAAACACCTAATTTAGAAAAATTTGGTAAGCAACATGTTTCATCACTACATAGTACTGAAAAGTTATTATTTTTTGGCTTGAAATAAACAGTCTGAGTAAGCATCTTAATTCATTTCACCTTCAAATCATGCATGAAAATTGGTCTTTATTCCAGAATTCACTACTGGTAACTAACCACTGACTATACAACTTGACGGCAATAGTTCTGTGCAACAGAGCTTTCCCCCATGTTATTCTTTAATTCAAGTTGATGACATCTAATAATGCTGAAACTACGCAGGCTCCCAAACTGCAAATCTCATGTGCTTACCCAGGAAACTATTTCACACCCAAGGTAACAATTTTTTCCCCTTCACTCTCATTCCTTTTCTATGACAGCTTCCTCAAGGCAAAAGTCAAGCATCTTCGTTAATCTCAGGACTGCAAGCAACCAGATCTGGCTCTCAACAGGCTTCCTACTGTTTTTAACTAGTAGCAATAAATAAAGATACTACCCAATAGGACAGAAACATTTTATACTCGAAGAGAATGTGTTCCACAAGAAAGTTCTTTGTCAGAAATCTCCTAAAAAACAGGAGTCATGTAGGAGACCACACTGATGCCTCCAGAACATGGATTAAACAAGGGGGAGGGAGCACAATATTTAGAGAGACTAGCTGAGCTGTAAAATGCGCTGGAAACCCTCAGATCTGGAAGTTCCGGAGCAAAGGGAAAAGAAGCCAGCAGCATGCCTGCCTGAGGAACAGGGAGTCTACCCACCCAGGCGAGAGTCAGGTAGGCTGGGCACGTCTGGAGAGTAGGGTAGACTGGGCTCGTCTGGCGGGCCTCCCCTCCCTTCCCCGAGTCGGGTTTCCTGGAAGGAAGGGAGGTAACTGCAGCATTCAGGGAGTTTGCTGGGTGTAACTGCTCTCTCGCGCTCTCTCTGTCTCTCTGTCTCTGTCTCTGTCTCTGTCTCTCTCTCTCCAGAATTGACAACAGGTGTCAGATTTTGCCCTTGGGGTAAGAGCAAAAGAAAAGGTCCTAAGATGCTTTAGGGAGGGCTGTTTGTGGGCAGGGTCACCACCGGGAGCAGAACCCAGAGGAGACAAAGATTATCATAGTTAACTACATGGTGGGGGAAAACCAGGTTTACATTTTGTATAAAAAATCATATAATAATAAAAAAATAATGTAAGAATAAATAGACTATTTTGCATGCTTACACCTACTTTTGTCCCACCCTGCATTAACTGATAAAGGGGGCTACGTTCTATAGGAAGTGGTGGTAATGTTGGCTTGCATGGTTTAAGATGTGTATGGTTTTTTTTTTTTTTTTTTTAAATTATGGAACGTTTCATGAATTTGCGTGTCATCCTTGCGCAGGGGCCATGCTAATCTTCTCTGTATCATTCCAATTTTAGTATATGTGCTGCCGAAGCGAGCACTGGTTTTGTTTTTTAACATAACTGACTTAATTACCAAAGAAAAGTACTACTAGAGTATAATATATTTTGAACAAATGAGTTCCAGTGGAGCTTTTCAGGGACTACAAAAGAATTAGACAATGGGAGCAAGATACAACATGCAATGTCAGAAGTGAACTGACAATGACCTAAAAAGATTTAAATATTTTTCAATTAAAAAAGATTTTATTCATTATCTATTTTAGAGAGAAGGGCAGGAAGGGAGGAAGAAAAGGAGAGAAGCATCAATGTATGGTTGCCTTTCATTTGCCTCCAGCTACAGACCTGGCTGGAGACTTGGCTTGTAACCTGGTTATGTGCCCTGGTTGGAGAATCAAACCAGGGACCTTTTCAATATTTTGAAATAGACTCTATATACAACTCAAGAAAATGTTGGACAGGAATGGACAGAAACACAGTAAGATAAAAGTAGATAATCTGATTTTGCCAAAATCACCCATGCAAAAGATAGGCAATGGCAAAATAAATACATAGCTATGAGGAAAGTAACTATCTTTAAGTGTCCATAATTAACAGGTGTGGAAAGTGACATTCAAGTACTGTAGCATTTGTCTAGGAGCTGTCTAAAGTTTGATAGTGCCTGATTAACAATCAAATAATGAGGTTTTCTACCTTTTGCAGAGATGCTACTTTTAAAAGTGAAGGTGATGAAAATCCACCTACAGAAATATTTAAAATAGAAAATAAATGGAATAGAGAATTTTAGATATTCAGCATTCAAGGGGGCCAACAGATACTGAAAGTATGCCAATGGCCTTTGCTAAATGAGCTGGAGCGTTGCTGTGGAAGCACACTGGAGGAGGGACGGTGTGGCCCAGACACAGCACTTCGGCTCCTCATCTGACTGATGAGGATAAGATACCCTTCCTGCCTCAAGAAATGCCATGTTCATCATGGACACCCATTAGGGACACATGCGCAGCCACAGGAAATATGCGAACAAGAAAGGCAACCCAGGAGGTGGCAAAAGCATAAGCACACTGTGAACCCAGTTGGAGGTCCCAGAAAAACCTGCAATGCAACCTGCAAAACAGGAACAGGAGTGTGAGAGTTAGGATATGACATGGGTGTCAAACTCATTTTCACCAGGGGCCGCATCAGCCTTGCAGTTGCTTTCAAAGGGCTGAATATGATTTTAGGACTATATAAATGTAACTAAGTTTAACAGTTAAGCAGGGTAGAAACAAAGTGCTGGGCCAGATAAAACAAGGTGGAGGGCCGGATTTGGCTTGAGGGCCTTGTGTTTGCCACCTGTGGATATGACTTTACTGAGTACTTTAGCTTTCACAAGAGCAAAAAAAAAAAAAGAGTAAAACCAGAAGAAAAAAAAAGAGTGTTCCGTTTATGAAGAAAGTAGCATTCCTTCTGAAGTAAAACTGCCTTATAAGGGATTTCAGAAGCTGCTTGGCAAAAAATTACATGCTAGGGACCTTGGTGTCTAAATACCGCTGTCTTGGCCCTGGCTGGTGGCACAGTGGATAAGGCACCAGCCTGACAAGCCAAAGGTCACTGGTCAATTCCCAGCCAGGGCACATAACCAGGTTACAAGTCAGGTATCCAGAGAGGTCACCAGCTGGAGGCAGGCGAAAGGCAACCTTACATTGATGTCTCTCTCCCTCTCTGCTTCTCTCTCTTCCCCTTCCCCTCTCTCTAAAAATAATAAATAAAATCTTAAAATAAATAAATAAATAAATACTGCTGCCTTGTTTTCAATCTATTTTTTTCACTAAACCTTCACAAAAAGCTCTGTGGCATAAGCAGGACAGATATTAGTATTAACATTTTACAGATGAGAAAAATGAGCCTAAGGAAGCTAAAGTGCTGTCCTAAGATAAGTGTCAAAATCAACTTATGAACCCCTCACATAGTTATGGATACTAAATCTCCAAGCTCTAGACTACTGAGTTCAAATTACATAGAATGTACTAAAATTGTCCAAGGAAGGTGCCATTTCTGGAAAAGTCTCAAGAGACTTAGGTGGAGTCTCAGGTGGAAATGACCTCCTAAACAGTCTGCCAAATGGCTTCAGCCCATGTGAAGCACACACCTGGGACAGCTCTTCCCAGCAACCTACCCCGCAAAGGGATGCAGTTAGATCCCTTATGTCTCTCCTTTAAAAACAAATGCAAGTTGGCTTTGCTTCTTCACTGTTATTTCAGATCTTTCTCTGCCTTCAAGGTGTGTCCCTCAAGCTTCCTTTTACAGGTGTATGACCCTTGGTTCAGCAGACACTAGATTTTGGAGGCGGCACCAGAAAACAGTACCTTTCCTTAGTAGTGAAAGGAACTTGAAGGCTTTTGTTCTTCAACAATGAGACTATGGCTCTTGGACTTAGTAGAGGTGGTAAGATTTGCTTAGGATTCAAATAAATTAAGTAGAAATGTGAAGTAAAACTGAGAAAAGAGGTCAAATAAAAGTTTCAGCACAATAGATAGTATCTTAGTGCTTTTCTTAAACCTTAGAATTCACAGAATTATGTAAGGAGCTAATAACAATGATGATTCTCTGGATCCACTCCCACGTATGGGGCGGGACCTGGAATGTGCATTTTAAATAAGCTTTCTGGATAGTTCTGTTCCAAATAGTCCATAAACCCCAATATGAAAAATAATCTTGGAACTTTCATGAAAAAAAAAAAAAAAAAAGCCATCTAATTGCAGAAATTCATCACAGAGACACTCGGGCTCTAAAAAAACCGAGAAGCAAGTAGGCCAAATGTTGCAGATAAGCACCCAGGGTCTAATAATGGATCTGACTGGGAATTGTATGTCAATATGCACGTGGTATGATAGAACTGTTGAGGAGGAAAGGTGCTCCTGAGTCTGAGATAGAGTGTTCAACTCCATATGGGATGAAGCATAGCTAGCACATGAAAGTAAGAACGTGTTTATGTCACATTTATAAAGGGTAAGAAGGAAACTCAGTCAGTTATTGGGTATGTGACAGTCGCTTTGCTTCTCTAGCTTCCAACCTCTAAATGGAGGAGACTATAACCTACCTCAAAGGTGGTTGTCAAGAATGAATGATCATACTGTATTTTAATAAAGCTCTCTGTAAACGATAAAGCATCCAATAAACAAAATTCACTATAATGATAAACTATTGGAGGTTACTAACTTTCTTAAAACATCGATCATGAGCCTTTTGCAAGCATCTTGCTGAGAAGCAGGCAAGAATGGCAGATTATGCCCTGGCTGGTAGCACAGTGGATAAGGCGCCGGCCTGTGAACCCAAAGGTCGCAGGTTCGATTCCCCAGCCAGGGCACATAACAAAGTTGCAAACCAGGTCTCCAGCCAGGTCTGTGGCTGGAGGCAGGTGAAAAGCAACCATACATTGATGTCTCTCTCCCTCTCTGCCTCTCTCCCTTCCCCTCTTTCTAAAAATAATGAAATAAAATCTTAAAAAAAAAAAAAAAAAAAAAAGAATATACCAAAAGAGCAAGAATGAAATCTTTAAAAAAAAAAAAAAGAAAAAGAAAAAGAATGGCAGATTGTCATTAAGTCGCATGCCAAAAAGAGGTGGGAAATAGCTGACTGGTGAAATCAGGAGCTCTCACAGAATATTCAAGAGCAAGGTGGGAAAACATCCCTTTTCCCAGTAAGGGCAAAGGGTGAGAGAGGAGTGAAGGCTCAGCGTTGCAGGGTTCAGTTCTACTTTATGTCACTTATCCTCACTAAAGTAATTGGGCTAAAGCCACAGTGAGTCTAGCACCTTGTTTCTCATCTACTGCCCATGGAGATGACTGGGGGCTTCTGCTCTCACACTAAGAACCAGGAGGTAATTTGGGGTAGCTTCTCCAAAGAGGGCTGGGTCAGGGAAAGGGACAGTGTCTATTTATGTGTCCAGGAATCTAAGGCTCAGCTTAGCTACTTTTGGACAAGGAAGAACACATGAACTTGTCTGTTTTTGAAGGTAGGGGGTCGTAGTGAAAGATAGAAGGTGGTATTTCACACTGTAGCTCACTTTGAAAAGTGCCAATCTTATTTGACTTCAACATAAAGAGAAAGAATAGATGCAAAGAGAAGGCGAGAGGAGCGAGTGCCCGAGAAGGCCCAGCACAGCCGCAAAAGGGGCCAGCTTGGCCAGGTGGGGAGGAGCCAGTTCAGGTCTGGGAGACAAGTGGGAAAACTGGAAACGTAAGAGGTTAGTTAGAACTGTTGATTCTCTCCTGTATCCTGCAGACCCCACCTCCCACCCTGAACTTATTTTTGTCAGGAGCTTTATACTTTGCTCATGCATGTGTCTGTAATCTTTAAAAGGAAAAAAGTGGGAAGGTTGTGTTATGTTATGTTATATTATGAGAAAGCTTTTGAAATAGAGATCACATTTTTTCCCTTAATATGCTGCCAATCAAGGTGTCACATTAGCTGATGGATGGGTTCTTATATGCCATAAAGATAATCTGATCACCTTTTAGTTCTACAGTGTACCTAGTGATTTTTATGGGGTAGAGAATTAAATGACATGTGAGGAGGGTCTATTAAAAGGAAATATATACCTCTAATATGAAAAAAGTAGTGCCTAGTCCTTAAAGGTATATAGGTTATACTTTAGCACATCATGTGCAATTACATAAAAACAAGGAATAAGCATGGAAAATACAAGCTGGCCAGAGTGGGCCAAGCAAGAGTCCAAATCCAAATGTAATGATGGGAACACGAAGAGTTCCTGTCCACTTTAGAGGGGACTGTGACATAAAGAGACTGAGAATGAAAGTAGAGTAGTATGGGAAGAACTTGAAAATTACTGAGAAAGTGTAATATATTTTAGAAAGAGAGAGGAAAGGAGAGGGGAAGAGAGAGAGAGAGACACTGATTTTTGCTGTTCCTTGATTTATGGATTTATTAATTGATTCTTGCATGTGCCCTCACTGGGGATCAAACCCATAACCCTGAAGTATCCGGAAGATGCGCTAACCAACCATGGGAAAAGTGAGATATATTTTATTAAGCAAATATTTCTAAGGTTAATTTCCTTATACATTAGTTATGAGCTTCCCACCATTAAAGTAAACATAGCTAAATAAGGAAAATAAAGGTATTTTAAAGGTGTTTTGGGAAACAAAAGAATGAAATTTAGTAGGGAAATCATGTGTAATGTTGTATAGAACAAACTGAATTATAGCTAATATGAAACTCTAAAGCAGAAAAATAGCATTTGGCTAAAAGAAAGGGTGAGAAAACAGCTGATGGCAGATAGCCCCTGAAATGCCACAGAAACAAGCTTTTCAAGTTTCCTATCATTGACTTGGGGTAGGGTGTCATAAACAAAATGATGAATGAGTTATGTCCAAAGAAAAGGGAAATGAGGAGAAAAGAAGCATGATCCTGGAACAAGAAAGACTGAATCTTACTCAGATGTGAATGAAGTCAACTGATCAGTAGGATGTATGCAAAAGTGGCAAAACAAAGATTGAAATCTACTGTATCACAATCTTAAGAAAATAATATGTTAATAGAGAAACTAGTTATGTTTAGTTACAGAGAAATAATTTTCAATATGAAAATATAACAAGTATACAACAAATTACAGGATGCTCAAACACTACACCATCTGTCAGGTAGCACAGTTATTGAGGACAATGGTCAGTCCCTGTAATCCAGAGGCATTGAGTAACTTTTTAAGCCAAGCAGTCTTAATGATCTGCCCAGGAAATCCTGGCAAATGTTGCTAATGGTAATATGGCTAACAGAATTGCTTGACTTGAACGGTAAGCATTTATTCACTTGCCATCCTGATTGCCAGAAGGGCCAATAACAGGAGTGGTCACGGAAGCAGAGGACAGGTACAGCTAAGGCCATGAACAATCCAGCAGCTGGAGCAGTAGCACCTGCACGATTAATACCTGACTATTGCAAAGTGATTTAATGCTCCAGCGTCGACAATATTGTCTTCACATACTAACATTTAATTACTGAATGTACAGAATTACCTATTTAAGAATGTAAATGAGTTACTATTAGAAAAATAGGACATTTGAGACTATTGGGAAGTTTAAACTATGAATTAGCTTTAAAATGAAAAGGAAATAATGGAAATAAAGTATACAAGTAAGAGAATAAGAAACGGAGGTGAAAATGATGGTTTATATAAAGAGGTTACACGGTTTAAGTACGGCAACTTTTCCTTACTCCATAAACAAAAGTGAGAACAAAGGGCAATATGCTACATTTGGATTTATTTATTTATTTGAACCATGTTTTAAAGAAATGTGATCAGTCAAAAAATATACAAACAAACAAATAAAAAACAACCAAAAAGGATGTGATTATTTTTCATTCTCCCTGCACAGAAGGTTCAGACATCTTCAAGGAATGAGAGAGGAGGGGATGGAGGAGGGGAAGAGCCTTTGTGGCTACAAATTCCACATGAATTGAACAAAAATAGCTTAATCAATTCTTGTTAAAAACTCATTAGCTATGTTCGTTCTTCTGTTATCTATATCATATGCCAATAAAAACTTTAAAATACAAATAAAACTGTCAAAATAAATCTCCAAAATCAAAATGGTTGAAAGATTTCAGAAGAACGGAGGGCAAAGAAAACACCAGAATAACGCTAATGAGTAAGTGCATTTCATGAGCTCCAAAGAATACAATAATGCTGGTGATAGGTTTTGGGAACTGAAAAACTGAAAAATAAATCCTCAAGATGCTTATAACTACTTTGCCTTTAGATGAAATTATGACATTAGCAAGAAATAAGTGACTTTTAAAATGAAAGGAAAAAAAAAATAAAAGGAAAACAACCCTCTTCCCCAATAGCAGAAAATGAAAGCTTAGTTATAGTTATAAATTCACACCTATGGTAATGATGCTTTCTTCCCCAGGCCTGCCTGGGTATCTCACCCCAGCAGAGAGCATTCGCCTCCCAGGTCCACTAGACACAGCACATCTGGGGGCGTCCCATTACTCTTGGTGGGCTGGATACAAACAACTTTGTTCCTCCTGGTCCTAACAAGATCAGACTGTTCTGTACTGGGAACATTTTGAAGGTTGCCAGAGCAGAGGGATGTTGGGTGAAAAAGATGAAAGGACTAAGAAGTACAAACTAATAGGAACAGAATACAGTCATAGGGATGTAAAGTACAACATAGGGAATATAGTCAATAATATAATATCTATGTAACTAGATTTATCAGGGTGATCATTTAGTAAGTTATATAATGTCTAATCACTGGGGTATACACCTGAAACTAATATTAGTTGAAAAAATAAAATACTATTTTAATAAAAGACCAGACTGCTCTGGGAGTGAATTAACATCCCCTACCCTCACAACAGTCCCACTATAAGGATGCAGTTGTCTAGACGCTAGTGGGTTGGGTACAAACAAGTCACCAGAGGAATATAACTGGTGTACAGACTACATCCACACCACCCAAGTCTCTGTGGGATCAGAGATGGCAGGACTTTATCATTTAATCTTCTCTTTAACATCACTGCATAGTTGGGGTATGTTTCCCACTAATAACCCAGTTCTTACAGTGAATGTGAATTTTCTCTGGGTTATATTGATGTGACACGGAATTCCATCTTTAGCTATAACACACATGTGAGAAAGAAAAGTTCACTAGCATTTGTGAGCACTGACATTTTATTTCAGTCTATAAACACTTACCTCTTTAACACTATGTGTTACTGCCCATATTAGAAAAACTCTTGACATCACCTGGAAAGAAGTCAGGATAACAGAAGATGGAACAATTCCTGAAAGAAATTTTAGGATAGATAAATAAATGTACTATGTATATACTAAGTTTCAACATGAAATACATTTTGAAAAACATTCAAATTTTAGTGTTTGGACACAAAACCACCTTGAACAATTGAAACTTATCTTTATTCCTATATAGACTATGGTTTTCAATGTAGCAAACATTAAAAACTTTTCCTCCCTGGAAACAGTAATATATTTAATTACAACAGCAAACCATGAAGTCTAGGTACCCTTTGTAAGCCTGACCAAGTAAAAATTTTTTTTACACTTAAATGTAGGCAGAGAAAATAAATCCATTGTTTAAAGTTTAAAACTGGACATTGCAAGTTCATTTACATGTGGATTTCAAAAATGAATAGGTACCTATGGAAGGAAAATCAACCATATTTATGTCTAATGAACACTGGAAGCTCCCGAATATCAGACTTGATATGCTATCTAATGGTTAAGTTGCTATCTTTCATAATTCACTTGAAGATTTTGCCAATAAGCATAGCAAAAATTGAAGTTTATTATCTTTATAAAGCATTTCTTCTCATCTTGTTTATTACGGTAAGCACTGGTACAACGATCCTCCCAATATCCTCAAGTTATAACACTGGAATCATCTTTAATTGTTTTGTATAATCATCAAGTTCTGCTAAGTTTGCATTTCTTTGACCTCTCCCTTTAATTTCTACCAACTACAATCTCTATCTAGAGACCAGCCACCACCAGTACATAAAATTCTTGCCTCCATCTTAAACCCAGCAATAAGCCACATCTATAAATATCATTTTCTCTTTGTAACTTTACCCTGGCGAGGGACTGCTACTAACATAAAATCTGAAAGTAGAGCTATGGGTACACACTCTGGCAGGACCCCCATCCCCATTTTGCTCTGGCCTTACTACTGCTAGAACTCAACTTCGCAGTATCCTAAACCTGCAAGTAGCGCTTGGGCCACTCACCCCTGCCAGGAACCTCTCATCACAGTCACAGATTCTTTTTCCACTTTAAGACTCACCTCATCTTCAGACCAATTTCCAAGTCCTCTAGACTTCTGAACATTTATATAGTAGGGCAAACTACAACTTGCCAAAAGACTGTATAAATTAGAGAGAGATGTAACTGCCTCTATAGGTTTGGCTATGAAAGAAAACCACTTTATATCTCATTATGAAAAAGAGAATCTATATCTATTAGAATGAGTTTCTTAAAGAGGATCTGGGCTTCAAGAGGATGGTTTGGTCTCCCAAAGCAAGTAACATGGACATACTGAGCAATGCTTAGCAAATAAAGAGGCTTAATAAATCTTTGTAAAATGAATGAAAGAAAAATGTAACTGTATGGACATACAGATCAAGGAATAAAGTTGGGAGTCCAGAACTAAACCTTTATATTTATAGTTACATGATTTTCAATAAGGGTGCTAAGATAATTCGATGGGAAAATAATTTTTTTTGTTCCCCAACAACTGGTGCTACGACAATTGGATAGCCCCATGAAAAAAAATGAACTTAGAACATTTCCTTATATCATATACAAAAATAAACTTACAACTGACCAAAGTCCTAAATGAAAGAGTTAAAACTACAAAACTCTTGGAAGAAAGAATGGATGTAGATCTTTATGACCTTGGATTAGGCAATGGCTTATTTAGGTTTGATGCTGAAAGCATAAGAAAATATAAATAAATTGTACTTCATCAAAATCAAACTCATGTGCTTTAAAGGACACCATCATGAAAATGAAAAGACAACCCAAAGGTAAGAGAAAACATCTGTAAATTAAGGACTTACCAAAATAATATAAAGAACTTTAAAAAAATTATTTATTTTTAGAGAGAGAGGGGAAGAAAGGGAGAAAGATAGGGAGAGAAACATCAAGCCTCCCCCAAGCAGACCTGGCCTGCAACACAGGCATGTACCCTAATCAGGGGAACTGAGCAGAAACACTTTGGTTCAAAGGCCGATGCTCAATCTACTGAGCCACACCAGGCAGGGCAAGAATTCTTAAAAGTTAATTACGAAAAGACAAATAACCTAATTTAAAAAGAGGGCAAAGGATTTGAATAGAGAATTCTCCAAAGAGCATATACACATGGCCATTATCACCAGGGAAATGCACATAAAAGCCATAATAATATATCCTTCACACCCACTAGGATGGCAATAAAAAAAAAACAAACAAACAGGTAGGTAATAACAAGTGTTGGTGAGAATATTGTGACACTGGAACCCTCATACATTGCTGATAGGGTTTTTTTTGTTTTTTGTTTTTAAAGATTTTATTTAATTATTTTTAGGAAGAGGGGAAGGGAGAGAGGCAGAGAGGGAGAGAGACATCAATGTATGGTTGCTTTTCACCTGCCTCCAGCCACAGATCTGACTGGAGACCTGGCTTGCAACCTGGTTATGTGCCCTGGCTGGGGAATCAAACCTGCGACCTTTGGGTTCGCAGGCTGGCACCTTACCCACTGTGCTACCAGCCAGGGCTTGCTGATAGGGTTTAAAATGCTGCAGTCACTCTGGAAAACAGCATGGCAGTGTCCCAAAGTATTAAATAAAGAATTACCACATGACCCTGCAATTCTACCCAAGAGAAATGAAAACATAGGCCACACAAAAACTTGTATGTGAATGTTGATAGCAGTACTTATATTAGCCAAAGACTGGAAACAATGAAAACGTCCAACAGTGAATGAATTAATAAAATGTGGTATGTCCATACAACATTAGAAATCAAGTAAATAAAAATAAAAATAAATAGCGAATAAAAATAATGACATATGCTACTGTATTGGTGAACTTGAAAATATTATGCTGAATGAAAAAGCCAGAGACAAAAGACAACATGTTTGATTCAACATATACGAAAAGTTCAAAACAGGCAAGTTATAGAGACATAAAGTAGATTACCTAGGGTCTGGAAGATTAGGAGAAAAACAGAGTGACTGCCAATGGATATGGAGTTTCTTATAATAGAGGCAAAGCCTTTGTAATAACCGAATGTTTGGGATTTTAGAGACCCTTTAGCTTCTGCACAGCAGCAGAAAGAAATTGCTGGTAAAACAAAAAGGCAACAAACCAAATAGGAGAAGATATTTGCAAAAAGCAATTCTGGCAAGGGGTTAATATTCTTTATATATATATATGTATATATAAACCTCATATAACTCAACACCAAATAAACAATTCAATTATAAAATGGGAAGATGACCTAAACAGACATTTCTTCCAAGAAGACATACAAATGGCCAACAGATGCATGAAAAGATGCTCAACTTCATTAGCTATTAGGGAGCTGCAAATCAAAACTACAAAGAAATACTACCTGTTAGAATGGCTATAATCAACAATACAGATAATAAATGTTGGAGAGGCTGTGGAGAAAAAAATCCCTCATTTACTGCTAGTGGGAATGTAAATTGGTACAGCCATTATTGAAAACAGTTTGGAGGTTCCTCAAAAAATTAAGAATAGTGTTACCATATGACCCAGCAACCCCTTTTCCAGGTAGCCACCCCCCCACCCCAAATTGAAAACATTTATTCACAAAGACACATGCATTCCTATTTTCATTGCAGTATTATTCATGGTAACTAAGACATGGAAACAACTGAAGTGCCCTTTGATATATGATTAGATAAAGAAGATGGGAAACATATAAACAATGAAATACTACTCAGCTATAAAAAAGATGAAGTACTGCCATTTGTGACAATATGTATCAACCTTGAGAATATGCTAAGTGAAATAAGTCAGACAGAAAAAATTAAGAACTGTATGATTTCACTCATATGTAGGATATAAAACTGAAGGCAACAAAAGAACAAAAAAGAACACAGACACAGACAATGGTATAGTGGCTACCAGAGGGAAGGGGTAGTAAAGGGTAAAGGGACGCCAATATATGGTGATGAAAGATGGTTTGACTTTGGGTAAGAATGGGCACTTGTTGCAACTTCTATACTATATAATTATATAGTATAGAAATGTATAATTGAAACCTATAAAATCTCAACTAATATCACCCCAATAAATAAAATAAAAATTTAAAAATTTTATTAAATCACTTGGTTAGTAAGTGTGATTTTAAACAAAGGGATTTGGGAGGTCTGAATATTGCAATTCAGCTGAACACAAGTTTATTACTTACTCCTTCTCTACTATAAAGCCCTCTTTTCTAGGGAATATGAAAATTTATAAGAGTTCTCTCCGGGAAAAGTCCAGTCATCGTTACTATAATGAAAACAGTTTGCATAACACTGATGTAACCTGGCAGCCAGGAGAGTGGACTGGAACGCACATCTGTGAACAATGATGACTTCACTGTACTAGTCAGTGGGGGCGGTAGATGCCATTGAGTAAGTATGTGTGCTGTGTGGCTGTCACATTCAAAACAACTGAGTGAATAATACAGCAACAAATCTGCATCAAATTTTGTGTTAAGCTTAAACATTCCTCTGTGGAAACAATTCAGATTCAGAAGGCTTTTGGGGATGATGCAATTAAGTGTGGGGCAAATAAAACTGTGGCACAAACACTTCAAAGATGGTCGAGGATCTGTTGAAGGTGATTCATTCGTATGTTGGAAGCCCTGCAACAAGCAGAACACCTGAGAATGTTGAACATGTATGGGCTGCAATTGACAAAGATCTGAAACTACTAGTGTAAGAATTAGAAGCAAAATCAAGATTCCAAAAACTGTCTGAGATTTTGACACAGGATCTTAGCATGAAATAGGTTGTGGCAAAATTTGTTCCATGGCCGCTTCATTTCTTTCTATTTAAAAGATTTTATTATTTTTAGAGAGAGAGGAAGGGACAGAGGCAGAGAGGAGAGAGATATCAATGTATGGTTGCCTTTCACCTGCCTCCACCTATGGACCTGGCTGGAGACCTGGCTTGCAATCTGGTTACATGCCCTGACTGGGAATAGAACCTTTGGGTTTGAAGACTGGTTGTTCCATGGCTTCTTTTACCAGAGCAGAAAAAAACAGTGTTGCAGGTGCTAATGACTTGATTCAAACACTACCAAAGAACCAGATTTCCTCATGAAGGTCATAACTTTGAAGGGGACTGAGGAGTCACTGTCCAGTGTCCAATGTTTCTTATATCATGTGTCACCTTTAGTAAATGTGTCTGGCATAGTATGTGGCTGGATACTTTCTGGACAGACCACATATATGCCTTCTTTTCAAAAGTGCTAAAAAATTTATCAGATTGTTTCATTAAAAGTAAGTTTTAGTAACCAAAAACAAAGATTCACTCTTCTAGTATATTTCTCACCATCTCTTCATTAAGTATATTTTTATTTTAGTTTTCATCCATCCTCTCTCCCCACACCCCTCTGGCAACTATCAGTTTGTTGTTTCTGAGTCTGTTTTGTTTGTTCATTTGTTTTATTTCTTTAGATTCCACATATAAATGAAATCAAATGGAATTTTTCTTTTTCTGTCTGACTTATTTCACTTACCATAAATACCCTCTAGGCCCATTCATGTTGTCACAAATAGCAAGATTTCATGTTTAATTGATGAGGAATATTCTACTGCATATATGTACCACATCTTTATCAATTCATCTATTGATGGGCCCTACACTGCTTCCATATTCTGGATATTGCAAATAATACTGCAATATACAGAGGGGTGCATGTATAGGGTGGGACAAAAGTAGGTTTACAGGTGTGAGTACACAAAACTATATTCTTGTGTTATTAATTATTGTATTATTTTCCTTATGAACAACTATAAACCTACTTTTGCCCTGCCCTGTATCTTTTAAAAATTGTACTTTTGGCTTTTAAGCTTCTTTTCACATGCCTGTGGCCATCTGTACTTCTTTGGAGAACTATTTCTTTGTGTTCTCTGCTCATTTTTTAATTGGATTGTTTTTCAGATGTTGAGTTCCTTATATATAAGACCCCTTATCAAATATCATTTGTGAATATCTTCTCCATTTAGTAGGTTGTCTTTTTGTTTTGTTCATGGTTCCTTCACTGTACAGAAGCTTTTTAGTTTGATGCAGTCCACTTGTTAATTTTTGTTTTTGTTTTCCTTACCTGAGGAGATAATCCAAAAAGGCATTACTAAAACTGATACCAAAAAAGTTTACAACCTATATTTCCTTCTGTGAGTTTTATGGTTTCAGATCTTACATTTAAATCTTTAACCCATTGTGAGTTTATTGTTTGTATATGGTGTAAGAGAGTGGTCCAATTTAAATATTTTTGTACACGTGTTTGTCCAGTTTTTCCAATACCACTTATTGAAGAAACTGTCATTTCTCCATTGTACATTCTTGGTTCCCTTGTTGTAGATTAATTGACCATGTAAGTGAGAATTTATCTGGCCTCTCTATATTTTGTTATATTAATGTATGTATCTTCTTTTTAAGCCAGTACCATCCTTATTTAATCATAGCTTTGTAATATAGTTTGAAATCAGAGAGCATGTTGCATTCAATATTGTTCTTTTTTCTCAAGATTGCTGTGGCTATTCAGGGTATTTTGCAGTCTCATATAATTTTTTGTTCTAGTTCTGCGAAGAATCCCATTGGGATGGGACTGCATTGAATACGCAGATTGTTTTGGTTAGTATGGACATTTTAATGACATTAATCCTTAAGTATATGTATATTTAAATACAGTTCAACTTTTATTGTTTATACTCTGTTTTGCTTTTCTCACTTAACCTTTTAGTATTTAAGCATGACTGCTTTAATACACCCTCCACAGTAAATTTAAATCTTAATAACTCAGGAAATTTAAAAAGCTGGCACATCTGAAACTAAAGTCCACGCTTTGACTGGTGTGGCTCAGCTGCCTTGCAAAGCAAAAGCCCACCTCCTGGGCTGGGGCGCATGGCAGGGCTCACTGGAGGGGCAACCAATCAGTGTCTCGCTCCCTCTCTTTTCCCTCCTTTCTCCCCTCTCTAAAATTAAATAATACAATCTTTAAAAACACAATTTAAAGCTTAAGTTAGGGAATGAAAAGTTGATTGCTTTCTAATTTGGCTGAGATGAAGGGATGACTCTGGCATTTCCTAGTCAAGGAACCTGACTACTTAGGCCACCGAGTTCTCCCCAGTGACATCATTCATGCCAGTTCTCACTCAGTTCTACAACACATGAACCTACCTCATCCAGTCAAGGAGTAAACAGCAGTTCAGGCCCTAGCTTGACAACCCAATCTCAAAATACCTGCTCTACTGGACCAGTCAAAAGGCCAGCAGGACAAAGTGACCCTTATAGGAGGAAGACCACCTGAAGGCCGGAAGCTCCAAGTTTATCCCTGGAGTCAAGCCAGACAAACAACAGAAAGCCACAGAGATGGACCATATATATTATCTTAGCTCTAAACAGAATTGATATCAACGAGTTAATTGTTTTATTACATGGATTTCATAAGACATTGTCAAAAATTATTACCTTATTTACTGTAGAAATGGCATGCAATGTAACACCCACCCTACCGTTCAATGTTCATTATGTAAAGTTCAAAGTGGGAGATTTGTTTTAGAATTTAATGTTAAGAAATATTTGCTCCTCTCCAATGAAAGGCATTATATAACTTGGCTGTCCTTTTCAACTTGGTAGTCAGAAATTTTAAAGCCAAATGAGAAGCATACTAAATTATTATATTGTGTATATAAGTTACTGCAAATCCTTATAGAATGAGGTGTATAGATAGATCATACAGACCAGATCCTTTCTTTACTAGATTTTTCATTGTTAATTCTACTGTTTGCATTTATTGTGCCATTACCCCTTATTTGAACACAATGACATAGCATGTTAAAAGTACCCAAATTGAAAGTTTTTTGTTGTTAATTGGTTGTTTTCAGATAACAAAAAGAGATTCTGAAATCTTATCAGTTAGCTAGATCAAAATTCATTCAAAAAAAGATTTACTAAGCAACTATTATTCATTAATTTAATTAGAAAGTATTTTTGGAGTACCTACTCCATGCCATACCAGGTACTGGTTCTCCATGCTGGGGATCTAACAGTGAAGGAGACAGTGTCCCTACCCCCAGGAACTTATATTCTTAGGCTATAAATGATTTGCTTTGGAATCTCTTATTTTTAGGACTTTCTCCTCAAGATGGTGCAAGACTTCTAAACATTTGTAAAAAGGGAATAGCATGATTACCTTTTGGTTTCAGAAAGATATCTGTCAGCAGTATAAATCTTTGGCAATGCAAGGTTATACTTGGGAAGTATGGGAATTTATGTTGAAAGGGCAGTAAATATTTGAAGCAAAACATTAGCAGATAAAAGAAATACAGGCATGTGTGTATGTGTGTATAGTAAAAGCTGTATAAAGTGAATTTGGCAATCTTATTCCCCCAGAACCAGGATGGTCTGAGGACTCCCAAACGACTGAGCCCTACAAAGCTGGGCAGCATTGGAAATCCTCCCTACTTGGTGCAGTCCTCAGACAGACCAGGAAAGTGGGGTTGGGAAATTGACTATATATGACAAAGACCAGGTTAAAAGGTATAGGAAAGGCAACACAGGTTGGGACCAGAGTAGGACAATGTTCAGATGGACAAACAGTGAAGGGGCCAACCATCAAGGAAAACATGGACAATAGAGACCAGACCAAAGTAAGGAAGGAGATACAAAGTTGGTACCAGAAATTAAACTAAATGATGGCAAGGAAAATCAGGATCTCCCTACCCAAATACAAGATCCACTGAAACAAAAGTATGAAAATTCAGTAACAACAAAAATCACCAGCTCCAACCAAAAAGAAATGGGGTACAATTTTATGTTACATATTTTTAAAGTGCTAACCAAGAGAGGAAAGATTACTCTATACCCCTTACTCTACCCCTCTGCCCCCAGAAGTAATCAATAAAATCCCAAGAATTTTCACTATTAGAGCCAGATTTGGAGAGAAATATAAATTTCTGACTGGAGTGTGACAAACATTGAGCCTGGAAAGTGACAGGGTTACAAGGAGTAGTGACTAAGCAGGGAACCACCTTATCAATGCCAAGATTTTTCCAGGCCCCACAGAGTTGGAGGAAGACATACAAAGCTCTCTATAGAAATGAGATAATCTTTCTACAGCACAGGTGGCAAACATAAAGCCCTCGGACTGAATCTGGCCCTCCACCTTGTTTTATCTGGCTGGGCGCCTTCTTTTTACCCAGCTCACTTAACTGTTAAGGAGTAGTTACATTTACAGTCCTAAAATTACATTTGGCCCTTTGAAGGCAACTGTGAGGCTGATGTGGCTCCTGGTGAAATGGGTTGGACACCCCTGCTCCTACAGGGTTGAGGAATCAGGACGGAGCAACTCAATCTCAGAAGCAAAAGAGCTTACATGTTTTTACATAATTCATTTACATTGTTCAAACTTTTAAAAGTATAAAAGATGTACAGAGAAAAGTCTTCCTCCCAATCCCATCCTACTACCACTTAGGTGCCTTTATCACCCAATCAATTATTAATTCCTTACTTATTATCCCAGGTCTATATTTTAGATATATAACAGCAAATATGTAAGTAAATGTATACAGATATATTTACCTACATTTCCCCCAATGTTTACATAATAGCAGTATTTTATACACATTGTTTTATAGTTTGCTTTTCTTCCCTAAAAAAGATCCCAAAGATCATTTTATATCAATGCAAATATACATTGTTTTAATTACCATAGATTTATGTTTTAATATCTATGCATTTTCCCAAGCTTCAGTGTATAGAAAAATGTATAAAACAGAAAAACTCCAAGAGAAAAACAATTAGATCTTAAACATTGTGGAAATGCAGTCAGGGAGAATTGAGTAACATCTCTATCAGAGCAAATAAAATGGCTAGACACTTTGGTAAGGTGAAAAGGAATGACAATCATACATACATAATGCAAGAAAAAAATTAAAATAAAGCATCTAGGGAGGAGCCAAATATTAAAGCAACTGGAAGGAAGATAATAATTATGAAAAATAAAGACAGTCCAACACAGGGATAATTGCTATTCCCAAAGTAGAGAACCCAAAAATGGAACAGAAAATGTATTCAAGGGGATAATCCAAGAAATTGAAAGAACTCAATTTGTACTGAAAGAATACACTGGGTACCAGAAAACAAGTGATGGTGAATGCGTAAAACCAAGAAATTTCTTGGTTACAAAAATACTTCATGAATCCAGAAAAAGAAAAGCAAGTTACCTACAAAGTGGTAAGAAAATCAGCCTGGCTTCAGACTTCTCCACAGCAACATCCAATGTCAGAAGACATGAAGCAACACTACAAAGGTCGAAGGGAAAGAAAGTATGTTCAAGAATATTATACCCAACCAAGATATATTCAAGTGCAATGACAAAAGGTAAGCATCACTAAATAATGAAAGAGACTGTCACACAATGCCTATATGACTAACCTTCTTGAGAGACACCTTCTGTCAGAAATTCAGTCACACAATAAATAAATAAAAACAAAGAATTCAAGGATGGAGAAGTCATAGTATAAGGGCCCATAGTAGGCAATGAATCCATTCAAATATATTGCTAAGATTTAACAGTTATAGTAATTATGGTCATAGAACACAGTGCAAATGTTTTTAAGCCACACTGCTAAATTAATAATATAATTTAAAAAATGGAAGTCAGGAAGAAGAGGTGTAAAGAGAGGTGATGATACTAATTTCCTTACTAGAATTAAGAGATATTGCTGAAAACTGAAATATAGCTAAATGTAATTCTAAACTAAATTTTTCATAATCATTTTGTTAAACTTAAGGGGCCTTTTATAGTAAACAATGTATATCTTATTGAAAAGTTTTAAATTATTTATTTATTTATTTAATATGTTTATTGATTTTAGAGGGAGAGGAAGAGAAAGACATTGATGTGAGAGAAATATCAGTTAGTTGCCTCCCCAAAGTGCCTGGACCCAGGGTCAGACTCACAAACTTTTTGGTGTACAAGACAATGCTCCAAACAACTGAGCAACCTGGCCAGTTCATTTTTATTGCATTCTGACAAAGAAATTTGTGTCCTACACTAAGTGCAATAGAAAATTATGGCATTTATATAAGCTCTGGATTTATTTAAGGTTGGCATTTCTAAAAGATGTACTAACCTGTAAGAGGGCATTCCCATTTTCTTTGTGCCAAAAGGATAGTGTTGCTAAATGCATTCATGCTTATTGTTTACTAAGTTGAAATGTACACTCTTGTAGTGAAAACTATAGGATATATACATAGTTCAAGTTCATGTATTTTCCCTGAAAAAAAGGAAGAAAGCTTGTGGGGGGATCCATTTTACACTTAAACAAAAAAGTGTTTCACATCTGTGGTAGGCTATCTGGCTTTTACTCTCAAACCCCTGAGGTGGATCTACACTCCTTTTAGACATTGGGAAAATTTGAAAAAAGCTGGAAAAACACTAAGATACACTTAAAAATGTAAGGTAGGAACCTGGGCATAGGGAAAATAATTGTAGAAAAATTATCTTGAAACTGGGTGAGATTAATTAATATTATAAACAGATGTACAGAAGGCCTGTGTACTTGTTTGGAGCCTACCACAAACTTGATTCTGAGGTCATTTACAACCAATATAATGAACAAAAACAGTCCAGTTATATAATTCAGTGTATATAAAAGAAACAGAACCAGATGCTCTATATAGTAAATGACTTTGAGGCTTATCTCTATTTATTAAATGGCTTTAGCCCTCATGGGTGAAGCTCAGTTGGTTGAGCATTGTCCCACAAAGCAAAAGGTCACTGGTTTGATTCCCAGCCAGGGCACATGCCTAGGTTGCAGGTTCAGTCCTGGTTGGGGCATGTGTGGGAGGCAACCAATAGATGTTCCTTCTCACATTGATGCGTCTTTCCCTCTCTCTCTCACTCCCTTCCCCTCTCTCTAAAGAAAAATAACAAAGGCTTTGACAGTAGGTAATTTCTGGTTTACTGAATGTCCTTTGTACAGTTTTCTATTTTTTTTTCACCGTTCCCTCTGTTTCAGATGGCCAGCTTTTAAAGTGTTTGTTCTTCTTCCACTTAACTAAGGGTCTTACATGTAAAAAGTAACAATAAGGTGTCTTCAATCACAGGTCACTGACAGGAATGAGATCTTTGAGGGCTTTATCAAATATTCAAAGGCTCTTAATTTGTAAGTTACTTTTTGGAGGCTCCATTCTTTAAGAATAAATTTATTGAAAATCTAATCTCTGAATGAGAACAAAGTATAGACATGAAAAAATGATATGTATATTTCCAACCTTTCTGAAAATAACATTAAAGGTTGTCACATTTTCAAAAAGATAAAGATGACACAATGAGTCAATTATAAGTCATGGGAACTTGCTCAAACCTGTATATTGCAGTTAGCATTCCAACAGCAAAATCACCAACCTATCATTTTATTATTATTTTTTAAATCTTTACCCAAGAACACATTTTTCCTGATTTTAGAAAGAGAGGAATGGGATGTGGAGAGAGAGAAACATAGATCACTTGCCTCCCATGTGCACCCAACCAGAGATCAAACTCCACAATCTAGGTACGTGCCCTGACTAGGAATCGAACCTACAATCTTTTGTTGTACAGGACAACACTCCAACCAACTGAGCTACCAGTCAGGGTTAACAACCTATTATTTTCATGGTTCATAGAACTCCAGATGTTAGATCAGACTGCTAATAACAGCCTTGAAATATAGATGGTTCAATATGTATTTCACCAGTGAGACTATATAGTAAGTTTTTCTTAAAAAAATGTATAAAACTGTTGGGGCCAAATAAAATTGATAGTTGAGGTCATATTTACAGCCTTTTTTTGCTAATTTATGTTAATAATCCCTGAGTACCTTGAATACTGGATGACAAATAAACCCCATTTTATTAGTATTTCTATTTTAAAATGTTACTAAATTTTATCTCAGTATACTTCAGAAAATTATTTTATGTAAAGCTTTTTCAAAATGCTCAACCCAATCCAATAGTCATTTGAAATAATGACAAAGCTGAGAGAATAGTCATCCTCTTATGACATGAAAAAACCAAAATCACAGGATTTCACTCAAGCAAACCAAGAAATATACTTTTACCAAACCATATCCTTTCTCACAGTTCTACCAAACCATGTGGTTAGAGAAGAAAAATTGAAGGAGACGAAGTTTAACTTTGCTAGAAGGTTGTGAAAGGTTTTCTAATGGTAAAGATTCTTTTAAAAGAGCAAGGAGCCACAGAGGTTATTTAAATGTGGTGATCACTAGCTAAGAAAATCTCCAGTGGGCAGAGGGGTTGGGGGAAATGGAAGGGGAGAGGTGGAGGCAAAGAAGGGGAGTGGTTTAGTCAAGAAACTAGTATGGAAGAACCAAGGACATGGACATCAAGTGGGATTGACTTTGAGGGGAGTGAGTGGGTGGGGAAGGGGACAGAGGGAAGGAAAAAGGGGATGAATGTAATAAAACAACAATAAAATTAAATTAAGAAAAAAAAGAAAGAAAATCTTGGCTGTTAGAACTAGAAAACATTTAAAAGATCAAATTTTGCTCAATATCTGATGAGGAAAACAAGGTCCAGTGAGGTAAAGTGACTTGCCAAGCTTACATAGATAGTTGAATACAACAAATTCATATTTATGTTTAAAATGTGGTGGTAACTCTCAAAGAAGGTTCATTATTGGTCAATATATAACTAGAACAGCATTAAAATATATAAAACCAATATGACAAAGGTTTATATTCAGAATATATCAAGAACACAAATTGTGTTTATTTAAAAAAAAAAAAAACAACACTCAATGGCCCTGGCTGGTGGCTCAGTGAATAACGCTCTGGCCTACAAACCCAAAAAAGGTTGCTGGTTTGATTCCCAGCCAGTGCACATAACCAGGTTGCACGCCAGGTCTCCATCCAGGACCTTAGCTGGAGGCAGGTGAAAGGCAACCATACATTGATGTTTCTCTCCCTCTCTGCCTCTCTTCCTTCCCCTCTCTCTGGAAATAATGAGTTAAATCAAGACTCTAATTGGGAAATAAGCAAAAGGCATAGACAGTTCATATAAAAATGAACTTTATACAATAAACATACATGAAATTATTTCAAATTTCATAATTAGCAAAATATGCAATAAAACTAGAGTACCTATGACTTTATATGATTGACTTAGTGAATATTGAAAATAATCAGAACACATAAATGTTGCCATTATATTAAAACCACTATACTCATATTTTGCAAAGGGGAACAATCCTTTTATAATTAATTTGGCAATATTTTTCATAGTTAAAATAATACTCATACTCTTTGAATTAGCAATAACATGTGAAAATGTACACAAAGGGCATAATCCAAATACTAAAAAGTCTGTATGTCAACAGAGATACTGGTTGAAAAAGTATTAATATTTTAAAATAGAAACAATCTAAATATTCTTTACTAAGGCATGTTGATACATCTGTTTTGATGAGGCATTTTATAGTAATTTTAAAATATCAGTGAATACAAGATGATCCTGGGTGCCCTGTTAAAAAGAAATTGGAAGATAAGCTAAAGATGTTCCCAATGGCCAAGGTGGTTGATTGATAATTAAAAGGAAGAGCTACAATGGACTGAACCACATGAAATATGTTAAAATTAATGAGTTTATGACGATAAAACGAGAGAGAGAAAGGAGCAGGGGGAGAGAAAGAATGAATGTGTGCACAGTATCAGTGCCTGCTTAAATTACATATCTTTTGGTTCTGTAGAAGGGTACATAAAAGTAACATGAAATATTAGTCCTCATTTTGTTTTAAAGATTTTATTTATTTACTGTTAGAGAGAGAGGAAGGGAGGATGAAAGAAAGGGAGAGAAACATGGATGTGAGAGAGAAACATCGATAGATCGGCTACCTCTCACACGTACTTTGATAGAGACTGAACCTGCAACCCAGGCAGAAGTCTCATCAGGGAATCGAACCAAGGCCCTTCACCTTGCGGGACAACGTCCAATCAACTGAGCCACACCAGCCAGGGCCTCATTCTGTTTTAAATTACAGACTAATGTTAATAGCTCTCAGAGCTGGAATTCTCCCTCAAAATTGAAAGCTTTTCTCCTTTTGGATTTAACAAATTATTGTTAGCTGAAGCTAGCCTGACATGGTGAGAGAGATGTCAGACTGATGGGGAGTGTTGCATTGCTGCCTGATTAAAGACCAAATCCCAAACCTTTTTAAAAACAATGAAAATTTTCTTACATGGGGAAAATCTGCTATAAACTTCGACTGGTCTTCTTTAGAGGATTCTGAGAAAGCAATACATTATTCTGAAAACTGGTAAATAAAGGAAAGGATCAAGTTTTAAAAAATGTCAGGGAATTCAACGTCAAGAATCAGGGAAAGCAGTCAACTCTGGGAAAAGGGGGTGGGAACTAGACAGCTGGAGAACCAGGATGGGACAGGGACTTTGTTCTTGCTGTATACCCTTTTATATATTTTGAATAAATTACCTGTGAGAAAAATCTGAGTATCACTAGAGAGATTATGTAACAAAATGGAAAATACAGTGTACTTATACTAAAGGAAAACACTTAAAAATCAAATGATAGCCACTGATTATCACAAAGTAAAAACTACTTATGCATATAGACCAGTCTTGGAAAGACATGCAGAAGACAAAATTGTTGACTAGAACTGAAGAATTTAGGGGCATTTTTTTCCTTTTTGTTAAGTGAATTACATTGTTATATAATGTTATTTATCCAATAAATAACATTAAAGTGTTATTTAAATGGAAAACAGTATTTTCACTTTCTGTTACCCAATTTTAAGAAAAGCCTAGCTATTGGATCCTTGAGTCCATAATCAAAGCACCAGGAACCATTTGGGGGCAACTTGACTCTTACTGTAGGTGAGAGATCTAAGAGATTTAAGAAGGATAAAAGGGTCATTTGAGGACTGTTCATAGAATGGATGTTAAAAAGTGCAATGACTGTGCCCAGCTCTATTTTCACCCCCCTGCACTAATGCGGGGGTGGAGGTGGTGGTGGCATTTACTGAGGAGGAGGCCAGCAGAACATGGAAAGAGCCTGTCGCATAAAAGACACACACTGAAAACACTGCTTGCAGGAGGAGTGAAGCTTGTCAAAGTACTGCAGAGGCTGGGAAAGTGAAGAGAAGAGAAAGAGCAATTATAACCTGAACCTAACAATTCCTCAGCTAAATTTAACTAGGGAGGTGGAATATATCTGCAGCTTGAGAATGATAGGCAAATGAATGCTCAGGTACAAAAAGACCCAAACCTACACAGAACTTGAAATGGTCATTGCAAAAAACCCTATTTTCATTTCAATCATCTGCTATTATTCTGAAAATATTTCAATTGTGAGCCCCCAAAATAAATAAATGGCCTCAGGGAAGAATACTAGGCTCAGAGCAAAAGCTTTTATTTCATCTTATAAGATAAAACAGTTCGATTCCCAGCCAGGGCACATAACCAGGTTGCAAGACAGGTCTCCAGCCAGATCCATTGCTGGAGGCAGGTGAAAGGCAACCATACATTGATGTCTCTCTTCCTCTCTGCCTCCCTCCCTTCCTCTTTCTCTAAAAATAATAAAGTCTTAAAAAAAAATAAAAATAAAAATAAAACAAGAATGTTTTACTTTTTAAACATTTTTAACATTTTATTGTGGTTGTATTACATCCATCCCCTTTTTGCTCCCCTCTGTCCCCCAAGTAAGAATTTATTAATGCCAAACTTTTCCAGAAATTCAACTTAAAAATTTTTCGTCTATGAATAATGAAAATTAAATAGTAACTTTTATTTACCTTTTGAAGTCTGAAATGGAAATATTTTATGTCAAATGATATCTCGGTTAATATATTTATTCATAACAAACTACGTTCACAAATAATTTCAAAATCTATTACCCAAATCCTAAAATACACATACTCTGTATGCATAGAAATGCATATCAAAATGGTAACAATAAGTGGTACCACTGGGTAATTAGATTACTTCCTTCTTTTTGTCTTTCAGTATCAGCTGAATTTCTTTTTTACAATATTCATGTGTTACTTTTATATAGAAATAAGATTACTTTAGAATATAAGACCCTTTCACTTAAAAATCTTACCACAACTTGATTTAATATTGAAAGTTCTCTTAAAAATTAAAATGGGTACAATTTCAATTAAGCAATGTATAATTATTTTCACATACAGCTGATTTACAACAGCTGATTTATAATCATTTTAGCAAACATAAAATCACACAATTAAAAAATACAGTGCCAACAGCTTTTGGAAGAATTTATTTACTCAAGTACCCCCTATTCTAATGAGTCTTTGTTGGGAGGAGAAGATCATATATAAGCTCATTACTGAGATTTATGATTATGTATATTACTTAAGGATAAACCAATTGGTGATTCTGTGTCTCAAATCCAACTTTAAAAATATAAAGCAGATTATTCACATGAAGTACTATAATATCACTATTTTTCCCAAGTGGATGGACTCAATAGGCTCGAGGCTTGAGCAACTATCCAAGTCCTCCGAGGCAGCCACTACTAGCTGCTATCCGCTGTGGATTCTCCCTCCCTTCCTTGTTCATGGAGCACTATTTCTGGTAGTAGTATGCATACTCTGCTAATACTCACTTCCCTGTCATCCCGTAGAATTGGAGGAAGCCATGTAGCACAGTTCTAATCAATGAAAGCAATTAACTGAGAATTTCTGGAAAGCCTTGCTTGTGCAGCCACTTTCTACCCTTAATGTGACATGACACCACGTAACTCATATAACTGTCTTATAGCTATGGAACCACGTGCACCAAGATGGAAGTCACACACTACGGACAACAAGATCCTTATTTGGTTAAAGCACAGCAGTTAGAATCCTGAATGTGTAACCAATGTAATCCTACTTATATACTTGTTCTTTTACAGTTGAGAAAATGAACCCCGAATCTGAAGGGAATTTGGGTGAACTTAAGCAGTGAACGTATATTAGAGTGCAGGTCTAACACACTTTTTATTAAAGATTTTATTTCATTATTTTTAGAAAGAGGGGAAAGGAGGGAGGCAGAGAGGGAGAGAGACATCAATGTATGGTTGATTTTCACCTGCCTCCAGCCACAGACCTGACTGGAGACCTGGTTTGCAACCCTGTTATGTGCCCTGGCTGGGGAATTGAACCTGTGACCTTTGGGTTTGCAGGCCGGCACCCTATCCACTGTGCTACCAGCCAGGGCCTAAGTAACACTTTTTAAAGAAGCTATTTCAATTATACTTTGCAGCCACAAAGACTAATGGCATAACGAAAGAAATGCGATAGAAATTTGGTGTAACAATTCCTCTGGGTAACAATTTTCTTTATCATCTATGAAACAGAGTTCATATTTCAAAAAAAAAAAATCACTAATATATTATGTCCAAAAAAATCTGCTTTCTTTTGCAATTTTGATGTGGTATTTATGAGTATCTTTTTTTTTTTTAAGATTTTATTCATTATTTTTAGAGAGAGGGGTAGGGAGAGAGACAGAGGAGAGAAGCATCAATGTATGGTTGCCTTTCATCTGCCTCCAGCCATGGATCTGGCTGGAGAACTCGCTTGCAACCTGGTTATGTGCCCTGGCTGGGAATTGAACCAGCGACCTTTGGGTTCTCAGGCCGGCACCTTATCCACTGTGCCACCAGCCAGGGCCTCATTTAAAAGCATTTTTCTGGAGTCAACAATGTGGTGATCAATGCCAGTTGAAGATCCACCACATGTAAGTGCAGTATTTAATGGGGTATTTATCATAATAGATGCTTGCTCTTTAGTAAATCATTTTCTGTAAAAGTATTGGATTTGTAATTATTCTATTCCCCTACAGAAAGTTTTTTTTCCCCCTTTTCTTTATTTTTTTTAGAGGGGAAGGGAGGCAGAGAGGGAGAGATGAGAAACATCAAATGTGAGGGAGAAACATCAGTTAGTTGCCTCTCCATATGCCCCAACCTGGGGCTGAACCTGCAACTCAGACCTGTGCTTTGACTGGGATATTGAACTGGTGACCTTTTGGTTTGCAAGATGATGCTCAACCAACTGAGCCACTCTGGTCAGGGCCCCCGTACAGAGATTTTAAAAGAAAAGCTCCAGCCATCAGAACCATACTCTAATTAAGCAAATCAGCCATAGGTATGAGATGAAAATGTTATAGGAAAGGAGACAAACTCCAGAGAACTAGGAAATGTGAATTTTACTTGATTCTCTGCAGTAAATAAAGTATTGTGAGGCATCACTTTACTTTGAACTCCAAAGAAATTTGGTAAATATTTATGGGCAGAGTATGTGAGTGAACCCTAAGAATAATGAACAGAGATCAAACATCCCACAGCAGGTTCCTGTTAAGTCAGGAGAAAGCCCTTCCCAGGCTAGAGTTTCAGAGCGGAGAGGAGGGCTACCCTTTCCTCATGGTGTGTAATGAAGCTCAAGTCCTAGCAGGATATCCTACTATAGGTGGAATCTACACTGAGCAATCGTCTGCTCACTTTCCTCCTACCATGTATCCATGTAGTCCTAAAGAACTTGCCAAGATGACCAGAAATTCTGATAGGTGGTATCTGTTAGACTAAGTCATTCTTTAGATTACACGGAAATAAAGGGACAAACAAATTAGGCTATATCGTTGCTCAAACTGTAACAATGATACTATAACCTACTACGTATTAAGAGCAGTCTTATGTACCAGCCACAGTTCTATATCCTTTATTATATTTATTAGTATATTTGGCATACATTCCCATAAGGTAGGTGCTATTATTTTCCTCATTGTATAAATGAGGAATATAAAGTCCTGAGAAGGTAAGTAACTCATGCTAAATCACACAATCTGTAAGTGGTAAAACACCAGAATCAAACCAGAGTCTATGCTCTTAACTACTCAGCTTTACTAACTCCAACCATAGGAAGTAAAATCAGGCAAAACACACCTGTGACGATTTTAAACTATGCCCACAAATTCTTTGATTCCCCTCCCTTTAAGAGGTAGAGCTCCATTCTCTCCCCCACGAGTGCAAGCTGGACTTAGAGACTTGCTTCAAACAAAGAAAAAAGTAGAAGTAATGGTGTGTGACATTAGAGACTAGATTATAAACACACTGTTGCTTCCTTCTTGCCTTACCCACTGGACCAGTCATTCACTCTGGGGATAGCCAATTGCCACCTCAGAGGGATGTTCCAGCAGTCCTATATTAACAAGGCCTCCTGCCAACAGCCATGTGAGTGAGTTCTACGAAAAGCAGATCCTCCAGTTCTAGCCAAGTCTTCCAGTGACTGCATTCCTGGCTGACATCTGACTGCAAACATGAGAGAAACTGAGCAAGAAACAACCAACGAAGCTGCTCCTGACATCATGACCTACAGAAACTAGGAGGTAGAAAATGCCCGTTGTTCTAAGCCATTTAGTTTGGGGGTAATTTTAATGTATTAATAGATTACCAGGGAACCTTTCACCAGAATCATATTTTCAATATATAATTATATTTAGGTAAGCTATAAATTACCTAATTAATGACTTTGTGTGTCCATTCATCCCTGGAAGCAACAATTTTGATCACTGAAGCAGGGCAAACAACATATTCATCCTATGTCCCTTCTAAAACCATAATAAAAACTCCTGGCCAGGTAGCCAGTTGGTAAGAATGTCATCCTAATACAACAAGCTTGTGTGTGGGTTTGATCCCTAGTTAGGGCACATACAAGGGTAACAATGAATGCATGAGTAAGTGGAACAACAAATCAATGTTTCTCTTTTTCTCTCTCAATGAAAAAAGAAAATTAAAAAGAAAAACATAATAAACTAATTATAGTTTGATATTCCACCCTACTTTATCAAAAGCTAAACAATATATATTAGACATATATATGTACAAAAATGATTCCTTCCTTACAATTGTCACATACACTTTGGTTTTTCTTTTTTCTTCTAGGTCAATAAAGAAACAACATTACAGCTCCAAAACTCTATCTTTAAGAACAAGCTATTTAATTCCTGACAGTATTCTAGGTACTAATGTGCCATTATTTATAGATCCCTGATTCCTTTCTGAGCAGCTGTCATTAACAGAACAGCTCAGGAGTTCAAAACACTCTTTATTCAACTCAACTGCTTCCTGAAGTTATTAGTCATGTTTCTCAAGGCTAAAACTGTTATAAAATGTAAAGATGAACCAAATCTCAGAAAGGTTGTGAAAAAGAACCACCATTAAACACACCAAGATTAGCTGACACTCAGGGACTGATATTCCTTTAAAGCCCTTATTCTTGATTATTCAGGTTCCTTTGATCAGGTTTGAGGCTTTACAGGGGTGTTTCTGGCACCAAGTTTTAACTATGGCTTTTGATGTCTTCCTTTCCCTGCAGAAGGGAAAGGAAGACACAGTGAACTGGCTTCTAGTCTAGAAGTACTTGACACTTTCTGCTCACCCTGTTCTCCTCTGCCCCACACTTTGGAAATGGTATTCTGGCCTCGAGCTATCCCAGGCAAACACCCATTGTCTAAAGAAAGAAGAGCAGGGGGCACAGCCAAGAGCCATACGTGGGCAGTGAGGATTGGGGAAGAGTCTGAGAATAGGGAATGCAGAGGGAATAAACAGGGGACAAAGTGGGGGGGAAATGGGAAAAACGAGCAAAAATCAAGAAGTAGGAAAATTAAACTGGAGGAAGAAAAGGTAAGAAGGATGAGAAAGAGGGCTAGAAAGATTTCAGGATAGGGCATGAGAGCAAAAATAGACAGGATGAGAATACAGAGATGTGGAGAAACCATTTCCCTGAAGGGAAAGACAAGCAGTGGGGAAATGGTGACAAGGAAAAGCAGTGGGAGTCCAGGCTTACATGTCCAGGTTTTCAGGCAACTAGTAGAAACTGATGATGCCACAAACAGATCCAGAGAATATGCAGGTCTAGAGTAAAATGATGAGTTTAAGTTTTGTGCATGTTGAATCTGTGGTGTTTTCACTGAGTGAATTAGGTGGGTGGGATGGAAACTCAGGAGGCAAATGTGGCCCAGAAGGCAAATGTGGGAGCCACTGAAGGCACAGGAAAAAGGTGGTGAAGGAACAGAGGGAGACTGTACAGGGAAGAAAAGGAAGGCTAAAGTGAGCCCCAACATGAGGGCACAGAGAGAAAGAGAGCTCATGAAAGATCTCAAGGACAGGTGATAGGGATGAAGCTGAGAAAGACCCGGCAGGTAGAAGAGTGAACAGTCCCACCTTGAGGGGCAGCAAGGAAAATGCTGTCTTCAGAGAAGGCCAGGTTTCCATTAAAGGAAGGAAGCTAAGGAAATATTGTGAGAAAACAGGGGTGAGCTTGTTTACAATGAAGAAGGTTCCAAAAAGCACTATCACCTCTCCTGTGCTCCTATGCTTTGAACTTATTATTTGGGCAAAGTTTTTGTCACAATGTACTTCATGTCTGTGTCCTTGATTGGGCCTGCTGGTATCTGTATTCTTAGTGCTTCGTCAGTTCAGTGCCCGCCGCCCTACAGAAGCTCAATAAATGCTTGGAGGTTTTCTAAAGGGCAACTGGAAAGTATGCATTAGTAAATGTCTTAACATTTGATACTATCTTTGACCTACTTCTAAGAATTTATTCATTAGAGATAAAGCTATACAAATATTTAGCTATAGGTTAGTTATAATATGCACATTTTAAAACTACCTACATATTCAACAAACTGAGCACTGGTTAGAACTCATAATATGTCTGTACAACTGAATACTATACATCTCCCAAAAACCTACTTAGATCCACAATAACAAATAAAGCCATTTAAAACTACCTACATATTCAACAAACTGAGCACTGGTTAGAACTCATAATATGTCCATACAACTGAACACTATACATCTCCCAAAAACCTACTTAGATCCACAATAACAAATAAAGCCATATGAAATCTACACCTTCAGCACTACTAACAGACATGTAAGACTAGAGGCTCAAATCACCTGTAAATAGAAAAACAGACACCAAATTCCAGCAGAGCTACCTCTTGGACTCCCACTAAAAACCTGTGCAGAAAGTGAGGAGTTTGGAAAAAAGACATGGACAAGAGAAGAGAGGCACAGAGGGCCTAAATTTAAGCTAAAATCAGCCCAGAGAGGGATAGTATACCTTAAGCACAAAAACACTAAAAAACACCTTGTAAATCAGAATATCAACTACAAGGAAGGGACTTAAGTCTATGGGACTCAAAGGACAATCTCAAAAAGGCATTACAAGGGATTAATAACCAACATTTATTCAAAAATTATAAAGCTCAACACTAAAAAAGACAAATAATCCAATTTAAAAATGGGTAAAGGACTTGAACAGACACTTCTCCAAAGAGGACGTACAGATGGCCCACAGACATATGAAAAGATGTTCAACGTCAATCATCAGAGACATGCAAATTAAAACCACAATCTACCACCTGTCAGAATGGGTATAAACTATAAATCAACAAACAAGTGCTGGCGAGGATGTGGAGGGGGGTACCCTTTTGCACTGTGGTGGGAATGCAGCCACTGTAGAAAGCAGTGTGCAGATACCTCTGAAAATTAAAAATTGAACTGCCCTTTGACCCAGTAACTCCAATTCTGGGAATATATCTGAAGAAACCCAAAACATTAATTCCAAAGAACAAAAGCACCCCTATGTTCACTGCAGCATTATTTACAATCACCAGGGTATGGAGGCAGCCCAAGTGTCTAGCAATAGATGAGTGAATAAAACAACTATGGAACATTTACACCATGGAATACTACTTGGCCATAAAAAAGAAAATTTGGCCCTTTGCAACAGCATGGATGGACCTGGAGAACATTATGCTAAGTAAAACAAGCTAGTCAGAGAAGGACAAATACCATATGATTTCACTCATACGTGAAATCTAATGAACAAACTGAACTAGAAGCAGAATAAAGACAGACTCATAGTGAGCAGGATGACAGGTCTAGGGGAAAGTACACAGTGGATGCAGAGATTGAGCGAAAAGGAAAAAGGACTCATGGACATGGACAGTGGTTGCAGGGCAGGGGGTGAGGCATATAAGGGGAATAAACTGTAATAGAAAACTGCAAAATAAAAAAAAAAAAAAAAGGCATTGCTTCTGGGAAAGAAATTGCTAACATGAGAAGGAAGAGGTGCCTTTTGGTGGCTAAATGTTGAAATAAAAAGGAACAAGAAAAAAAAAATTTTAAGTTCAATCCATTAATCACTTTATTTTGGTGTTCCTTGAAAGTCTGAAAATAAGCACAAATTACTTCTTTTTTAAAAAAATTTGTTGTTGTATTACATCCATCCCCTTTTTGCTCTCCTCTGTCCCCCTCTCCACCCACCCATTCCCCCCAAAGTCAATCCCACCTGTTGTCCATGTCCATGGTTCGTTCCTTCATACTAGGTTCTTGTCTAAAAGAAAAATTTTTGACTCTTGAAAAACATACACGCAAGTGCTAAAACAGAAAAATAATTCCTATCCCCACTGACCTTCTCAAACAGAAAGATATCCATTGAAGAGACCGTCCTTCACTATGTTTACAGATAAAAGTGTTCTCAAAATAGAAACCCTATAAACCAACTTCCAATTCTCTCCACACAATAAATAGATGAAAGCAATTGACAACTATACAAAAGTACTATCAGAAGGGAAAAAAAGAGGATCAAAACATTTCAGCAAATTAAAATGCACTTTGGGAAACAATCGTGAAAAAACTTTAACACAAGACTCCAAAGTGAATTAAATATGATTAAATAAGTATTTAGGAATATAAAAATTATTTTTAACCTGAAGTTCAAAAATGAAGAACAGAAATGGACTAAACCAGACAGAAGTAAAAAACTGTTTGAATTCAGAAAAGAAATGGAAGAAAAAGACAAAATCATACGTCTGAAATGAAGACTAAATTCCAAGGTGATCAAGGTAGAACAAATTTAAATGAAAATTTAATAAGAACATTGAAGAAAGAGAGCAAAAGAACCAAAAGAATGAAAATAAGATATAAATAAATAAAAGGGATCAGAGAGAAAGTGGTTTAAAGAGGAGAGAGACAGAGAAGATTCAATATACACTGTATATATATATTTGGAATCCCTGAAAATCAGAAACAGATTAATGAAACAGAACTAAAATTTAAAACTATAATCCCATAAAAGTTTTCTGAATGGAAAAGAAGGTCTAAATCTATACATGGAAAGGGCATAGCAGGAAAACAGTCATGCCATGGTCAACTCTAAGGTACCTTCTAGTAAAACCTACACTTTAAATAATAAAGAAAAAATTCTCAGTGATATCAGCAAAATGGAAGAAGAATGTTATTCAGCACTTGTTCCCTCACAGAAGTGTCAATTTAAACAACTACCCATGCCCAAAAGGACCTTGGCAAGTGCCAAGGATTCCAGGAAATACCCAGGAAATAAGACAGCATTCACTGAAGAGAGTAGGAAGAAGTTTACATTACCTGTGCCATCCTGACCTCAAGCCCTGGCAGCAGCGCACAGAAAGAGAGACCCTCCACATGTGGAGGAGTTAAGTAAAAACCCAATTTTGCCACATACCCATCAAGAGGCCTGTGGCTACAGCTTCAAGGTACAAGTCTGGCCTAGTGCCAGACCAGATCCTGTAGCGCTAGGGTTCAGGCCAGCCTCAGAGTCATAGGCTGCTGTGGCTGCAGGGCCTAGGCTGGCCTCCGTAAGGCCCCTGGCACTGGACCAGCCCCCAGTGACCGAGGCAAGCTTCCACAACTGCAAGCTCCAGGCCTGGATCCACAGACAGCGTACTCAGACCCATTCCACTGCCCCAGGCCCCTGAAGATCCCAGGCATGATTCAGCTCCATGCCAGGAGACCTTGGCATCAGGCCCACCCAGGCATCAGGCCAGGCTGCCCAGCCTGACTGGTGAAGGGCTTTCCCTGCTGCAGCAGTGTGTAAAGACTAAAAGAGGTACCTACTTCTTCAAAGGTGCAGACACCATTGCAAAGGTCACAATAATCATGAATAACTAGGGAAACATAACATTATTAAAGGAACAATATAAAGTACCAGTGATTGACCATGAAGAAATGCAGATTAATAAACTGCCTGACAAAGAATTCAGGAGTTAAACAGATTATCCTTAATTGATAGGTTTAAGTGACTAACGCATAGAGAAAGCTGTTATTCCGAAATTGCGTATCTTTTGAATCAAGACCCCTTTCCTTCATCACCAAACCTTTGCCTCCCAACTTTTGCCTAGAGGACGGTGGCAGGCAGCAGGACCCACTGTTGTTCAATAACATACACAGAAAAATGAAAATGGACTCTTACCTCACACCATATAGAGTCAACTCATAATAAATTAAAGACTTTAAGGTAAGATCTGAAACTGTAAAACTATTAGAAGAAAGTATAGGGAAAACTTCTTGGCCGTGGTCTGGGCAATGGCTTTTTGGTTATAAGCAGTAACAAAATAAACAAACAAATGGGATTGCATCAAACTAAAAAGCTCTGCACAACAAAGAAAACAATCAACAGAATTAAAAGCCAACATCGAAATGAAAGAAAATACTTGCAAACAATATATTTGATAAGGGGTTAATGCCTAAAATACATAGGGAACTCAAACAACCATAACCACAACAAAAGACAGATCAATGGCCAAAAGATTTTTATTTATTATTTCCAGAGAGAGAGGAAGGGAGAGGGGCAGAGAGGGAGAGAAACATCAATGTATGGTTGCCTTTTACCTGCCTCCAGCCATAGATTTGGCTGGAGACCTGATTATGTGCCCTGACCGGGGAATCGAACCAGGGACCTTTGGGTTCACAGGGGTATATATTTTTAAATGTTCAATATCACTAATGATCAGGGAAATATAAATCAAATCACAAATAATACTAGCTCACAACTATTAGAAAGGCTATTAAAAAGTTAAAAGATGAGTGAGAGAATATATAGGAAAAAGAAAAGCCTTGGACATGCACTGTTGATAGGAATGTAAACTGGAACAGCCATTATGAAAACAGTATAGAGGTTCCTCAGAAATTTAAAACAGAACTACCATATGGTCCAGTAATCCCACTTCTGGATATAAATCAAAGGAAACAAAATCAATATATCAAAGAGATGTCTACATTTACATGTTCACTATAGAGTCATTCACAACATCAAGACAGGGAATCAACCTAAGTGTCTATTGAAGGATGAATGGATTAAGAAAATGTGGGGTAATATGTATACAATAGAATATTACTCAACCTTTAAAGAGAAGGGAATGACAGGGTGAACTTGGAAGTCATTATGCTAAGTGAAGTCATGCAAGAAAGAAAAATACAGCATGATCTCACAGGTGGAATCCAAAAGTCTTAACTCACACAAGCAGAATGACAGTTGCAAAAAGCTGGGGAATTTGGGAAATAGGAGGTGCTGGTCAAAGGCACAAAGTTTCAGTTAGGAGAACTCATGTACAGTATGTTGACTATAGTTAATGGTCCTACTATATTACATACTTGAAATTTTCTAAGGTCTTAAATATTTTCACTATAAAAAAATTACAACTACCATGGACATGGACAACAGGTGGGATTGACTTTGGGGGGAATGGGTGGGTGGGGAGGGGGACAGAGGGGAGCAAAAAGGGGATGGATGTAATACAACAACAATAAAATTAAAAAAAAAATTGTAACTGTGAAGTGATGGGTATGTTAATTAGCTTAATTGTGGTAATCATTTAATAATTGTATATTATAAATACATACAAATTCTATGTGTCAATTATATTTCTATAAGGGTGGGGGGAAATCCTTAGGTTTTCAGGTAAAAAAGCCCAATATCTCTTCAAAGGACAAGATAATGAGGTTGTTATCAGGTTTCCCATAAGAAACATCTAAGCAAGACAACAATGAAGTGACATTTTCAAGCAATTCAAGGGAAGGAAGTGTGAACTAAGGAGTTTATACATAGCGAATCAGTACTTCCAATATTAAGCCCACAAAAAGTTTTAAACACATATGATCAAGGGGAATTCTGTGCTCACAAGTTCCCTTTTAGAACCTACTTTGGAAAGGGCTACCTGCCGTGGGCTTGAGCAATCCCTGAGTATTCTTCCTAGGTGTGCCAAAAGGCAAGGTGCTTTTTACCCAGGTTGTTTCTTAGGTCTGTGTTTGCATGGCATAACCTCAAGAGATAAGGTAAGTGTATATCCACAAAGCAAACAGCAAGTTTGCTTCCATTTACCATAAATGCACTAGGTTCCCAAACGCTATGTTCCTCTCTAGTAATAAACCACTGCACCCGGTCAATATCCATGAAAAAGTAACACACTAACTTACTAAGATTACTAAGGTTACAACTAGGGCAAAAAATCAGACCCTTCATAGTCCTTGACAGGACTAGAGAATCAGTTTCATCCAACTAAAAGGTGATAGGGAACTTCAAGAAGAGAACTGACAATAAACAGTGAATATATGTAAGGGTGACATTGAGAGTAATCAAAGGTGAGGGCAGGGCAGAGCAACCTTACATGATCCAACAAAGTGAGCTGGGAAAACAAAAGTAGAATAAGCTCATTGACTGCTGTATAGGCAGTAGGTGGGACTCAAAACTGGCAAATCAGAAAGTAAAAGGTTAAATAAAAATCAGAGGACAAAACGTATAAATATTAAGATATAACAAAATCTTCTAAATACTAAAATAAATATAAAAAATAAAAACAAACACATCATGAAGTAAACATAGCATATATAATGTAATATACATACCAGTTACAAATATGACAAAGTAAAGCTAAATATATTTGTCATATTAATAACTGTAAATGGGCTTAACTCACCTATAAAGGAAAAAGACATTCTAATTGCCTCACCAAACAAGACCCAACTCAATGTGAATACAAAAGTGATTAAGGAAGGTCACAAATAGAAAACATTTTTAGTGCTAAAAGCCATAATTCACAATGAAGTCATAATAGTTACAAATATTTATGTACCAAGTAACATAACAACTACCTTTGTTCAATCAGAAGCTACAGAAGGGAGAAAAATTAGAAACACATGAATAATTAGAGACTTTAACATCATCACTCTCAGTATAAAACACATCACGCAAAGACGGCTAAAGGGGATCTAAAAAAAGAAATCTAGAACAATCTTATGATTATTGAAGTTTACACCTTGATAGTAAAAATGAAGTAGGAAGTGTGTATTCCTTCAAAATGGGTTGTGGATAAAAACTGATCTGAGGACAGCTTTATCTCTTTTGGTAAAAGAACACAGTAAGTGTCAAAATGGAAAGCCTAGCTAGTGACAGAAGTAAAAGGTATACAGATTGGAAAGAAAGGAGCAGAACTGTCTTTATGCACAGATGATATTACCTTTATGTAGGAAATCCCAAAGAATATACAAAACCACTCCCGGAACTAATAAACAAGAGCAAGGGTGCAGGATACCATGTCAATTGCCTTCCTATATAGTAGCAATGCAGAGCTGAAATTTTAAATATTTGTAACATCAATAAAGGAAATACTTAGGTATAAACTTAAGAAACTAGGTACAGGATTTGTATGTGAAAAACTGCAAAACAATGATGGAAAAAATCAAAGAGCTAAATACAGGCAGAACTATTCCATGTGTGTGAATTGAAAGGCTCAATCTTGTGATGGTGTCAGCTCTTCCCAACTTGATCTATAGATTTACCACAATTGCAATCAAAATTCCAGAAAGCTATTTTGCAGATTTTAACAAACCAGCTCTAATGTTTATATGAAAAGACAAAGACCCATATATGAAAAAAGAACCAAGTTGGATGGCTTTATATTATTGGATTCCAAGATGTTATAATCAAGACAGTAAGGTACTGGCAAAATAATAGGTATATAGACCAACAGAATAAAATAGAGAGCTCAGAAACAGACCAACACAAATATAATCAACCGATATATGCCAAAGGCACAAAGACAATTCAATGGAGAAAATAGTCTTTTCCATAAATGGTGCCAGAACACTGAACATCCATATTAAAAAAAAAGAACCCATACACTGGACATCTTCCACAAAAATTAACTCAAAATGGACCATAGACATACCTGTAAAATGTAAAACTATAAAATTTTGGGAAAAAGCAAGAAAATTTAATCTATAGGACTTAAGGCTTGTTTATGAATTTTTAGATACAATACCAAAAATGTAATTCATGAGAACCAAAGTTGGTTAAGTTAGACTTTATTAAAATGAAAAACTTGTGCTTTGTGAAAGATACTATTAAGAGAATGAAAAGACAAGTCACTGACTGGGAGAAAATATTTGCTAAATACGTATCCGAGAGAAGGTTTATATCCAAATCTAAATAGGAAGATAAACAACCCAATTAAAAAATGGGCAAAAGATCAGAAAAGGCACCTCACCAAAGAACATGAAAAGATATGTAACATCACGTGCCATTTGAAAAATGAAAATTAAAAAACAAAGGATACCACTACTACACATATATTTGAATGGCTAAAATCCAAGATACTAATTGGGATGAAGATGTGGAGTAAAAGAAAACTCATTTGTTGTTGATAGGAATGCAAAGTGGTAAAGTCACTATGGAAGACAGTTTGCCAGTTTCTTATAAAGCTATCTTGCTATACAATAATTGTGCTATGATGGATATACTCAACTGATTTAAAAATGCTAATTTATTTTTGGTCACACAAAACCAGCACACAAACATTTACAGCATCTTTACTCATAATCATCCCAAATTGGAAACAACCAAGAGGTCCTTCGATAGGTAAATATAAACTGGTACATACATACAACAAAATTTTCAGAAATAAAAAGGAATGAGGTATCAAGCCATGCAAAGACATGGATGAATCTTAAATGTAGGCTGCCAATGGAACATAGTAAGGTAGAAACTATTATCAAAAGAAAAAAGTTAGTGGAAATATATTCACTCTAAATGAAGAAAAAAATCCTCTCCCAGGAAATCTATAAAAGAACTATAAAAAGACATAGCAATATTATAAAATAGCCCCAAACATTCTTCTTCCTTTTATAATGCATTTAACCGCTCAACTGCCACAGGGATCATAAGTCAAGTAATTCTTTTGTTAAAACATGGCTCAAGCCTTCACCTTTTAGTTCAATGGAATTGACTAAACTCAGTCACTAGATGGAGTTCTCAGTTTCATTGGACTAAGGTTTTATGTAACTTTAGACTGTCGCAAACTATCTTACCAGAGAATTTCTGAAATATTTTTTTTTGGCTACAGCTTATTAATTTAAAAAGTTCATTTTAATTTTAAAGATGCCCTATAACTAAGAAATATTTACTTTTAAGGCAATCTCCTTCAGGGCAATGAAAGTTTCAGATTTTCAGGTTTTCATTACCTCAAATATCAATCACCAAGTAATCAGAGTGTAACAGAAAAACATCCATTTCTCTTTTCTCTGGTTAACTTACTCTTGTTTCAGCTATTGATTCAGGACTATTGGTTTTTTATTAGAAGTCCTCCAGAAGTCCTGTAATTAACAAAAGGAAAATATCTTACTAACACAAGGGTGCCATCTAGTGGTGTAGTGGGCAAACGTATGATGCGGAGAGACGGAGGGAGAGGGAGAGGAGAGAGAGAATGTGTGTGTTTCTGCTTTGGCTTTCAAAATGCATTGGGAGGAAAAAAATGTACTGAAGCTACTATACTTGGGACAAATTTCCTAACATTCACACATTCATCATTGAACATATCCCCCTTTTATGTTACTACTGAAACTTCATCACTGAAGTGGCATCCTAGTTAACAGTTCCATGGCATTCCCTATTACCTAGTTCAAGCTCCTATTTGTCACATGTGAAAACTAAGGCCCAGAGGGACGATATCTGACTTATCATACAACTAGTGTTGCCCGTAGGGTTGGTTTGCCTTAGCTTGATTCCTAATGGACTGGACAACAACATAATATTACCTTCTGGATATTTTAAGTATCTCAATAGCAGGTTTCCATTCAAACCTGCAAGGACAGCAGAGGGTAAAATTCCCTGGTCTCAGCTCTCTTCATGGCTTTCCCTTCTGAACTCCAAGCGGGCACAGAACCCTCAGGGATCATGCTGTATCCAGCGATCACCAATGAAGAGCTGCTGCAGTGTTTGTTAGGTGCCAGGTGACATCTCCCACCTTCCCTGCTTAGGCACTTAGGGCTGGTAATGAGCATGCCCCAGTTTTCCCTTTCCTTCATCTCCGTACATTCACACAGAGCAGGAAGCAACAGAGCTACTAGGCATTCCAGGCAAAGGAAATTGTACGTACAAAATTACAGAGGTATAAAAAGACAGTTTATTCTGAGAATGAGGACTGCAGCTTTGTGTATCAGAAGCATAAGATGCAGGTGCTAGAACTTTCCTTCCTCTTCTCCCTGTCTAGAGGGGGGAAAGCAATACAATGATACAAAGAGCCAAGGCAGAGGAAGACAGGCTGGTGTGAAGAGTTTGCCTGATTTGGGAGGTTATAGTTTGAACATGGTCACATGGTCTTGATACAGAGCTCTGGTGTCAGAATACTGGAAAATCAATGTGCTGAATGACGGGTGAGGGTGGAATCGCCAGGAGGTGGAGGTTGACTTTGGAAAGTTTCTATCTAGGCCTCTAACCTCACCACTGCACCCAGGCTGCTCTCCAGGACAGGCTGGCCTGCTGGGAAAGGTTATGCCCATTTTCCCACCTCCAAAGGTTCCTCCTTCCTCCTGCTTTTACCACCCCTGGGCAGAAAGCAATGTCTGAATCTGAATCAGGAATGTTTTATATTCATATTTGTAAGGGAGGTAGAAAGTGGGCTTAAGGGGTCCCCAGACTGGTGCAGAAGAGCAGGGAAGAAGAGAGCCAGCAAGGTGCACGTGATTTGTCATTCCCAGTAACTAAAAGGGGGTAGGCCTTAGTGTCAGAAACTCATACTTTGGGAACATGGCTACTTTTATACTATTTCCATTTTTGACTTTTCTTTTTTGTTCTTCCTATTTGGTAAAGTTTATTTAAAAAATGTCAACTAAGCAAAGTGGAACTAAAGAAAGCAGTTATATTTTTGTGTGCGCATATATCCAGGAAGGCTAGGCCAGGTGTTGAGAGCAGAATTCCGGGTGAGCGAATCCGGAGGCATTACCCTTCCCTCCAGGAACCCTGTCTTCCAGAGCTCTCTGCTAAAACACGGAGGGCTCTGTGTCTGGTTTTAGTAAGTGACAGCACTTCTATTACAGTGACACACTGTAAATGACTGATAATAGTGTGAACCTCTCAGAGTGGGGTGTGAGGAAGGGGATGTTACAGTTTAGAGAGGGTTTAGTTCGATAGAATTGATGGGAGGAGATGAAGTCTTCTGGTACTTGTCTCTTTGGTAGCTGTTCCCCTTTCTTCCTGGCACCATTACCACCTGTGTGAAAAATTAGCTTGAAGCCATATGCTGCCTATTAATATTAAGGTAACCGTGAATATTTTAAAATGTGCCTGTAAAAAAGAATTAAATAAATGGTGTCATCAGTTAAAGAAAGGAGTGCAAGCTGGCACATGCAGCAAATATTTGAAACCACAAATCCAAGATATTTAAGTGAAAGGCCTTCTGTCCTTTTCTGTTGATGAAATCCAAGTGCTACTAGTGACCTTTAGACAAAATACCCTCTAAACTAGGACTGGGCTCCTGTTCAGATATCTGTCCTACAGGTGTCAGTCAAAAGGGAACTTCCATAGTTATTTATGTTGACAGTATAATTTCCAACATGAAGGTTTACCAAATATACAATGTCACATCCTGTCAAGATATCTTCAGCTCCAATCCTTGACCTCTAATTTTCATCCCAACAAAGGGGGATCCATGCTCCAAAGTTACCTGAGAACCATCTCCTATGCCACATGGCTCTTCCACATTCAAATCATTTTGAACACAACATGAAAAAATAGATTACACCTATCTCAACGCAAACTGTGCCACATGAATAAAGAAAGCACAACTCTTCTTTATATTCTTTTGGAAGACATGACTCAAATTGGTTTCTTAAAAAGAAAATTCCCATTTCTATAAAGAAAGCTATTGCATAAATATAAAGCCTACAAATCACAGGTTGAGGGCTGCAACTATAGCATTTGAAAAATCTTGTCCTTGCACCATCAATGGAGAATAGGCGAAGTACTTTGAGAAGCTGGGGCGTGGGAACCTATCCACAAGGATGGAAGGCTTGCCTTTCTCACAGAAAAAAGCCTCTCCGGTGGAATTTTAGTTTATTGTTTCTGGAGATTATTTTTGCCAAGTTGCATTGTCACAACCATGAACAAGAAGTAACTGCAACCCATCCTAAAAATAAGCAAAACTGTAATTTAAGGAAAACAAGAGTATGTCAGAGTTATATTATAGAAATCTAAATATTAAACATTACATTAGGGACTGAATAAAACTTTTAACATTCTATAATACTACACTGCTTTAGTTAATAACAGCTACCACTCTATTGGGCAATTTTCAACACTGCCTTGTTTCAGGTATCATGTGGCTTTCAGGCACTGTCCATTTCGTTTCACAATGTCCCTCCATGGTAGGTGCCACTAGCAGTCACATGGCTAGTAAACAACTCAGCACTGACTGAAGTCCAGACTTTTCATAAATAGCATGAAAACTAAAGGCATCTCAAGGCTCTATAACAAATTACGAAAAGACTGAGTTGTTATAGGAAAAACTTTCGGAAAGCCACAAGAAAATAAACCATCATTCCAAAAATAAACTTAAGTTGTTTGGGTAAAATAAAAAGCATTGCCTTATGCCAATGATTTTCAATCGGTGTGCCACAACTTTTCAAAACATGCACTGCCCAACTACTTAAGGACATTAACCTCTTTTCCTTTAGATTGTCAAATTAAAAAAAAAGACAACAGCTAACACAACAATAGCCATCCTGTGTGAACGAATCAAAACCATACCTATTTTTTTGTCAGCCTGGCAAAAATACATTTTTTGATGTGCTATTTTTTTTAAAGATTTTATTTATTATTTTTAGAGAGAAGGGGAGGAAGAGAGGCACAGAGGGAGAGAGACACCAGTGTATGGTTGCCTTTCACCTGCCTCCAGCTACGAATCTGGCTGGAGACCTGGCTTGCAACCTGGTTATATGCCCTGACTGGGGAATTGAACCAGCTACCTTTGGGTTCGCAGGCCGGCGCCTTATCCACTGTGTCACCAGCCAGGGCAGAATTTTAGTAATTCACCTATGAGTGCTATGAGATGAAAAAGATTGAAAATTGCTGCCTGAGGCTAATACTAGAAAGTCTATTTACTATTACTCCCATTAGTTGTCTTTAAGAAAACGAAAACACTCTGAATTTAGTTCTGGGAATTTTCACCTGAATTTGGTAAGCTCATGATCAAATAAATGCTTGCTGAGTCCCCACTAGGTGACATGTACTATTAGGTATTGGGACAAGGAAACCCATAAGAAACAGTTCTCATGCTCAAAAATTCAGTGGTATTGGATAGAAGTAGAATGTCAAACCACAATACACTGTGGAAGATATAATAGAGTGAAGTGCAGGTATTACAGAAAAGCGAAGAATGGTATCTAATCCAGCCAGTGGGTGGTAGGGGGGTTACTGGAGGAAGAGTGGTGAACAGATGTCAGCTGCAGAGGGCAGGCTACTCATTCCAGGAAGAATGCAAACCTGGGTACTGACCAGAGGCAGGGAGCAGTGCACATGGAGGGTCCACAAGGTTAGGGCTGCTGGAGCTTGGACAGGGAGGCAGGAAATGGTCACAGGTAAGGCTGGGAGGTAGGCAGGGTCCATCACGAAGTTCAAGCCAGTGAAGAGTTTGAAGAAGGGATGTGACATGCTCAGAATTATCCTTTAACCAAGTCCTTCACTCCAGGGTTGTGTGAAGCATAGACTTGGAGACACAGAGACATGGGTTTTAACTCCTAGCTGTAGAGCTTATTAGCCGTGTGAACTTCAGCAAGATATAAAACCTTCTAGACCTTAGTCCTGTTCATTGTAAGATAGGAAGTAACTGAGAAAATGAATGTAAAGCACTGGAACACAGTAAATGTTCAATAAATGGTAGCTCTTGTTATTAATATTGATATTATAAGCCTAGAAGTCCAGAGATCCCTTGAATAGGGATAAGAAAATAGGACAATCTGAGATTTAGGGAAGAGAATGGACAAACATCGATAACCAACAGACTGTAAGGGTGTGTGCAACGGAGAACAAGGCATCACCAACGTTCTCTGAGTCTAGTAAGGGTGGGTGAATGGCTGGTGACTGGTGGTATCCGACAACATGGGAGGCAGCACAAGTTCAGGAGCCTGAGTCACCTTGAGGAGAAGGTGTGCATTCAGGAACAAGTTCCCAGAGGCCATGGGTGAGTTTGGAATCTGGGGTGCAGGTACGGCTTGGAGTTAGAGAAGCTGGTACCATAAGCAGCTCGTACCACAGGAAGGGAAGTAATCACCTACAAAGGGCATGGTCAGTTAGAAGAACAATAAGCTAGATCAGACCCTGGGAACACCCACAATTTAGGGGCAAGGAGAGAAAGAAAAGCCCCAAAGAAAGAAAAGAACCACAGAGGACAGGAAAAGCTGAGAAGGCTCTTCATAATGAACATTAAAGGAGCAGTATCTCACAGAGGGAGTCACTGGGGTGCCCAACGGAGTTCAGAGGCCCAGTAAATTCCATGTGTCCTGAGTTGTCCAGAAGCAACTGCTGCTGGTTTTAGACCAGAAGGCAACTTTAGTAAGACAATGAGCGCAGAAGCTGGACTGCTGGGTTAAGGTACAAATAGGAGTGAGGACAAAGAAAGAGCTGACTATAAACTTCGTAAAAGTTTATAAAGAAAAATTCTATAGCTGTATGGGAGGAATGTAGGGTCTAGGGTTATGTTAAAAATCATTTTTAGGATGACGAACTCTGAGCATTTTGTGAGCTGAGAGGGAAAAGGCAGATGACACAGGGTGATGGTGCAGGAGACAGAATCACTGACCGACAAGGTCTTTGAGGAAAGAAGAAATTTTTCATCAACTGTGTCAGAGACACCTGTCAACAAACCATCAGAGCAGAGTGTGACATGGATGCTAATCTGTGGGATGCCTTCCGCAAGGGGACCCCAGAGGGGCTGGCTGTGAGTTTTCTGAACCCATATTGGGCCCGCTCACCTCTACTTCCCTGTCCGACCTGGGCCTGGCACCCACCTGCTAGGCATTCCAGTAGTGTTCTTGGTATGAATGAATAAATATTTGTCAGGAATTATATTTCAAGGGGTAGAAATTTTTAGCTATGAGAATATACTCTAAGATAAATAAAGCACATATATTATCATACAATGCAATATTAACTAAAATAATAGTATACATGCTCAGATAACATGTGCATCTAAGAGCTTGTTAGGCAGCTAAAAGTTGGAGGGTTAGGAGAATGGTGCACAAGGTTCAGTGTGTGGAGAAGGACTATAGTGGTTCCTGAACTCTCTCTGGTCAAATGTATCTCCATACCTGCAAGTCTATGCTTAAAATTCACTTAACCATTTAAGAAGGGACAGTTTTATTACCTTAAAATTGTAGATTAAGGATTAAAAAGGAAATGTGTGTGAGATTACACATCAGCAAAACCCATCTCATCACAAAATCAAATAGGCGCTGGCTCGGAATGGTCTGGGTCCAAGCGAGGCTCCACTGTTTGCTGGCTGTGTGGCCTGGACTAGGTTCCTTACTCTTCTCTGGGAAAGCAGACTGTAATAGGTGAGCACCCAAGTCCCTTCCAAATCAATTGCTCAAAGGTTCTAAACCAGTGATTCTTAACCTTCTGGGATCAAATACTCCCTGAGAATCTGATGAAAGCTATGAATCCTACCCACCCAGCACCAAGATAAATACAGAAAATGTATACAAAATTCTGCAAATCATTTGAGAAATCCGTGACTGTAGATTTTCTTTCTAGTGGAAAACAGACAAGATACAACTCTTCACAATGAAGATGCTTTGTCTTCCCTAAATGTAACGAGGTCAGGTACCATAATGACCTCTCCAAGACCCATTGCAAACAGTTGGCTATGCGTCCACTTGAACCGTAAGTTTCTTCATCTCTGCATTCCCCAGGGACATGCGCCCTGAATATGTTAAGAACTCATTTAGTTTGTGAATCAAGGCCATAATGGTTCGGATGCCTAGTTCTTGAGTTTTCAGACTTTCCAAGCTTCTGAACAAGTACCAGTTTCCAATCTTTCCTTTGACAATCAAGTCTGGATGTATTGGAAACCACTGTGAGTTTACTATACACAATCTGTCAATTTCCAAAACTGATTTCCATTTAATCAAAGGGGGTTAACTATCCCAGACTAGTAGCTATGCCTCAGTTCCAGAGGAGAATCTGATGACTCTTACCTTCCCCCTCAAAAGAAAACACACTGTATCTGCTTTTAGCAGAAATCCCTTACATTTGTATAATAACCTTTATACTTACAGGTCTAATTCCTCTCAGATATATTAAATATTCATCCCATTTTAAAGGTAAGAAAAGAGAATATAACATTTAAGTGACAACAGAAAGGGCTTTCTATAGCACCAGGATCCCCAGTCACATTTTCATAAATATGCTAGTGTTTCTCAGTTACCCTTATAACAAAAAGGTAGAATGGGCTTCTTTACACTGACAGAGCAAAAACAGCTGTGACATTTAATAAAATGTTCAATGATAGCCTCTAAATAGTACTTATGATTTCAGAAACCAAAACTCATGACAATTTAATCAATTTTATACATTCAAGTTTAGTTTTTTTTTTCAATAATCAATAACAATCAAATTAGCCTATTATTTATAACTTTAAAAACAAACTGAATCCACAGGACACAGTAAGAGGGATAATTCTATACTTACCTACTGCACAATGTAAAATCTAGAGGAAAAAGAGGGGAAAAAGAAAATTAGAAAATGTCAACATTATTATAATAAAGTAGACTTTCAGGAAGAATATCTGCCAGTGTACTGAATATGAAAAACAAACATTTCATTTTTAAGGTTGGCTGTGGGCTATTTAACAAAATATAAATCCTTGTTCAGTTTTTTGTTTGTTCATTTTTAGTTGTTTATCTACAAAGATTTCCTAAGCAGTAAATCTCACCCAGTTATCTCTTAGACGTCAAGGGCCTCTTTCATAACACATAAGCTTGTAACAGCAGTATTATAAGTGTGTATCTCCCTCATCTCTTATTTTACAGAATAGAAATACCAAAGACAATAGAACATGGGGTCAGAAAAAACTTGTTGGCTCCTTTTCCCTGGCAGGCCCTTCAATGTAGCCTCATTCTACAAAGCTCCACCCTTCATCCCCTATCTGTCTCACTTCAGGACATCATTACAGAGATTTCCTGATCCAATCTCTAACTCAGTATCTCTTTGAGCTCCAGGCCCACATTCCCAACAGCCTATGACATCTCCCTCCAGCTGTACCAGCAGCAGATCAACCATGGCACGCCTCAATGGTAAGAAAACAACCTCTTAAGTCTCTCAGGTTCAACTCTTACTTCCTTCCCTTCACCCCCAAGTCCTGCCAAGATATTTCCGGCATCTGTCTTCTCTGTTTTTTAAAATTCCCAGTGCCAAGGATGAGATGCTATCTCTTCATCTCAATAGCCACCCAATGGGCCAATTAGGTTCTTCTAAATCCCCATACAATAATCTTACATATGGCATTACTTTAGCTCTGGTGATGGTGGTAAAGAAAGAATTTAAAGCCAGCTACAAGACTGATTTAATGACCAAAGCTTTTCTAAATGATAAGACCTCACCAGCTATTGTAGTGCATCTTAGAATGACATTTCTCTAGCAGTCTAACAATCACCCTGGTGGAAAGGCAGAACATTCTCTCTCTCGACAGCAGGTGAGAAAGCCGAGGCTCAGAGGAGCTGCACAGCTTGCCCAAGATAGTAAGTGATGTCTAGGGTCAAGAACCTGGGTTTTATTTTATGCTACCAATTTTCCATCATAGTATTTCAGGGTACATTAATTTTATATCTAAAGAGACCAAAGTTGACACGATTTAGCTAATCTAAAACATGCCTGATAAGACTGCTCCAAGCTATTAGAGTAGTGCCCCCTTATCCCAGGTTTCAATGACCCATGGTCAACTACAGTTTAAAGGTATTTTTAGGAATTCCAAAAGTAATTCATGAATTTTAAATTGTGTGCTGTTCAGAGTAGTGTGATGAAATCTCTCACTGTCCCACCTCTTCTGCCCAGGCCGTGAATCATTCCTTTGTCAGGCATCTCCATGCCGTACGTGCTATCCACCCATTAGTCACTTAGTAGCCTTCTGGGCTATCAGATTTACTACTGTGATATCAAAGTGGCTATAGGCAAGTAACTCTTATTTTATAATACTTTACTTAACAATGAATTCGAAGTATAAGAATTGTGATGCTGGTAATTCAGATATGCCAGACAGAAAAGCCGTAACGTGCTTCCTTTACATGAAAAGGTATACATACATACATGTTTAGGAGAAAACAGAATACAAGGTCTGTCCAGAAGGTATCCAGTCATGTAATATGAAAAAGAGACATTTACTGAAGAAGATACAAGATACAAGAAACATTGCACATAGGACAATGACACCTTAGTCCCCACTCTTCCAAGTAGGCACCTTGGGACTTCACACAGTTCTCCCAATCACTATCAGCTGCCTTATCACATTTTCCTGAATTGCATCGATGGTATGAAATCTCTTCCCTCTCAAAGGTGATTAGTTTCCAGAAAAGCCAGAAGTCACAGGGCACCGAATCAGGGCTATAACAGGCTGAATCACCTGGGTAATTTGATGTTTTGCCAAAACACTCTGCACGAGATGTGATGCATGTGCAGGCATGTTGTCATGATGAAGCTTCCAATCACCAGTTGCCCATAGCTGTGGACTTCTGAATCATTCGAATAGTTCCCAAAGAGGAATGTTCAAGCTCAACACAAAACTTGATGCAGACTCATTGTTTTATTCGGTCAGTCATTTTGGATGTGACAGTCACACAGTACACATGCTCACTCAATGGCGTCTACCACCCCCACTGACTAGTACAGTGAAGCTGTCATTGTTCACAATTGTGCATTCCAGTCCAGTCTCCCTGGCAGCCAGGTTACATTGGTGTCACGTAAACCATCTCGTTATATTAGCGATGACTGGACTTTTTCCAGACAGACCTCGTATAGAGGGTTCAGTACTATCTGCAGTTTCAGGTTTCTACTGGGGGGTCTACTGGAAATCATCTCCTGCAGACAAGGGAAGACCATGGTATTTCACTAAGTTACTTTCTTGAGGGAGTGTGGGGGGCAGGATTTAAGATTTAAAAAATGAGGCTGTATAAATTTGTTGATAACTGATAAAAATATTTACTGTAAATCATATATTTTCTGAAAGAATATTATAAGACAAGCTGAACCTCGTGCTGCAAAGTTGAAGAAAACTAAAAGATAAATGTAGATTAAAATGAGTAATGATAGGCATGAATGAAGAACATGTTTTAAGGCAAGATAGATGACAGTGCCTAGACAGAAACCCTGTTATAGCCATGTATGTGGCAAAATATCCTGTCTGCTGATGAGCAATAGGAAACGGGACTTTGCAGAAAGGACATAGATGGTGCTTAAGGGCTATTTCATTTTCTTTACATGATCAAACGGTGGGTCTTAGTCCTATTAGACTCAATCTCTTTGTTTTTGTTTTTTTAGGATTTTATTTCATTATTTTTAGAGAGGGGAAGGGAGAGAGGCAGAGAGGGAGAGAGACATCAATGTATGGTTGCCTTTCACCTGCCTCCAGGTAAGGACCTGACTGGAGACCTGGCTTGCAACCTGGTTATGTGCCCTGGCTGGGAATCAAACCAGTGGCCTTTGGGTTCGCAGGCCAGTGCCAATTCACTGGGCCAGTAGCTAGGGCCTCAATCACTCATTTTTCATCACATATATTTTTTAACATCTACTACATTTTCAGAAAAATACAATGTTCTAACTGACATGTAAAGAAGAACTAAAAAGAAAATGATTTATTCTAAAAGATATTTATTTCCGCCCTGGCCAGGCAGTTCAGTTGCTTAAGAGAATCAATTCAATATGCGAAGATTGTGGGTTTGATCCCAGGTCAGAGCACATACAAAAATCAATCAATGCGTGCATAAATGAGTGGAACAACAAATCAGTGTTTTCCTATCTCTCTCTTTCTTTCTCTGAAATCAATAAAACATATGTATTTCAGTATATAAATATTTGGGGACAACATATGACATAATGAAGCAGTCAGATGCATGTACCAAGTTATGGTGAATAAATTTTAGTTTAAAAATAAAAACATCAAAAGCCACTTTGCGAAGTACAGGAAAATAAAAGAATAACATTACTATAAAAATAGTATTAAGAGGCAGGTGAAAGGCAACCAAACACTGATGTCTCTCTCCCTTTCTTCCTCCCTCCCTGCCCTTCTCTCTAAAGAATAATGAATAAAATCTTTAAAAAAAATAGTATTAAGATAATAATGATATACCAATTATTCCCATCTTCACTTAAGATTATGTCAGTGGACTAATATGCCAAGGTAAATACATGAGTAGAGAAAATGAGGAAGTAAGAGTATTATTGCAAATGAGCTAGGCCTTACTTATTTCTAAGTGTGGTGTCAATATAATCCCCTAGGTTATGTCATGGAATGGGATAAAAAGCAACTATCCCAGAAAACATCCTTCTGCTGTGAAATCCCGCTGAGACATAGGTATCATCAGTATCTAGTTTGTAAAAAGATCTTGGAAACCATTTTCTTTGATTGGTATGATAAGGAACAGAAGATGGATTTTTTAAAAAACTCAAAAAACAAGAGGCAATAAAAGGGTTGTGTAACAGATTGGAGATGGCTTTGGAATAAAACATAAAAACTACAGCAAATACAACAACAATAAAAACAAACAAACAAACAAACAAACAAAAAACTACAGCAGCCCTGCCTGGTGGCACATTAGATAAGGTGCCTGCCTGCAAACCCAAAGGTCGCTGGTTTGATTCCCCAGCCAGGGCACATAACCAGGTTGCAAGCCAGGTCTCCAGCCAGGTCTGGAGCTGGAGGCAGGTGAAAGGCAACCATACATTGATGTCTCTCTCTCTCTCTGCCTCTCTCCCTTCCCCCCTCTCTAAAAATAATAAATAAAATATTTTTTAAAACTACAGCAATCTTCCTCAAAAGACAATAATATGAAATATCATTAAAATAGTCCATGATCTAGTAAGATCTCTGCATTCCATGTGTCTCAACTAATTTAACTAAAATCTGAACAGGAATCTCAAATCTCCTGTTACATATTTTCATTGTTTCATTGCCTCTGCAATAACAACACTATAGCATTGAAATCCCTTTCAACTAAATATGCAAACTGGAAATGCTCTAATATCTACAGAACAGAATATAACAAGTTACTCACTTATTTTGAGATGATATATGTATTTCACTTAGGTTCTCTCTTCATAACAATGTAGTAGGCAGAATTCTAAAGATAATTCTCCAAGATTCCTGTTTATTGGTTATGCAATTAAATACTAATCTATGTATAGGGATTTCACAAATGGGATTAAAGTCCCAAGTCAATTGATTTTTGTTTTTTTAAAAAATATTTTATTATTTTTAGAAAGAGAGGAAGGGAGAGAGGCAGAGAGGGAGAGAAACATCAATGTATGGTTGCCTTTCACCTGCCTCCAGCTACGGACCTGGCTGGAGACCTGGCTTGCAAGCTGGTTATGTGCCCTGGCTGGGAATCAAACCAGCGACCCTTGGGTTTGCAGGCCAGTGCCTTACCTGTTGTGCTACCAGCCAGGGCCTAAGTCAATTTGATTTTAAGGCATGGAGATTATATGAGTAGGCTTGACCCCACCATATGATTCCTTTAAAAGCAATCTGCTCCAGCTGTGGCAGAAGGGGAAGTCAGAGATAGTAAAAAAATAAGGATTTTACTGTATGAGCCACTGTTGGCTTCAAAGATGAAGGGGGCCACATGCACACTAATGAGCAGCCTCAATCGAGGAGCTAGGAGTGACCTAGTGACCTCTAGCTGATAGCCAGCAAGGAAATGGGGACTTGAGACTTAAAACCACAAGGAACAGGAGCCTGCAAAGCCAAATAAGATGAGAAGCAGATTCTTCCTAAAGCCCCTAGAATCAGCCTGACTGACACCTTGATTTCAGTCTTTAAGACCCTGATCCAGCCAAGCCTAGCTTCTGACTTAGAAAACCATGAGCGAATACCAAATGAGTCTTGTTTTAAGCTGCTAAGTTTGTGACAGTTTGTTATGTAGCAATAGAAAACTAAGACAACCATCTTCTAACTGAATAGGCTTTTTGTTTAATTTCTCATAAAGATGTTTTACTATTAACATGCACTACAAAACTATCAATTTGTATTTGTAGAGGGGAACATAGAAAATCAGGAGGGATGCAGGACCCTAAGCTGGACACAGACATTGCAGATCACTCAGCAGCATCCCTATCCATTGTGGCAATCAAAATACCCTCCCAATTTTCCAAAGCGCACTCCAGGGGATAGGACTGCTCTTGCTGAGATCCACTGAGAATCACTGAATGAAAATAAGCATACTGGATTGGAAAAAATATTTGAAACATCTCTTGAAACTGTGTGGTTTCTCCTCTTGAGCCTTTAGATTTCTACCTATTGGCCAATGAGCTGATTTTCGTTTTAAAATTAAACCTCAATGCTGAATGTTGTTTTCCACAGCGGGTTACTCAGAAACTTTTTAAGTGTCTAAAAATTACACTAAGGAAATGATTTTTGTAATCTACTAACAAATTTGTTCAGTTTCATTTTTTAAAAGAAATCTTAGGTTCACAGCAAAACTGAGAGAAAGGTACAGAGATTTCTTGCATACTCCCTGTCCCCACATACGCAAAGCCTCCCCCATTATCAACGTCTCTCAATAGAGTGGTACTTTTATTATAATTGATGAATTTAAAGTAACACACCATTATCACCCAAAGTCCATAGTTTGCATAGGGATTCATACTTGGTGGTGTACATCCTATGGGTTTGGGCAAATAAATGGTGTGTGTCTAACATTACAGTGTATCTTTTAAGGTAGTTTCAATATCCTAGAAATCCTCTTGGGCTCCAGGTATCATCCTTCAATTACATTTTTAGTCCAAGGTAAAACAACAACAATAAGAACAAAACCCAAAAATGTTTAGCAAGTAAGAACCAAAGCAGTTTTAGAGACCTCGGCTGTAATTCATGGATTTACCGTGATTAGCTACAGTGAGTTCTAATCTCTTTCAACTCAAAATAACAAATTCTTGGGGAAAAGAAATCTGACCTGCCTAGTTTGGGCCAGGTGCACTCTCCTGGATCAGCAAGCTATGGCCTGAGAGGCAGAGACAGGGAGTGGAGGTTCAGTGGCTACAGGTCCAGCTACCAGATCCAAGAAAACTTCCGGGAAAGATAAAATCTGATCTGGGCAGCTCTAAAGGGCATGCCTCCTCGTGTTCCTGTGGGGAGGTCCAGGACAAGTTTGAGTTATGTTTACCGGTATTTGGTTCGTTTGGAAATTATCATACTGTACATATGCATGATTCCATTTTTGCTTAAAACTTAACTATATAATAAGTAATCTTGAGAGATGGACACCAAAATGTTAACAGTGGCTATTTCTAGGTGTGAACTTAAGATCAATTGTGCATTTTCGTCTTTATGCTTATCTAGTTTTCTACAGTGAATACAATTGCATTTAGGATTAGAGGGAAACACCTTTCCCCTGTCCCCTGGTTTTTATGAGAAAGATTTTGTCTCAGAATCCTTCTGGCCCATCCCTTAACTACTTTACCTAGGGAAAAGAAGGAAACTCATCTGACAGGAAATTGGGAAGAGTAAATTAACTTGCTCAATTCAGCTCCACCCTAGGGTTTTCACAGTGAACCAGGCAAACTTGTTAGGCTAGCACACTTAAGCACAGCCTCCAGCTAGGTCTTTATCACAGATAAAGGTGAGTTTTGGGATTCTTGTGCAACTCCTTTGAATGATCTTTCACTGTTCAGAACATAAGCAAGAAAAAGGTGGGCTGTTGATTTGGTCTCCCTCAAAGACTCCAGCCATTTTACACCCATTTTTGAAGTTGTTTTACACCCATTTTTAGAGGAAATAGATGAAATTTCCTTAATCACTGCAACTTTCCCTATCACTTAATTTTACCTTTCTTGCTATATTCAGCTCTATCACTTATTAACTCATTATCTGCTTAATTTTATATGCTGATAGTGAAACACCGAAGTCTTACAGAACTCCAGTGAGAGAAAACTTAAAGGTCTTCTAACTCAGCATATTCGTTGCAGATAATAAAGGCTCATCATAGTGGTTAAGATCAAGTGGCAAAACCAAGTTTTAATACCCAAATTTCTTAACTCCAGTGCCCTTTTACATGTACTATGACACCCCTTAAATACAATTCTATTTGTACTTCTACAATATTTCTGTCAGCTTTCCCATGATAATCTTTAACCCATCAACTAATCCCACAAATATGTGTCTCCGTTTCCTTTGGCACAACAAATTGCTTCTGCTCTGACATTGACTTTATCTGAAGCTGTGACTGGGCTGTCCTGTTTATCTTGCATGCCTGGGCACAGGAGGTTGGTTCATTCTCCAATCAGCTTAAGTCACAGGCAACAGACTGGTCAATTTTTAAACTGGTAACCACCACTATGCCTTTTTATTTTGATAAAGTGAACAAGTCTATTTATATATACATTAGGAACAATGTATTTTGTGCTATACTCATTTTTTAATAGCTTTATTATTTCTCTCACCTTTTTCTTTGTCTAACTTAACAGGATTTTTACAGATGTAAAATTCTGTACTTCACTTTAAATCAACAGATAACCTATCTAAGCTGCCTATTTTCTTCCTTTTTCAAAGGATTTTTAAATTTTATTTTCCTCATTCATTTTTTGTTAATTTGATTATACATTTTATTACATCCATTATACAGTTTTTAAGATTCATTAAGTGATATATAAACATACACTAAAGTCCAGAGTAAAAAGCAGAAATCCCTTTCTTCCTCTCAAATACCCACTCCTCTACAGAGGTAACATTAGTAACTATTTGATTTCCAGTATCTGTAATTTGCTTTTTTCTATTGATTTTTCTAATCTCAAAACATCAGCATAATTTAATTATTTTGTTGTATGAACTAAGAAGTTAGAAATTCTGGAGTGACATCAAATTTTTATTGTTAGGTCAGTCTTACTTTACTTATTTACTTACTACCCTCCTTCCCACTTTATTTTATCCCGGTACAAGCCAAAATATCTCATGAAATTCCATGTGGACACCTTACTACAGAGTACCATTAGCCACATTTGCCTATTTAAATTTAAGTTCAAAGTAAATAAAATTTAAAAGTTTCTCTGTTCCATCACCCACATTTCAAAGGCTTAATAAACCACATGTGACTAGTGGCTACTGTAACACAGCACAATTTGGAAGGTTACCATGGTAGCAAGTTCCATCGGGCCATGCTAGTCTAAAGGTTATTTTGATTTCTTTGTTATAGAACAGTTAAATTACCTTTGAAAAGGTTCTTTCAAAGTTCATTACTTTTTGTGGCTGTTCTCAAAATGTCTCCATCTGGAGGGAATTTCATGGTCTGTTATCCAGAAACCTAACGCTTTCTCCTGGCTGCTTGCGGATTTTTTAATTCTTCAAAGTCCAAGGATCCAAATTGTTTTACTATTACATTTTAAGATCTCTTTTCTTCTAGGAATCACTTATGTTTAAGTTAAAAATTTTAGTGGGTGGGAAGGGCAGTGGAGAGCAATGGGGGAAAATTGGGACAACTTTAATATTTTTAAAAAAATTTAACTAATAGATGCCTGGAAAGGGGAGGGATTTTTTTCTTTCCCCCAAAACAGCTCCTATGTGGAACTCGACATGCTCTCAATAACCACACTGAAATAGTGTTGCAGTTCAGAAAAGTTTTCTACTATTTTCCCCAATTACTTATGAATTACACATCCCAACCTTTTCTACTTCTGATAGCCTTACTTTTTGACACACTGTATACCCTCAATCTATTTTCTAGATATATTAGTTTTATTCTGTTGACTTTCACCACTTTTTTGTATATTTTGTTTTTCTGTTGTTCAAAGAATCATCCACCAACATATTTCTTTGATGTGCTCCACATGACCACATTGTAATATTCTTTTTACATTTCAAATAGTAAACTGAAAATTCCCACCAGCTTTAGCTCTGTAATCTGCTTTATCTGAGACGGTAACTGGAAACCCCTGCTTTTCTTGAATCTTCACTGTCCTCCATCTCTCTGCACTGAGGCCTCCCTTCCTATCCTGCCTGCCACCATCATTATTTTTAGTTCTTTTTTTTTTTTTTAATTCCAGCACATTCCCTTCTACAGACACTAACTGCTTTACCTTTCAGAATACCACTAACAATTTGTTTCTGTTTGCTTGAGTCGGCAAGCAGAGCGAGGCCTGCGTGGGTGGGCTCCTGCTTCCCACAGGCTCCCTTTTCCCTTCTCATATTTTGACACATTAATTATACCCAAGCTTTATTTTCCCTCTGGTTTTCATGTTGTTTTTGAGGCTGGTTTGTCTAGGTTTGTTATCTTTCCTCTATGTTAACTATCTCCACTATGACTTGCTCTGCTGGCTTTTCGGAAGTCTCTTTCGGGGGTCTGCTTTCTCAAAACAAGTCTTCAGAACCTAAATAGTTTAAAATGCACATATAGCTTTTGTTTCAAAAGTTCCTTCCTAAAATTACTATTATAGGGAAATCAGTATGTTTCCAGAATGAGGAAAACTACTACTGATGATGGTAATGGCCAGAGACGAGTTCACAAAGCAATCTTATGACATAATGTGCCACAGAACCTAGCCACATTAACATCTCTGTGGGGAAAAATCATCCAAAGACATTAAAACTAACAGGGAGACAAGGTGCAAGGCCTCTTTTAATGACACTTCAAGTTCTTAAGATTCTACCATATTGAAGAGAAATATCCATAATCAGTTTCCTGAATCTTTCATTCAAGTATTTGAAGAGAATTTGAGGCAACACATGAAAAGTTAGATCAGAATACAGACGGGGGCTTAGAAAATAGGCAGGGGATTAGAAAATATAACAAAAGTTCTGAAAAATTCATTTTAGATCCAGCCCTACTAGATCAACTCCAGGAGAAGATGACATACATATATGACTGTTCCCCACCCCACGCACATGCCCTTTTCTTTCTGCAGATTTACGGACGAGGCTGGGAAAGAAAGGGAGCTTCTGTGGTCCATCAGATATTCCAAGATGGCTGGTGGTAGGTAAATGATATACAGTGATGTGCATATGTTGAAGATGGGCTGTATCAGCCTCAATAATTAATGTCTGCAAAGCCACCTCTCACCCACTGGAACCCTCGCTGTGAATCAGAGAGGCACATCCAATCACAAGCATTTGAAAGTATCTGCTACATTCAGTCTTCTGTTTTCTGAACAATTTCAGAATTCCAACTTCTCTCAAAAATCATTTTAAACTGATATAATGTAGCATCAATTTACGAATTTCTAATCTTTCATCCAACTCTAACAAAGCTGCAAGAATCTATCCTGACCTGTGGATGTCATGAATCCAAAAAGATAATCAAGTAAAAAGGAAACTGATCCACAGCTTATTATAGGTGAGTGGCATTTTTAAGAAGTTGAGATATTAATTCACATGCCATAAAATTTACCCAACGTGTATAATTAATTGAGTGGATTTTAGTTTGTTCACCACTACCCAATTCAAGAACATATTCATCACCTTAAAAATAAATTCTGTACCCATTTGCAGTCACTCCCCACAGCCCCTAGCAGCTAACAATCTAACCTTCCAGCTCTATGGATTTGCCTATTCTGGACATTTCATATAAATGGAATCACACAATACGAGGCTTTTTGTGTGTGGTGTTTTTCACATAGCATATTTTCAAGATCCATCCATGCTATAACACATACCAGTAATTCACTTATTTTATGATATGGTGACACAACATTTTGTTTATGCATGGTGGTATCTTTATGAGATATTTTTGCTACCTATGGTAATGAGTCTCAGACTTAATACTCAAGCAACACAAGGTATTTGTTCACATTGATCTGTTGGCCCACAGATCATCAGTATTTTAATGTCAGTTTCATCTCATATACTGTTATCTTCCTTGTATTGTGTCTCAATACTTAAGCAGATATTTCTTGGGCTCTGTACCTAACACGCCTTTTTCTAGAAATTACTCCTTCTTTCCAACTTCTGTATAGTTAATGTGATCTTACTCCCATATACAAACAATTGGTCCAGGAATGAGCCTGACTGGGCTGGGTAAATTAGGCCGTTTACTGGGAGTGTAGGATTGGGAGTAAGATTCTGTTTCCAATTAGCTGCTCCTTTGATTGCAGGAACTGTACTCTCAGGACCTTTTCTGTTACCATTGTCTACCCAATGTAGGTTAAGAAACCCAAATGAAACAAAACAAACTAGTCAGCAGGAAGAGGAGAGAGAATAGCAGAGATAAGAGACTAAGCCAGAACTCTTGGGTTCCTTCTGGTGCCGGGTCCCTGATCACAAGCCATTCCTAAGGCCTCATGGCATCCCTGCCCTTGGATTCCATGGAAGAGCCTGTACTTCATAATAAAGCTCCCTGTATAAGTTAGTTAAGGAGGTTTCTGTAATTTCGAGCCAAGGTTCTTATTACAATCATCTCCCCAATAAGATTTTAAGCTTTTTATTAGCAAAGGCTCAAACTCCATAGCACCCATTACAGTGGCTCAAAAAATGCTTACTTTCATTATCATCTGTGAAATAACTTCTAAAGTTATATATAAAAAATACCTATGATATTCTTAGATGAGCATGAATAAAAAATTTAGGATTTGTATCCATTTCATAAAAAGCTATATTACTATAGTAAGAAGTGTAGTGTAGAGGGGGTAAACCCCCTCTATTGGCCAGGCTGAGAAGTCTTCTCTGCTAATTCTCTGTTTATTCCTGGGAGTCTTCACTTTATCACGCAGAGTTCTTTTCCCCGTCAAAACCCAGGATTTGCCACCTGTTTGATTCTCAGTAGGAATAACAGGAATAAAACCAAAAAATGCATATTATCGTAAAGCCCTATAAAAATTCTACAGGGATAGCCCTGGGCTAATCCTTCAAAGTCTAAGATTTGGTTTTTGTATTTAATGTCACTATCTTTCAAGATATACTTAAATTTTAAAAATAATACTTTCACTATTATAAAATCCTTACAGAAATGGAATCTCCTTTAAATTACAGAAGTATTCCAATTTCTTACTGTATTATTAAGCACTGGGGCAGTTTCTGATGGTCTTGACCCCAAACCTGCCTCTCAATATATAACTTGAGAGAACTAACTGTATTGGCTAAGCTCTGGGAGACTTAAACACAAGAACAACAACAAAACTACTCGCTGCTTGCCTCCTTCAAAAAAAAATTCAAGACTCCTAAGTTCAAAAAATGGATTTGCTGATTTCCTTAAGGCCAATTATATAGGGCAGGAAGGGGCTTCGGAAATCTACTTTAACCTAATTATTTTACAAATGAGAAAATGAGATGAACAAGAGATAAATGACTTGCCTAAGTTCACACAGTAAATTGGTAAAACCAGCATACTTAGAAAAAAGGTACTCAGACTCCAGCATGAAGCTTATTTCATCATACCATCTACCAAAAATGTGTAAGTATTGAAATCTTTCTGCAACAAAACAAAAACTACAATTTTCTGCTTTCAAATGAGAGGATGAGAGGTTGAGGTATCACACCTCCTTTCACGGAAGTATTTTTTTCTTAAATGTCCTTCCTAACGTCATAATGGGAAGATCTCTTCAACTGAAGGTTTTTCACCATAACAAACTATAGCAGCTATGACTTTGTGTGCTCAAAGCTATCCCTGCCTCCCCTTTCTTGGACCTGCCTAATCACAGGCAAGAATGATTGGTCTAAGTAAGGTAACCCAGAATCCTTCCCTAGGACTGTCACATAGATGTTGAGAAAAATAAAGTCCCTGTTTTCTACTGCGTGGAAAGAGCAGTCTGCAGTAGGTAAGTCTAAGACTGACATTCAACCAGAAACAGAGATAAGCAGAGATAAGAGATGGAAAGAATGTGGCAATGACAAATGCCTCCTTCCCATTCCTGAGCTGTTCCTTTGATTTTCTAAGTTAAGTCTGTATCTTTATCAACCACGGAAGCCAGTAAACTTCTGTTTTTGCTTAAAAAATAGCTTGAACTGGGTTTCTGTTACTTGCAACTCAAAAATTCTAATAGACACTGACACCAGAAGACAGGACAGAAGATACATTACCCTCAATACAAGGAAATGAATAAACTTTTGCTTAAGATTTTTTTTTTTAATTTGGATGCCTTTAGACAGGCTCTATCTATCGTTTCTTACCACTACCACTCTTGCCACCCTACACTTAACAATTTCCTGTTTCCATTATGCTATCCCAGAAAATACCAGTGTTTGCTAACACTTCCCTAAGCTGTCCCTAGAACCAAAAATCCCAGTGTAAGCTTGTTTCATATAATATCCAATACAAGTAGAGTGTAAAATATATTGCAAGTAATACAAGTTAAATGACATTTTACTTTTTCTAGAACATCAAAAAGATGGTCTAGATATCAACATTCTAGTACACTATAAGGTGAGTTTTCAAAATTTAAATAAAATACAATAGATGTGGCTATTCCAATATAATTTAGTACCATGTTTTACTTTATCACAACAGAATTAACAACAACAAATCTCAGAACCTACCTCCAGTAAGGCTCCAGTTTGGAAGAATTTCAAAGGTTTTTCAATGGAATAATAAAGGCTATGATAGCTACCCTTTCCCAGGTATGCTCTGACCAGGCCAACTGCTATAACAAGCCACCTAAAAAAACAAAAAGAGAGAGAGAGAAAAAAAAGATAAATCAGAGAAAGGAGGGGAAAAAAAGGGTAAGTAGGATTTAGGTAAGTAGGTAATAGGAAGATGTGGTAATAACAGATGTTACTAAAGGTGACCTCAAGAATCAGTGTCCTGGATTCATCAACTACAGTTCTCAAATGCCAACATTCACAAATGTTGCACCATACCAAGGGTGCTCTACAAAGCGCAGTGGCACCTCACCCATCTGGAGCCTGGGTTTTTTGGCAACCTTGCCTGTTGAGAACAAGGCCAAAATGAAAGGACTAAATTAAACTGGTTCCTGAGCAGGTAAGTGCCAGAGTCTAAAACAAGAGGAAAAAGTGTTAAGGGGAAAATTTAAATGGCCTGTGCAGTTAAAAGGTTTGCAACCATAACAGGATGGAGAGATGTTTTAAGCTCTTTTACAAATGTCTCACTGGAACATACCTTAAAATCTATCATTTTTAAATTGCAAATTAAGTAAGAATAAGTTACATTTATTTTTTAAAGAATAAAGTTTTGTTGTTTTTTACTGAATTTCCCAAAATTAATTCAGTAAAGAAATTCAGATCAATACAAAATGCAAAACAGGAAAGCACTAAGTATCACTGGAAATGTTACATTTCTGTTCTGTCTTTCTCAAAAATAAATTTCTCCAGCCTGGTAATTTGTTTAAGTTCCATAATGAAATGAACAGACTTAAGATATGTCTCCTTGAAGGCAATAATAGACTTATCTATATGTATAATCTCACCTATGTAATGGGGTATGTATGTTTTTTCTACCAAATATCATACAAAGACATCAAATAGTTTGTAAAAGAAATGAACTCCTTAATAGCATAACTGGTCCAGTATTAGCAGTGTAGGAAAAAAACCTTATTTTACTCTCACAGTTCCAAATTCTCTTCCTAAATTAAGATATCACTCCTTACCTTCCACCCCCTTCTCTATATTCATTGCCCAGCAATGATGACTTATTTTCTTCTTTCTCAATGTACCTTAAAATCCCAAAATCCCTCTCTAGGTCCAGTGCTCTACTCAATGCCTTTGCTAAGGCAAGAATTTTACATATAAATATAAATACAGAGTCCTGAATGTTCTTTTAAAATCACTGTGGATGTTTATGTGACAAAGAAAACTTGCATCTGTGATATTTCTTCGTTGGCCTGTGAGCAAAGAGAAATAGGTTCTAGAACCAGACCTAATATGAACAAGTTCAGTGACCTCAAGCAAGTCACTACCTCTCTGAGCCCAGGTTTCAACATGGGCCATTTCTTACTCTGTCAATAAAGCCTATGATCTTCCCAAGATGTAGCTGTATGTGTGTGAAAAAAGCGCATGCCCTCAAATATTAATATGACACGAGCATTTGTGTTTTAAAAGTGGGTGTGGGGGAGAGGAAAAAGGCATATATACATTTTTACTTGTATGGCATCTGAAGGATACCCAAAATAAGCGGCTTCCAGGAAGGGGACCTGGTTGGAAGGGAAGGCGGAGAGGGAAGATTTTCACCTTCCGTTCTTGCATGTATTTTGAACTTTGCACCCTGCCAATATATTGTCTACTGTAAAAATAAATAAAAATGGATGTTCACTATATAGTTCTTTCATGTTTCCTGTACGTCTGGAAATGTTTTACATACGAATCAAATTTAAAAATGCATTTCAAAATAATCTGATCCTGTGATCCTCCTCTCCAAAAATCAGGGATCCAAGACTTAGAGAAACCTTGGAGATTCCCTAGCCCACCTCTTTAGTTTTGCAGAGGGAAAACGGAGGCCAAGAGAAATAAGTAATTTATCAGAGGTCACACATCTAGTAAGTACCAAAACTAAACTAAAAACTCGTGACAAGGAATGGACTGAAATGAGGATGAAACAAGAAGGGGTAAACCCGTTTGGTGGGTCTACTGCCCTGCTCCTCAGGGGATCTGCTTTTCACCTCCTGTGCCTCCTCATCACCCTAAAAAAAGTCTAAACTCATCTAAAGCACAGCTCTGCTCATGTCCCTGGTTAAAAACTCTAAAAGCCTTTCCATTACCCTTCAGATTGTAGCTCAGTCTGGATTTTGAAAACAGCCGCCTAAATAAATGGTCGCTCTGCAGTCACAGCTTTCTCCACTCCCCTTGGGGGAAACAGCTCCCCATTCGTGACTGGCCGCCCAGGCTCTCGGCGCTGCAGAATCGCCCTGCACTCCGCCTCCAGACCTGGCCCAGTGACCAGCCCACCCGGCCCTGGGCCTGGGCAGCCGCTCCCATGCCCTCTGGGAGCCCCGAACTCCAGCTCGGGGCACACCCCCTGCCTGGGAACTTGCTCGGCCCCCGCCCAGGCAGGAGTCCGGCGCGGGCACCAGGGCGTACAGCTCTCGGCCTGTCCTCGGTGCCCAGGTGCTAGGGGCTGCCCGGGGCCGCCCGGGGCCGCGAGGCGCACGGTGGGCTTGGCCCGACCGCTAAGCCGGCGCAGAGACCCCCTCCCCACCCGGGCTCTCTCCCCAGCTCCCCACGCCCCAGTCTCACCCAGCCGTCATCACCACGTTATACATGACCAGGTACGCCGTGGCCAAGGGCCCTGGACCCTTCTTCTTCCGCGCGCCGCTGGCTTCCCCTGCCATGGCCCGGCCTCCGCTACCCCCGTTCCCCTTGGTCGCTGCAGTCACCGCCGCCGCCATGTCAAACATCTGCAGCCGGCTCTCCTTGCGAAAGCACCACCCTGCCCCTCACCGCTGAGAGGAGGCGGTGGGAGGGCCGGGGAGGCGGGGCTGAGGGCGTGGGGCGGAGCCAGGAGCAGCGCCCACGGCGGCCGCCATCTTGGAGGAGGGCAAGGACACGCCTTGGATTCCCACCCCTTGATTTGCCTCCGTCATCCCCGCCATCTTGGAACAGGGTCAGCACCGCCTCTTTTACGCTCCTGGTAATAACCTCAGGCGCCATCTTGCATTAGGTCCGTGTCGCCTTTGGCCACCCTAGGCCCTGTGTGTGTGCGCCGTCTGGGTGCTTCGCTGTCTCCGCCTCGTCTCTCTTCTGGAACTTCTGCTTGCATGTTGGATGAAGAGGATGATCATTTCGTTCTCATTTTGACTTCTCCCAACAGCCCAGTCTTCACCTCTGTATAATATAGTGACTTGCTGTTTTGTGTCAGGGCAGCTCACCCCAATTTCACTTTCCATCAAGTCAGAGGCTGGCAGGGAATAGCACGTCTGCTAGGTGCGCTCTGTGCTCTGATCCTTAAGAAACAGCCAGGTTGAAGATTCAGTGTTAGAAGGTTTCTTCTCTGCCTTTTGATTTTAAGGTACTACTAGTACAGCGGAAAATGTCAACAAAAATTATTCTCTCACCAACGGATTCAAGACATACGTGTGGCCTGAGGTCCAGTGACATCTGTGAGGGCCTGGAGAGTATTCGAGTGCCTCTTCCAGACCGAAGCCACGTGGGCTTGCTGGTCACTGTCACAAGTGTGTGTTCATGATATAGTCTCTCCTATAAGTCATCTTGGGCAGCTGCTCAGCCAGATGCCTGCTGAGCAGCGCAGCACCAAGAAATAGACAAGAGTCACACACAGTAACTGTGCTATTCGCTCAGCTTGTATTGCATGCAGATTCACTCAAAGTAGAACATCAACACACATTAATATCCTACGCATAGTCTAACAATCTAAAAGAATTCTAACACATACACAGAGCAATCATGGGGGCTAACAAACCTGAGTTCCAGAGTCTTAGTCTGTGAATCCGGGAGACAGCAGGATGAGCAAGGGAGTTGTCAGCATCTTGCAAGGAAGGATATCCAGAGCCAGGTGGGCAGTGGGGCAGGTGAAGTCCTCAGTCCAGCAGGGCACAGCCTCCAGTGGTTGTTGCCAAGGGAGGTCAGCGTGGTGTGGAGTAGCACTGTGGTGTGTGGGGCTTGGTTATTTCAGCAGTGGTCTGGAACCTGCCTCGGTTATAACTTGAAAGTGGCCTACTTCACCCTTCTGGGTCTTTTTGATAAATGTCTTGGCATCCCTGATACCAAGTGAGGAATTTTCCCAGGAACCTATTGATGGTCCTTCTTGGCAAGCATGGCTGTTCTGATCCCTTGTGCAGATATCAGTTTGTGTCTCCTTGCCAGACATGTGTGCTCTGACCATATGAACAGATATCTTGTGTGTCCCCTTGCCAGATGTGTCTACAGTGACTTATGTAGTTTCCCTCTTGAACCAAAGTATCATGCTGATAGCCATTTTAGTTGATGTTAGTCCCTCCATTTTGTTTTATGTGCTTTATGCTGTCTTGATCGAAACCATACTGTTTGATGGGTCTTCTCCACAGTAATAGGCAGGAGGAGGCCAAGGCTGTTAGTGGTCAGCTGAGGGTGTGGAGTGGAGTGTGAAGCTTTACACCCACAATGACCCCAAATAGAGGGATGCTGGTTTACGTTGTAACACTTGCCTCCTTAGAGAAATAGGGATAGCTTCTGGAAACTGCATCAGCCAGTTGACCCCACTCTCCACTCACTGGTTTGTCTCAGGGTATTTTTAATTTGTAAAAGTCCCCAAACATGCCTTTTAAGGAATGACTGCATATGTGGTGGTATAAAATATTTACTCATTCCAGCAAATGTTTATAGAGTATCTGGGTGGTTACCCTGGGGTTCATGGCACTAAATGAAAGAGATAAGACCTGGATATCCCAGAGATTATGCAGAGGGAGCCAGATGAAAATAAATATTTATTAGGTGGTGGAAACTGATATCAGAAAGTTATTGTAATAATCCAAGCCATAGTGATAGTAGTTTGGGCCAGAATGGTAGCAATTGAGGTGATGAAAACGGAATTGAATTCTGGACATATTTTAGAAGTAGAGATGATAAGATATGTGAATGTATTAGATATGGAGTGTGAAGTAAGAGACATTGTGAGCAACTTTGAAGGATTGAGTTGTACAAAGAGATTGTAAAGAAAGAAATCAGGAATTTTGGTTTTTACATGTTGAATATGGAATCTTTATTAGACATCTAAGTGGAGAAGTTATGTAGACAATTAGACTTAGACAGTGAGGTTCAGGAAAGAAGTGTGGACTAGAGATATAAGTTTGAGAGTCTTAGGAGGGATAATGGTATTTAGAGCCATAAGACATCTCTAGATTGAGACTTGGGAACTGAGCTATTGTTGGGGTCTCATCCTTTAAGGCCCCACCAATTGTGTAGAGATCCTGTTGCTTTGATTTCCTGACTTCTTTAAAGAGCAAGTAGATGCACTCAAATTGCAGACAGTAGTTGTTGGGGGAAATATTGCAAAAGAAATTAAAAAACTGAGTCATTGTGCAGAGCAAATAATCACACATCTAAAAGCTTCTTCTATTCATTGAACTGATTTTTCTTTTCGATATAAGCTAAGAAAGTAGGAGGCAGGAATACATGAAGCTCTGTTAATTGGAAATCAACTTAAAACTCAGTGCATTTTCTTGTAGTCACTTATGTCCAACTCTAATCTGTCCTCTACAGTACAGTCATAGTTATCTTTTCTAAATACAAATGTGCTCATATCTACTACCTTTCCTATTCTCACTCCCTTAGTATATCTAAATGACTTTTAATGACACTTAAAACATATCATGGACATGGACAACAGTATGGTGATTGCTGAGGGGAAGAGGGGGCTAGGGGAACAAATGGTAATAGAAAAATACCATAAAAATAAATTTTAAGCCCTGGCTGGTGGCACAGTGGATAAGGTGCTGGTTCGCTTCCCCAGCCAGGGCACATAACCAGGTTGCAAGCCAGGTCTCCAGCCAGGTCCTTACCTGGAGGCAGGTGAAAGGCAACCATACATTAATGTCTCTCTCCCTCTCTGTCTCTCTCCCTTCCCCGCTCTTTAAAAATAATAAATAAGATCTTAACATAAATAAATAAACAAATAAATAAAAGTAAGCTTCCTCTTCCTGAAAGGGAACAGAGATGACCTCTGGAAATGGTCGCTATTCACTTGACCCAGAAAACCCCACAAAATCATGCAAATCCAGAGTTTCGAATCTTCATGTTCACTTTAAGAACACACATGAAACTGCCCAGGCCATCAAGGGTATGCACATTCGAAAAGCCATCAAGTGTCTGAAAGATGTCACTTTAAAGAAGCAGTGTGTCCCATTCCATCAATACAACGGGGGAGTTGGTTGGTGTGCCCAGGCCAAACAGTGGGGCTAAACACAGGGTTGGTAGCCCCCCAAAATGCTGAGTTCTCGCTGCACATGCTTAAAAATGCAGACAGAGAGTAACGCTGAACTTAAGGGTTTAGATGTAGATTCTCTAGTCATTGAGCACATCCAGGTGAACAAAGCTCCCAAGATGCAACATAGAACTTACAGAGTTCATGGGCGGATTAACCCCCACATGGGCTCTCCCTGCCACACTGAGATGATCCTCACCGAAAAGGAGCAGATTGTTCCTAAACCAGAAGGGGAGGTTGCACGGAAGAAAAAGATATCCCAGAAGAAACTGAAGAAATAAAAACTTATGGCCTAAGAGTAAATTCAGAGTAAAATAAATACTAATAAAAGTAAATAAGTAAATATTTATTTTAAAATAAAATAAGAATTTAGTAAAATATTTAAAGTAGCTTATGATAATGTGCATGGTCTTGCCCCACCTACATCTTTAGTCCCACATCACACCACAGGCTCTCCCTAACATTCCAGCCTTATCTTAGATCTTAGAGTGATCAATGCTTCTTTCTGCCACAGGGACCCTGAACATGCTATTCCTTCTGCCTAGGACAACCTCTAGCCCTCGTTTTCCTTGAACTTCTGGAATAAATCATTCTCCCTGCTATGGTCTTTATGTACTTGTTCTCATGGCATACACCACAGTAATTTTATATTTATCCATGTGACTTCTCTCCCCAACTAGACTACAAGTTTTATTAGACAGAAGCAGTGCTATTTTCTTGGTGATGATGAATTGAGTTGTTTGTGTTTATATTCCCCCTCCATTGTCTGACACATTGCCTGACAATATGATATAGTCTTAATCAATCATGGTTTCTCTGGCAAAAGTAACTATTTCAAGACTTGGGACTTTGATGACAGAAGCAGAGCTCGTCGGGGTCTTGTGAAATTGGTATAAGGGTGTTGGGATGTAGTGTTTGTCTTTTTGATGGTTAACAATCCATTTAACAGTATGTAAGAGGATGTGCTCCTGGCTCCAAACGAACATCTTCCCTTCTATATGAAAGCAGATTATTGATAAAAAGAAACCAAGCAGACAGGAGAGAGAATGTGTGTCTTGGAAGCACTGAGTCTTGATTCCAGTTCCTGATGCTTTTCCTCCAGTTTTGTGGGTTATCTCATTGTCCTTGCAAGCAAGTAAGTCAATACATTCCTTTTGCTTAATCTAGCAGTCCCAGAATAAAAACCATGTTTCTTTTCCATTTGTTCCAACAAAAGTCCTGGAAAGTAATCTCATTAGTTTGAGTCACATGCGTATCACTGAGCCAATTACTGTGGCTAAAAAGGATAAATTATGCTGATCAGCCAGTTCTTTGTCATATCTCTATAGTGGGAAGAGTGGTAGCTTAACTCAATCTATATGAATTGAGTTTATACATCACCTGAATGTAGCTATTCCCTGAACACTAGACTATAAGATACTTGAGGGCAGATAATATGCATTCAATATGTATTGTTTCTACTTGTTATAAACTAGTTTTCTGGTGAGAGTTTGGTGTGGTAGAAATACCCCCAAACTGCTGGTGGTGAGTTGGTATGCTCACTTTAGAAAATAGTTTGTCCTTAACTAAGAAGGAGAAGAAGAACAACAAATTGAAAACTTATGTGAAAAAATAATGAAAAAACTAACAACAAGCAAAACAGAACCATATATATATATGAATACAATGAATAGGCCTTCAGTGGTCAAGGGGAAGGAGGTTGGGGGGAGGGAGGAGGCAAGGAAGGGGAGCAGTTTAGATAAGAACCTAGTATAAAGGAACCATGGACACGGACAACAAGTGGGATTGACTTTGGGGGGAATGGGTGGGTGGGGAGGGGGACAGAGGGGAATAAAAAGGGGATGGACATAATACAACAACAATAAAATAAAATAAATAAAAAAAGAAGAAGTTAGAAGTTCCCCAATTTGGCAAAGAACTAGACATACAAGTCTAGAAGTATAGAGAGTCCCAAACAAGCTAGACCCAAAGAGGGCCACACCAAGACACATCATAATTAAAATGTGAAAGTTTGAAGATAGAGAATCTTAAAATCAGCAAGAGAAAAGCAGAGAGTTACCTACAAAGGAATTTCTATAAGACTATCAGCTGATTTCTCAAAAGAATCTTTGCAGGTAAGAAGGACTGACAAGAAGTACTCAAAGTGATGAAAAGCAAGGACCTACAACCAAGATTACTCTCTCCAGCAAAGCTATCACTTAGAACGGAAGGGCAAATAAAGTGCTTCCCAGACAAGATAAAGCTAAAGGAGCTCATCATCACCAAGCCATTATTACATGAAATATTCAAAGGACTTATTTAAGGAAAAGAAGAAAATCAAAACTATGAACATTAAAATGACAACTATCAAAACAGAATCTAAAGAAATAAACACAAAAACTAAGCAAACAACCAGAATAGGAAGAGAATCATAGATCATTTGGAAGGTTATTAGCTGGAAGTGGGGAGGGTTAGAAAGGGGGATATAATGCAGGGATTAAGAAGCATAATTGGGAACCAAGATGGTGGAGGAGTAAGTGGAGCTACACCAATCCCCTCCCAACACCAAACTGGAATTACAAATCAATTAGGGAGAAATCATCTGGAATAACCAACAGAACACCAACTGGAGAGAAGCCTTATTACCATCACCACGGACAGAATAGAAGAGCCGATTCATCACAATGTGACCAGTAGGAAGTGTGGAGACGTGAGAGGGCTGGGGGGGCTCCCACTGGCCGCAGAAACATCTCAGCAGCCAGGGGCTCCACCTGAGAAGGGTGGGATCTAAACCCCCAACTGGGCTTCCCAGCCTACAGCAACATAGCAGAGAGTAAAACAGCACCCAGCTGTGAAAAGCAGAAAGCTGCCAGGTTTAGCTGGCTTGACAGAGAGACCGAGTTCTTAAAGGGACCACACACGAAAATACAGTATCACCCACCTACCCTGGCTCCAGCAGAGGGAGGGCAGAGTGGACTAGAAAAGCTTGGGAAAAGTTTGGGTCAGTGGCTTTAGGGGGAGAGTTGAGGGAGCAGCCCATGATTCCAGTGCTGACCCATCCGCCATACAGCCAGCAGACCACTCTTCTCCAAAGGGTGGGAGCCTGAGGGGAAGCCACAGCCCCGCCCATAGGAATTAATTCACCCACCCAGCAGAGCCTAAACCTGACCTCAGATCACAGGTTGATTGGATTAACATCTGAATTCATCTGCCCCTCTCAGAGGTGCCAAAAGCTACCACTGATCACTGCTGAGTGGATTAACAACTAAAGGAGACAAAGACAGTGAAATCTCTGGTAGTCTCCAACTGGCTGACTAGGCCCAGACTGGGACAGGAGCTGACCTCACCAAGCACAGATCCAGGAAGTAAAAAAAGTACATCTCTGCACCACAGAAGGTCACACCACTAAGATAGTAAGTCAAAGCAGACCAATCTAAGAAGCAGAAACAAACAAGAGCCATCTAAAATGGGGAGACAAAGAAATAAACCCTCAGCAAATGGAAAGGAGGAATCCCCAGGAAGAGTGCAAAATGAAATAGAGGAAAGCACCCTATCAGACCTGGAATTCAAAATAATGATGATAGAGAAGCTCAATGAGCTCAGCCAGTTCAAAGAAAACTATAAACAACTCCAGGGGAACTACAAAGAACTCCAGGAAAGCTACAAGGAACTTACTGAGAACTACACCAGCATTAAAAAGGACATAAGACACCATCAATAAGAGCCAGGAGGAAATGAAGAATACTATTTCTGAATTGAAGAACACAGTAGAAGGAATCAAAAGCAGGCTAGAGAAAGCAGAGGATCGGATCAGCGAGTGGAGGTCAATAGAAAAAAAATCCAGGTCGTGCAACAAAATGAAAAAAGACTGAAAAAGAATGAAGAGGTTTTAAGAGAGCTGCAGGACAACATGAAATGTAGTAACATAGTAATATCATAGGGATACCAAAAGAAGAAGAGGAGGAGCAAGGGTTAGAAACCTGCTTGAAAAAGTAATGACAACTTCCCTAACTTGAGGAGAGAAAATGTCATGCAAACTCAGGAAGCACAGAGGGTACCAAGGAAGATTGAACCCAAACAGGCCCAGTCCAAGACACATCATCATGAACATGGCAAATTTCACAGACAAGGAGAGAATCCTAAAAGCAGCAAGAGAGAAACAGCTAGTAATATATAAGGGAGCTCCTATAAGGTTATCAGCTGATTTCTCAACAGAAACACAACAAGCCAGAAGGGAATGACAAAAAATATTTCAAGCAATGAAAAACAAAGGTTTGCAACCAAGAATTCTATACCCAGTAAGGCTGTCATTCAAAATGGAAAGTGAAATAAGGAGCTTCCCAGACAAAAGAAGTCTAAAATAATACATCTCCACCAAACCAGCATTGCAAGAGATGTTAAAGGGTCTGCTTTAAGAAGATGAAGAAACAGAGAGACAGACAGGAACACAGGTACAAAGGTAAGTGGATTAAATGCACCAATCAAAAGATATAGGGCAGCTGAAGTTAAAGAACCAACTTTAACTTATGAATGCTTTAAAATGATCTTATTATAGATTTTACTAAATAAGGTACAATTTTGTATATTAGTTGTATCTGCATTACTACAGGTTAAGTTTTCTTAGATTGGAATCATTTCACAATATGGGAAAATCAGGTTACTTGCAATAACCCAGAAACATGGAATGCAGTTAAGGAAGAAGAAAAAAGTAAATGTGGATGTATATTACATAGAAGACATGCTATCTTTCTTATTCACTGTTACAAAATATGTGCTTATTTGTGCATGTTCAATATATAGATTTTGTTAGCAATTTATGTTTTAAATAGCAACCAACTGGACATGGGTGTGTTGTAAAATCAGTTAATCTTTAGATTAGAAAGGATGCTGAGAATGAAGACCAATTTGGATGGAAGTTGCAAACTGCTAAGCTATATGATTTGTGTACGTAGACAATAGATATTCTCATATTAGCATGTAAATTAGATGAGATGCCTTTCAACTAAAATTGTGGAAATATACATTTCCAATTATGAAGGCCTCCAAACTGGGGATGCTTGGGAAAAGGAATTAATGCTATAGTAAACTTTATTGAAATGTGAACATACCTAATCTCTGCCTCAACAGACTCTTAAATAGTTCAGGGGTTAGTTTAGGACCACATAGGAAGTCAACCACAACTTCAAAAAATAGCGAGAATACTATTCTACAAAATTATTTAAATCCTAGGGCTTTTTATTTTTTACGTCAACTTAGTAGACATAATAATTTCTACTCTGGGGACTGGCTGAGCACTGCAAGTGCCATTATTTCTGAAGGCTTCAACTTGTAAACCACATGTAGAGGAAAAACAGAGGGTGTTGAAAGAAGTAAGACCTGTGTACAGCCTAAATAAATAAATAAATCTACTATTTGAGATGGAAAAATCCAAAAAGAATAAGTTGTAGTTCCAATAGCTTAAAATGAAGTTGAGTTGTATTGTTGGAGGGGGGAGGCTCTGACTAAAACACCATTACTATGGATTTTGCACTGTCTCTAGGACAACTTTTATAAAGTGAGTTCTGCAATACATAATTTCTGTGATATATTTCACAAAAATAGCATTCCAGAGTAAAATAAGTATTAAAGAAAAAATTTGCTTAATATTGCTGCAATATATCTAAAATACTATCAATTAACATGCAATAATTATGTAAGCTATGGCATATTTTAATTTTTTTGTATTAACTCTTTAAAATCCAGTATGTCAGCCCTGGTTGGTAGCACAGTGGATAAGGCGCCAGCCTGCGAACCCAAAGGTCGCTGGTTCAATTTCCAACCAGGGCAACATAACCAGGTTGCAAGCCAGGTCTCCAGCCAGGTCTTTGGCTGGAGGCAGGTGAAAAGCAACCGTACATTGATGTCTCTCTCCCTCTCTACCTCTCTCCCTTCCCCTCTCTCTGAAAATAATAAATTAAAAAATCTTAAAAAAAAAAAATCCAATATGTACTTTAAATATGTGTAAAAATATGTTTGGGTGTAAATGTATTTTTGCATGTGTTTGGTAATATTGCAATTCATATTACTTAAAAGAATAATTCTTTAAACAAATTAATGTAGGCATTTTGGAATAATGAAAAGAAAACTTTGTATTAATGTGATTTAAGAAGCTGACAGAAGACAGTAATTAAATGGTGAATTGTCTGGATGTGAAAGGGGAAAAAAAAAGTACACATTGGTGGTTACAGAATAGACAGGGATGTTAAGAAGAACAAAGGAAATAGAGAAGCCAAAGAACTTATATGCATGACTCATGGACATGAACTAAGGGGGACATTGCTGGAGGAAATGGGGTACTGGGTAGAGGGGGGCAAAGGATGGAAAATTGGGACAACTGTAATAGCAAAATAAATAAAATATATTATTTAAAAAAAAGAGGCATAATTGGTAGGTATAAAGTAGACAAGGGGATGTTAAGAATAGTATAGGAAAGGGTGAAGCCAAAGAACTTACACTCGGGATCAATGGACATGAAATACGTTGGGGTGGGACTTTGGGAGGGAAGGGGGGTGCTGGGTAGTTGGTAGCAAAGGGGAAAATTGGGACAACTGTAACAGCATAATCAATAAAATAAACTTTAAAAATTAGTTACAAAAGCTCATCACAATGTTATTTATAATATCAAACTATTGGAAACAATCTAAATGTCCAATAGTACACGCAGGTTACATTATAATAAAGCTTAAAATAGGATACTATTTAGCCATTAAAATGATTTTGCAGAAACTTTCAAATGGTTTAGCAAAAGAAAGTGTGTGTGTGTGTGTGTAAGTCTGGGTCAGGATGGCAAAAGCAGCAGCCAGAGCGACATCTTATGCTGGTTTCCAAGCCCCCCACACAGGGGCAACATACCAGATGGTATTTGCACGTGTGGCAGAGAAACCCTGATAGTAGAGAAACCCTGATATTAGAAAGCTGCTCATAACTTGCTTGTTCTCCCTTCCAGAGAGAGAGAAACCTTATCTTTATTCCAGGAGGTAAGCAAGTTCTCTCCAGGAAGAGGAGAGATCTTTATTATTCGGCACATCTCCAGGGAGGGAAATATGTCTAAGACTTACTACCCTGGAGTGGCTCTGTAGGGGAGAAAAATACCTTTTTCCTCTGTCCTCTTAGGTACAATAGATGGGGTCTTGCAAATTGAAATGACAAAACCAGATTAATTGGAGAAAAAGTTTTATGTCATATGCATTCTGGAGCAGAGGGGTCACAGGAATGAAGTGAGAGCCCCAAAGAGGTGGTCATACTGGAGGCTTATACATAATTTTAACAAAGTGTAGTAAATTCGTCAAGAAATGACAAAGATACAGTAAATTTGTCAAGAAATGACAAAGATTCAGTCAGTTTGTCAAGAAATGACAAAGAAAGGGGGATTTAGGTTTTTATAGGTAGCAAACGGGAAAATTAATGGGAGGTAAGTGTTATTTTTAGTAGTTTGTGATGTCTGGGTGGCATCTCTGGGCTGAGAAGTTTATAGAGTCATGTCTAGTGATTAAAACTTGTTCTGCCCTTCCTGGTATGAGAGAGAAGTGTAAATTTCACAGAGGGAAATTTATGTTCTGCTTTTAAGCAAACAGGGGGAGGAGAAAGAGCTTTTCTGCATCTGCTGTTTCTCAGTTGCCTTCAGCTTAAAATAGTCCTCCCACCAAAGTGGCACATTTTGGGGTAGCACATTCCCATCCCCTTCAGCTCCTAATCCAAACATTCTTGAATTGGTTGTAAATGTTTTTGATCAGAAGATCTGAGCTTTATGGAAAAGTTAGATGTCTAGAGTGAATCATTTCCCAACAGTAATTGTACATGAAGGGTTTAAGGGTCTTCATTGAACTATTCCTACAAGCTTTCTCTGAGATTGAAAAAAAAATTAAATAAAAAGTTGGGGAAATAATAATATAGAGATGTATTAAACAAGGAAATTGTTTGGAATATATTAAATAGAAAAGTGGATTTTGTGTAGTAATATCTTATTTTTATAATAATATGGAATAGCTATGTATATCTACAGAAAAAAGAAATCTGGAAGGGGTATACCATTACATTATTAGTGTTTATCTTTGGTTGAGTAAGAGCATCAGGGCCTTTTAATTAATTAATTGATTTATTTATTAAAAATTTTTTAAAAAATATTTTATTTCATTATTTTTAGAAAGAGTGGAAGGGAGAGAGGCAGAGAGGGAGAAAGACATCAATGTATGGTTGTGTTTCACCTGCCTCCAGCCACAGACCTGACTGGAGACCTGGTTTGCAACCTGGTTATGTGCCCTGGCTGGGGAATCGAACCTGCGACCTTTGGGTTCGCAGGCCGGTGCCTTAACCACTGTGCTACCAGCCAGGGCTCTAATTTATTTTTTAATGTTCATTTTGTTTATATGCATTATGGTTTTTCTTCAATGAGTGGTTTTGTGAATAATTTTTTTTTTTTTTTTTTTTTTTACTTTATCAAAAACTAGAAACCCTTTTTATCTTTCTGTCTCCTAATGGGAGTAGATGTCAGTGACTCCCTTCCTCCTCCCAACTCTTGGACATATTGCCTGCAAAGAGGGGAAGCAAGAGGGTAAGAGAGAGAGAGAGAAAGCACAGGGGGAGGAAAGAGATGAGACAGGTCTGGGCGGATTTTTCAAGTGAAATACGGATCAATATCAACCCCCTTATTTACCTTCCTTACAAGATCCATCAATTCTTTGATGTTTTAATAAGAATGGAATTTTTGGTGGGAGGCTCAAAGAACAGACAGGAGATAACAGTAATATGGGTGCTGCCTGGGATTTTCAAACTCAAGTGCAATGTCTAGCTATATTTAAGGTTTAATAATGACCTGGAATAGTTGTTCTCAAGCTCTTAAAGTTATTGTATCGAGGACCATAATAAACTTTTATTTGATTTATCCATACTTCAAATGTTTAAGAGATTTAGACATACTAGAGAACAGGTTAATCTATGATTCTGATTTACAGTATAAATTTTGGCACATTCTATCTCTTTCTGGAGCATACCTGCGCTTTTTCCCTTCTTCTTCACCAGGCAGGCTCTCTTAGCCATTCTCCTTCTCTGCAGCACCAAGGGCCCTTCTTTTCCCCCTGTAGCTTGTGTCCTGCGCTCACAGCTGAGCTGGCTCACCTTTTCTACCTCTGTAACTTCATAAACTTTCTCTTATAAAAATAAAGTATACGTTTTGAAACTGACTTAGGCTTGGGATTCAAAGTTTAATGCTTCCTAAATTTATAAACAGTACTGGGTCATTTAAAAGAAATTAAGTCCCATTGTGTTTATAGATTTAATTTATTTGTGAGGCTTATTTTACTTGAGAAGGTGTTTGCTAAAGACTTCCTGGAAAGTTTTGTTATAATTGAAGAAATGAAAATGAAAATGAAATATGTTTATTACATTTAGGAAGGCAGCTTAAAATGTTTAAGAGGATAAGTTAGAGGATAAAACCCTATCAAAAATGAATATTGGCCCTGGCTGGTAGCACAGTGGTTAAGGCGCCGGCCTGCGAACACAAAGGTCGCTGGTTCAATTCGCCAGCCAGGGCACATAATAAGGTTGCAAACCAGGTCTCTAGTCAGGTCTGTGGCTGGAGGCAGGTGAAAAGCAACCATACATTGATGTCTCCCTCTCTGCCTCTCTCCCTTCCCCTCTTTCTGAAAATAATGAAATAAAATCTTTAAAAAAATGAATATTACACCTTGATAAATTTATAAATCTACCAAATCATATATGAAAATTGATATTAAGGGTTTAAGTAAGAACTGGGTTTTAAAATTTACATTAATAGGTAAATATTAATTAAACCCAGAATAGCTTCTAAGTAATCTTTACATGCACAAAAATTGTCCCCAAATGCATAAAATCACCTGGTTGACAAGTTTATGAGAATCGGACTGTTTTACTGAGAAATTTCTGTATATGTCAGTCATTCCTCTGGGTTATCTAATTTTCCAAGAAAAAGTCCTGTAGTCTCCTGCATATGCAGAAATAACTTGCAGCAACAGGGCCACTTCACCGCTGCAAAACCGTACAGTCACACTTAGAGGGAGCTCATGCTTGTTTTAACACTCTGCTGTCACTGTCTTGAAATTTTTAGTAGTTTTTTAAACAGGAGCCCACATTTTTATTTGGAACTGGCCCTGTAAGTCACATAGCAGGTCACACCTGGACCGCAGAATTCTGCCCACCACACAGAGGGAGAGGGCCGCAGTTTCAAGGTTCATCATGTAGCTCCCTTCATCCCCCCTGCATCTCTGTTTTCCAGGGTACCTCCCTCCCACCTTGAGCTCTGCTGGTTGTCCACCAGTCCACAGCTTCTCTAGTCTAACTTTAAAAGATCCCCTTTTCTCCCAGGCTAGGAGGGACTGTCAGAGGCCAGATGGACTGAAGGAGGAGGCTGAAGGAGGAGACAGGGGTAGGTGGGTTTAACTCCCTTCCTTTTGCCTAGTCCTGTGGCAGGACTCAGCTTGCTCTTTGAGGTTTTCTCCCCTGTGAACCCTTGCAAAGTGGAACCAATGAAAACAAAATTAATTACCAGTTATTCTATTGCTAACTTTTGTCAACAACTCAAGTCTGTCATTATCACCTCTTTCATTCTTTGCTCTGTGGGTTTCTGCTTTTTGTTTCTTTAGTTTCATCTTAGTGAGGTTTTGGGAGAGTGGAGATAAAATGCAAGTGTTCAACCTGCCATGTATGACCACTAATCTCAACTGAGTTTCCATAGAAACAATTAGTCCTGTTTTTGGCACCCCATTTTTGTTGGTTTATGTAATACTTAGTTAAATTATGTAATTACAAGTACAACTAACATAAATACATTTAAAGACAAAGCCAGTTGATGCTTGCTTGGTAAATACACAACTCAGTCATTGGGAACAGAAGTGTGTGGGCATCAGTTTATTTTACATAGGAAATGAACATTGTGGTTAAGTTGGGTGAGTTGAATTAACTGGAGATTAACCAGCTTCTGCTTTAAATAACTGAATGTAAGACATTCAGAAAGAGGGTGCATTATTGAAAGTCCAACAATTTGGCTCCTTGAACAGCAAATTTAATTTTTTAAGTGTTTTTATTGTGTTTAAAGCTTTTAAAAAGAACTTTATTCATTATTTTCATAGAGAAGGGCAGGGAGGGAGGAAAAAAGGGAGAGAAGCATCAATGTATGGTTGGTTGCCTTTCACCTGCCTCCAGCTACAGACCTGGCTGGAGATGTGGCGTGCCACATGGTTATGTGCCCTGACTATGGAATTGAACCAGTGACCTTTGGGTTCACAGGCTGGCACCAATCCACTGAGTCACACCAGTCAGGGCAACAAATTTAATTTTAAGGAAGCTTATCTGTCTTTAAAAACTTGAACAAGCAAATGCTCCAGTAAGAGGTACAGCTGGAACTGCCTTTACTTGGCTTATCAACCAGGTTAGCTAGATCCTGCCCTGGTATCCTGTAGCATTTGCTTTCAATAAACTGTAAAGAGCTTTCTGGCCCTTAGCTTTTGTCATACGGGAGTATCCTCCTGTACACCAAAAGGTTTTGGGTTCAATTCCTGATTTCAGGTTTGATCCATGGCTGGGGCATTTTCTCGAGGGAACTGATTGATGTTTTTCTCTCACATCTCTCTCTCCCCCCAACTCCCTCTCTCCCTCTCCCTCTCACTTTCCCTCTCCCTCTCTCTTCACCTCCTCTCCTTCTTTCTTTCTCTCTAAAAAAATCAATAAGCATATCCTCAGGTAATGATTAAAAAAAAAAAAAGATAAAAGAGCCTTGACTGGTGCAGCTCAGTGGGTTGGGCGGCACCCCACAAACTGAAAGGTTGCAGGTTTGATCCTAGAGGCACCTGCCTGAGTTGTAGGTGGGGCCCTGGTGGGAGCGCATGCAACAGATGGATGTTTCTCTCACACAACCATGTTTCTCTCCCCCTTTCTCTTCCTTTTCCTCTCTATAAGAATAAATAAATTTTTGTTACATTTTGTTTAAAGAGCTTTCTAGAAAGAGAGATCTGGGACTTCATGGACTTTACCAAGTGGGTTATATGACTGCTTGCTAATAGATGTTTGGTGACTTTGGCCCGAGGCTATCTTTCAATGTAACCTACAGTCTGGAGCAAGGCTGTGAAGAAGCCCTGTGGCTCAACCTATCTCTTGACTACTGGAGGTTACTAATGTCTGCCCAAAAGAAGTTAATAAATGTGAATGACCAAAGTGACTTAGGTTAATTTGCAATCTCCTTCTTCTTTAGTTATTTCCACCTGGAAGAAATCTAGTCCCAGAGAGCTGGATAATGTAAAGATTTATTATACACCTCTGAGTGGTCGCTACTGGGGCTGTAATCTCTGACCTGAAGCCCTCCCTGCAATGTGTGAGTATTTGGAACACAGGCAAGGCGTATGGGTTAGACTTCCGAACAGCCAGCAGTTAGAAACTTAATGTCTGCAAGCACTGTAGATCTCCTGGTTATTTCCAAATCCACTGGGAAGGGAGTGATGGTGAAAGCCACTGAAGGTAAAATGATTGTAGCTAAGGATGGTTCACTATCAAGGGCATTCTGCCCAGGGACCCTGTCTCTCTCCTCTGCATCTGTCTCGTACATCCTCATTGGGAACTCCCCTATCTCAAGCAGCTCCAAGTTCCAAAACACACAGGAGATTTTTGGCCTAGCTGGTTATCATATTACAAGTAATCTGGTAATTGCTTGTGAATTGCAGGCCTATTTAGATTTTGTGGTGAGAAGCACAGAACTGGTACTTTCAAAAAATCTTACAAAGTGAAAAATATATATGAATATAATTAATGATTGATAATCTAAATAGTGAACCAAATTATACACTACAATTGATGAAACTCTAAGTCACACTCCCCACACTGATTTCACACAAACTTAAGCTTTGATTTCACAGTAATTTGAAAGTGGTATGTGCAGTCAATTCTGGAATTTCTCTTTTCCTCTTGGTCTATCTAGAACAATGCTTCTGATAGAACTTTATTATTATCATTTTTTAAGGAGCAAACTGGGTATTGCAAGTCCCGATGATGCAGAGTTGTTCATCATGTTCCAATCTACCCTCCAAAGGAAGGAACAGGTAAGGATTATCCCACCTGATGATAGAACAGTGCTGCCTGGTAAAGAAATTTCTAATACGTGCTGTTCAATAAGGTAGCCACTAGTCACATGTGACTATTGAACACTTGAAATGTGGCTAGCGCAACTGGGGAACTGAATTATTTTAAATTTTATGTGTTTTTAAATTAATTTAAACTTAAATAGCCCCTTGTGACTCATGGTCACCATGTTGGTCAGATCTGGAATCCCGTGATGACTTTCTAACAGGGTAGTCTAGATTATGTTGCAGCCACAAAGAACCCTAAAAACTTGGTGATTTATAAGAACAAAGGTTTGTTTCTTGCATGTATTACACGTGTATTTGGGGTTGGCTGGGGAGCCAGGTGGATAAAGCAGCCACCCCTCACATGCTGGCAAGCATTACGGAAATTGTTGCACCCATACTTATATGCTCTGGCCTGGAAGGGAAGCACATCACCCCTGCTCACAGCTCACTGACCAGGACTAGCCACACAGCCCCACCGAGCCAGGAAGTAGGGGTGCAGTCCTGACTGCCGGGGGCAAAGCACCTCAGTAATGCCTGCTGCAGGCATGACCCTCTCCAGTAAAATATGGAGAAGGAGTTCCAAGGGGGTAAGGAAAATACTGTTATTTGTGATTTTTTTGGAAAGTGGAGGACTGACTTTCTTTAGGATTCAACTATCCTTAACCTCCTGGATACTCAGTGCGCAGATTTATCAAAAGCAGGGAAAATGTTAAAAGCTGAAACATTTTGATCAAAAGAGACTATATAAATTAAGTCAGAGCTGACAACAGTCAGCATATCTTTTTAGTTATACATAGAAATAGCATTTTTATTTATTTATTTTTAAAGATTTTCAGAGAGTGGAGAAGGGAGAAAAGCAGAGAGAGAGAAAAACATCAATGTATGGTTGCCTTTCACCTGCCTCCAGTAACGAATCTGGCTAGAGACCTGGCTTGCAACCTGGTTATGTGCTCTGGCTGGGAATTGAACCAGCAACCTTTGGGTTCACAGGCTGGAGCCTTATCCACTGTGCCACCAGCCAGGGCAGAAATAGCATTTAATATGAAGCTCTGCAATGTAAAGAACAATCAATGGGTTGTTATTTATATGATTGAGAGGAAAATGGAACAGAAGAAAATGTATCTGTTATTTTTTTTGGTACAGAATATACATTGCACATTTTTCACTAGCAAGGTGTAAAAAAGCCCTTTTCTTTAAAAATAACAATTTTCTCACTAGGAACAACTTAGATTGTGGTGGCCTAAAAGAAGATGAAAATCTTTAAATATTTATTAACTGTACAATCTAGGCCCACATTGGATGGCATGCCTTGATTCTTTCTAGAATATCTGCAATATTGTTTGGACCTCCAGACACGGGAAAGTCCCCAACTTATATCTGATAGCAGGCTTCCCATAAAGCTGGAGCAACAGTTCCTCCTGATAACAGATGCTTCAATGTCACAACATGGAAGGAGAGCACTTGGTGGAGAATAGTAACCTGCACCAAAGTTACAAATGCAAACCAAACCCTGGTAAATAATATTAGCAATAATAATGATTTTATCACATGCTGAAAATGTCATATGGATTTTAGTATTATGAGCACGCTATAGGTATCTAGAAGATAATTGAACCAAACTGATGCTCGAGAAGTCCGGCTACCTAGCATTGATAAGAACTGCCTCAGTCACCTTGCTCCTTAGTGAAACACACCCATGTGAGCCATTTCAGTAGTGCAGGACTTGTTTTCAGTTTGCAAGGTCTGTCTGAGTGGTCAGTAGCTGGGGGCATGGAAAGGAAGAGAAAGCTGCAAAGATTGAACAAAACACATGCACTGTGGTATCCTTTATTTAAAAATTGTGAGCTAACTACAGTTGTAGTGTTCTCGTTTACCATTCTGATGGCAAAATAAACTGGGAGAACATGAACACAATCCTAAGAAGGCATCAAAAACCTGTAAACAAACGTACACACCACACATGCACACACGTAAACAACATACACACACACACGCAGATTATAGTCTAAACACAAAAGTGATGAAGAAAAGCTCTGAATACTCTAAATCAAATTAAAAACCCTTTGTTATAATAAACTGTGGCAATACTGTGGCTATTATGAAAAATATGGTAACTGGTTAAAAAGCAAAAAGCAAAAAAAAAAAAAAAAACTGGCAATTTGAAACTAGCAGCAAAAAGCAGATATGATAGAATGGAAGATAACATAAGACTAATAATATCAAAATTCTAAGGTTGAAAAAAAATTCTAATGTTGATACTGTGTTGTGTTGGATTGCACTGAAGTAATTTAAAGTTGGTTCTTGAGGAACTATTAAAAGTCCCTTATTAATATGAAATATTAATATTTCATATTAATAATATGAAATATTAATCACTGCACTTTACAAACAGTGGAAAAGAATAAAGTATTTGGAATGTTCCACACACACGCAGAGGAAATGTATTAGGCATATCAGTTTATGGTCTTTGTTTAAGACCCTCATAAAATTTTATAAAGAAAAATTTAAGTGCCAATGTAGTGAAAGACAATTAAAAATTCCTAAAGATGCAAGTCTGAGTGCAATTTATCAGGTCTAAGAATATATTTCAAGGTTAGGGGCAAGGCATAATTGATGCACATTCAAGAAAAACACCACCATCGAACCCACAGGTAGGTGGAGTTTTTCAGAGAGTGTTCAGAATGAAGGTGTATTAGATTATTCTGAAGGAGACTCCAAAGTATGTAGAGTTCTATAGCCCTTCATCAGTTGAAATCTGTTTCATAGTGGCCAATAAATAAGACTAACTTTTCAGCAAACTAGGTTTTCATACAAACACAAAAATCTTTGCCATACATGCAGAACTGATGTTCTATAACAGCACAAATATGAATCCTGGTTTCTAAAGGAAAGTACATAGCAAGGACTGTTTCCCCCCTGTGGGCTCTTCTAAAAATGTCTGAAACTGCTAGGTATCTGCAAAGAGGGGATAAGCTTAGATTTTCTACTGACTTGGGAAGAAAGGAGGTTTTATTTTCCTAAGGAAGGTAGCCATCCATGAGCAGAGGACCTGTCTTCAGAATCTAAGTATAATGTCCTTAGTGCTTAAACTCCTGGCAAGTTCAGATCCAGAAAAACTGGCAGGTAGAATGGGGGGTGGGGGGTGGGGGATGAAAATCTGAATGTCTATAGTATGCTTGGGAATAAAGTGTGCCTCATAGGGTAAAAGAGCTCAACTGCTTTCAGCATGAAGTGCTGCAGTCTGGAGAAGACCCAGCTCTCTAGAGTCAGAAGCCAGAAGACAGACTTCCATCTGCAGGGGCCTTTGGGCTGACCTGTGGCTGCAGGGCCTTATTTTTCATGAATGCTTTCAGTTGGGGAATTTATGACTTGGCCCATAAAAATATTTCTTTTGGTTGCTTTCTCTCTAAATCAACTGGTAGGGCAAGTTACTGTGATTTCCCAAAATTCAATTTAGATGTACTAATATCTTAAGGTGCCAGCTAATTGAAATTAATGCCCTTCAATAATGCTGCTAGGTATGAACTGCTTTTGCTGAAGAACCAACCCCCAAATGACCTAACTAGGTAATCGATCACACTAGGTGCTTTTACTATCTTGGGTTTTTTGAGCTTTAGAGAAATAGTCTTTGTAATATGACTTAGAAACTGCTTCTCTCTGGCTTTGTTTCACTCTTCCTCTTCTTCCTCTTCCCCTTCCCCTTCTCCTTCCTCCATGGTTTCCACAATGAGTTCCGCTGTGCAGGTGGCTTCTCCAAGACTATTGACAGCCTTGCAGGTGTACTTGGCATCATCATCCCCACACACATCGCTAATGATTAAAGAACAGTTTCCATCCTCATCGTAGTCTATCTGGAAGTGGCGGGACTCCCTGATGGACTGGTCGTCTTTGAACCAGACAACCTCAGGGTCTGGGTATCCTGTATCACAGAAGGGAACACAAGTAGCAGAAACTATCATTCATAATGTCTTATCAATGCATTTAAAGAATTCCCAAGCTACCTCTATTGATTAATGCAGCTGTTTTGATATTTACATTTGAATGGGGCATGTATTGTAAATATTAATACCTGAAACTCCACATGAGATATTATGCAATCCTCCTACCTTCCATCTATGTGGGGCTTGCCCCACCTCCCACCTTTACGTGGATACAGAGCGCTACCTGGGACACTGCCCCCACCCCAGCTACATGCCTAGAACCAAATATCTTCTGGGGTGAAATGTGAATTTTTCATCTTGTATAAAAGTTGAGCTTAAATAAATTTAAATAAAAAGTAAGATTCAGAACAAATGGGTACAGGGATCTTTTGGGGGTGATGGAAATGTCTGAAAATTGGATGGTGGTGATGATTGCACATTTCTGTAAATTTACTAAAAATAGTTGAATTATAGACTTAAAATGGGTGAACTCTAGGGTATATAAGTTATAACTCAAAGCTGATGACAACTCTATAAAACATAAGTTAGAGGAACCAGTAATATTGCAAAGAGAAAGTAAACAGCATTTGTCTTAATCTGATCCAAAGATAAAATCTGCCTATAAGTAACTGAAAATTGACCACATTGCTTAGTCTCATTTTATGAATTAATCATGTGTCTGCAAAGTTCAGCATTAAAAAATACATTTATATAAAATATGCCTTTAAATATGTAATAATAATTCTGACTTGTTCTTAAGTTTTGGAGAAGTATTTTTACAGGAAAAAAAATATAGCCCCAACTACAATAAAAATTACATTATAAGAACTTAAGAATGCTAACATTCAGACGAGATCAGGCGCGTTCAGGGTGGTATGGCTGTAGACTAGAATGCTAACATTCAAGTGGGATAAAAGTAATACAACAACAATAAAAATTATAAAAAAGAATGCTAACATTCTTTTCAGGCAGAATTTTGTTTCAATAAAAACAGCATCCATATGTTTTAATTTCTCCTCATTGCTCCAAAGTTATGCAAATACCAAATAAATAATCCCAAAGAGCAAAGTACAAAGATGACAGTCACTATGTTGTAATTTTTTAAAAATAGAAAAAGGGGAAAGGAAAGAACTTTAGGAAAACCCAAAAGCAACGGTGATGGTGCTACTTACAGGCAGGGCCCGAAGGCCATCAGTGGAAGCCCTGATCTGACCACTTCCACAATGGTGCAGGCAACACACCACATTCAAAAATTGAATGAAGAGAGAGGACATTTATGGTGGGAAGGACATTTACAGGCATTTTGATAATACAGTGACATAGGTAAAAATTTGTCTTTTCATTACTAACTTTGGGTTATGTTACCTAGAAGGCATTATCTAGTCATGTTACTGGAGAATCTCACAAAGTGGGAGGCGTGAGTTGTTCTAACTGTACCCTGGGCTGCACACTCTTAGGAAAGTTGCTCAATGAATGTGCTTTCTCAGACCCAGATGGGAGAGAACCCTCCCCTCTGGTTGGCACATGACAGTCACAGACCTGAAGCCTGTCTTGCTGTGCCCTTTCTCTCTCTAGAATGTCGCAGTCTGTGGAAACTGAAATGCCCTGTGTCACCAACACTGCTGATTTCTCAAGTGCTGTGCTAAGATCCTGTGAGGTCCTTTGACTTGATGGTTACAGTCTTGGGCCAGCAGAGTAGTATGGGGACACTGGGGCCTCAGTTGGGAGTCACACTGCCTGCTCTCTGCACTTACCAATCCCACAGCTTTTCCCTGACATCATTAAAGGACTTAAAAGGTTTCTCTTTTCACCTAGGTCATCTAAGAATCCCCAGAGCCACTCAGGATTACACATCATTGTATGGATGAGGGGCTGAGGCTCAGAAGAGTGAAATCACTGCTATTGGTCACATAACCCACCTATGAACAGCAGAGCTGCTGATTCTCTATCCTATGCTCTGGGCCAGCCTCCTTGTGAGATGCTCTCATGGGCACATGCTCCCCATAACTTAGGACTTCATTTCATTAAGCACATTCCATAGCCAAATACTATTGTCTGTGACAAGCCACTTTTAATTTAGGTCTAGGGGCTGATGTAACTAAGTGAGACATCAAATGTGCCCCTGGGTAAGTTGATGAATGCACTAACCTCCAGGAGGAGGAGCAGGGACATGGGGCCAACTCCTCTTGACCCAGTTTTCCTCACAGCCTGGCTGTTCCTAACTGCTCCCTGAGCTGACACTTTGCCCAGGGCACACAGTCGGGGCCCACCAACCAACCGAACCCCTTCTGTAGTTAAGAGCAGAGCAGCTTCAACCTACCTTCGATCTTGCAGTCAAATCTAGCGGCACTTCCCTCCACAACTTCTAAATCACGAATGGTCTTAGAGAAATAGGGTTTTACATGGGGCTTTTCCTCAGCAACAGCCTCCAGGAAAGCTTGGGAGACATCTCCTAAAGGATAGGAGAGGAGATGTGGTCATTTCTGCACTCCTTGTTCTTTCCTCTTCCCTAGTTTAAAAAAGCCAACTTAAAAAAATTTTAAAGTAGCTCTAAGTTAGCAAATAATGCATCTTAGGGGACTGAATCATCAGCACACCTTTCTCCCGGGGGTAGATTGGTTTGCTGCCAAACAGTTTTGGCAGAAGGGAAAACTGTGACCAAACTGGGGAAATGTTTGGACTCCTTCCTTCCCTTATGCTGACACATTGAAAGAAGAAATAATCTTCAAAAAGGATTTCTGGCTGCATTTCATGCTGTCTCAGGATTCAGTTGGGTATCTAAGAAAGACAGAGCCATGCCAGCCTCCTGATCACTGTCCCCCTCTGTCCCTGCAGCAGGCAAGCTCTTCCCTACTCCTTAGCAGGGAGGAGCCAGGTCCTAGAAGCATCCTTGATGTGCTAGGAGTCCTAGTTCCCTGGCTTCCACTGTCTTCACAATGAGTGACAGCCAACCAGGACTTGGGATTGGTCCAGGGAAAAGCCAGAACTTGGAGGGGCTCTCCCTCCCCTTCAGGCTATTTGTGGGCATCTGGGAGTGGCAGGAGTAGATCAGGAGGGACCAAGCGCATTGCTGCAGACTCTGTCCTTGCTGCATCAGAGCACATGGCCTCACCTATGTTACGGCCGTTCTGCACAAAAGAGATCTGGACGCAGCTTCTCATTGTAGGATACAAGGCAGCAGAGGTGGAGAGGTGTCTCTGGCCAAACAAGGCATCTCAGAAAGATAAGGGCCAGACCCTGCATGCATCTGATGCAGGAAGAGGCAGAGGCATTTACTGAGGAGATGGACAGGCAGCATGGACAGTGGGCAAGTAGCTAAGCCCGCTAGTCTCCAGGAGATGCCCTTCCAATCCCTGCCCATCCAGTTCAAATGACATGTTTCTGCATCATAGAAGGCGCCAAACAAATATGGACTATATGAATTAATTTTTGTTTAAAAGGAAAATACAGACTAAAACAACAGGCTACATTTTAAAAAGTACACTACTATATGTGATTTAAGTTTTACATTTGCCTAACACTATGTAAGTATCACTTTTGATTCTTTTCAGAAAAAAAGGAAGCTTTCAATAAAGCCTTTGTTAATTCTTATGTAAACCATAGGGAAACGAATTGAGGAGGTCATCTAGTTCTAACAGACAAATAATTACTTTCCCTCTGAAAGTAGGTAAGCCTAAATTAAAACAGTTAAAGATTAATTACTAGGCGTATGACTGTCACAGCAACCTAAAATTAGATCTGAATTTAATCCCTGTACATTGTATTATCGGAAAACTGAACCCCCCCACCCCACCCCATCCCCACCCCACCCCTTCCCCAAAGAACCTCCTCAAAATGCCCCTCCTTCCCCCAGCCCTTCCTTTCGGCCAACTGTTTGGAAAAAATCTTCCTGTCTTCCTGGAGCCCCTTACCTTCCGATTCTAGTTTTTCTGCATTGAGTGGGCTGGTGGGCGACCCCGTTGAAGACTTCCTGCCACTGAGCCCTGAGATCATTGCCATAGAGGACAGTCTTCCGATGGCTCTCACAGCATTGCCTGTTTTCTGGAAAATAGACACTGGGGTTGGACTCCGGCTGTGTCCCCTGGTTCCTGCTGGGCAGGGGGCGTAGGAAGAAGAGCCAGCCCTGAGAAGCAGCTGTCTGTGGAGGGCCTCCCAAGTGCCCAGGTCCTGCCAGAGAAGTGAGCCCAACCTTGTTCTGCTCAGCACTATCAGTGTGTCAGAAGATGTTCGGAGAATGGAATGGGGCCTGGAACCGATGTGTGCGTTAATGTGACTAAACAAGGTCAACATGAGACAAAAACCCTTTTCATACTGTGCTTTAACTCCCATAAAAGGGATAGTTTATATAAAGCAACTGCTGGCTGAGACAGCTCCAAAGACTTATTGCTGATGGGGCCCAGTGAGGTTGTTTCTCATAAAACAATGCCAGTGATAGGATTTTAATTGGTCAAGAAAATAGTTACTACAGATCCCACAGGCCCTCATGCAAAGGAAAAAAAGTATACTATTGACCTTGTGCAAGTCCTTTAACCTCCCTGGGCTTCAGTTTTTTTTCTCTGCATAAGGAGGGCGTTGGACAAGATCTCCAAGGTCTCGTTTAGTTCTGTTTATGATTCAGATACGTCAGAGACTTTGAGACTTTGAGACACAGTCTGGCTGGTCCTACCACAAGTCTGTGAATGCACAGGAAAGTTCTGGAGGGGTGCTCTTCCCCAATGTACACCCAGGCATCAAAGAGAAGCACCCGAAGAAATGCAAAGCGATGGCATTTTGTTCTTCTGACTCAAGGTGCCTTGAGAGTAGACAGAATTTCTGCTGACAAGGAAGCCAGAACTTGAGATGAAAATTTCTTTGCAGTATGAAAATTCTACCAAGCACAGGATTTAGGTCAATAAATCCCCAATAATATACAACGTATCTATGTTCCTCACCTTTAATCAAAGCTTCTCACTCCTTTTCTAAGGTCAATGGAATAACTAAGAAGAGAAACTAAAGCACGGTCAACTCCTTCCACTGCTGCACCCAAAGCATCGTCAGGCACCTAGATGCAGTGCGCCCAGAGCAGACATCACTGCAAGCTGGCTGCTGAGCGAGCGGGGACACGGCTAATGGCCTGCGCTCATCCACTGGGCTCAAACTGTGCCAAAGCTATTTCCCTTCTGAATTAACCTCATGCATTCAAGTGTTTCAGTAAAGCCTCACAATTCTGGACTAGCTGGAAAGCCAGTATGCTTCAGTCAAAAGATTATTTCAAAAGTGAAGAGTTTCAGGCCACTTAAGGAATCACACAGAAAAATGTGTGTGTGTGTGTGTGTGTGTGTGTGTGTGATTACTGCTGTGACCATGATCACTTTGCTGTTTTGTCACATGCCATCTTTGTTGCAGTCTATTTTCATGCACTTTGGACAGACATTCCATCTTGCTCTGTCTGTCCTCTGGCCACCCACCCTGTGAAATACATCACTGTGTGTGGTGTGGGTAAGTTGTGGCCCTCTGGTCACTACGAACAGAACCAGGAAGCCCCAGGTGCAGGTGATGAGTGGGGAAAGTGGTGAGAGATGATGGACCCACTGAATTCTATGCAGAGAAAATGTGGCCCTGCAGGGAATGAGACTATTTGGCAATTTTGCGTGTGCTTCTGGGGGAGGCTGTTATGCTGCTCTGTTTCTTGTGCTAGTTAGCATGTTGAGAGGTCCAGCTTTTACTAGGGGAGCTTCCCTTGTCCTCAGGAATGCGGAATAGCTGTAAGAGATAGGCAACTGTCCATACAAAGTCAATGTCAGACCAGGCTACTTCCTAACTGGTCAAATTCTGGGCCTGTCCTTCTTCTCTTGATTTCCTTTATCCAATACAGATTGGTTTTCCCTGGTCAGGAGTATCTAAACTAAGACAGTTTGATTACTGTGTGAACCTGTGCTAGTCAGTTCCTTTCACAGGATCTTGTGTCCTTGAACCAAAAGATTCAAATCTCCCTGCAGCTCTAGTCTTCTACAGAAAGAAGGGTTCATACTTGGGAATCTATAGCAGGGAGCCCCTTGGGCACCTGGGCTCTCTGATTCCGAACAACTGGACTATGAATGACAAGGACCGCTTTCATTTTGGTGTAGAACGGCGAAGTCTTTCCTCTTCTATTAACAAAATGACTAATACAAAGTTACCAGAATAAGGCAAATAAAAGAGTTATGGTATTGTTGAGGAGGTGGCAAACTCACTTTAACAAATAGCCCAGCTAGGCTTCTAGCCAAGATGGAGGTGTAGGTAGACATGCTTCACATTCTAATACAACCATTAAGGATGATAACTACCTCAAAACAAAGAAAACAACCAGAACTACCAGAACTTTAAACCATATGGAAGCCCAACAACCAAAGATTGAAAGAGGAAGTGTTCATACAGATGGGTGGAAGGGGAACAGCTGGGGAACCAAGGCAGAGAGGACGCTTGTGCTGACAGCAGTGGCAAGCAGTGGCTGCGACTAGAGGGCTGAATGAGCAGTCCCACATTATAAAAGCTGGGAGGAACTCCTGGGGAGCAATCCCAGCCCCAGGCCAGACCCCCAAGCCAGACCGAGCAGCTCTTGTTTCCAGCTCCATGAAAATAAAGCCTCATAGCTTCTGAAGGCCAGAGGGTTGGTGTGGTGAGAGAAAGTTTCTATCTCTCAGGATAGTTTGTTTAGAGGGCCCCATGGTCCTAGAACCTACACAAACCCACCCACTCTGGGAAACATCAACAGGGCAACAGCTACCAGGGCACCAGTTGCATGTGGGAAGTGGGTTAAGTGACAAGAAAAGGGGTGAGTGCCAAGAAAACATCACTGTTCCCTCTCTGACCCCTCCTCCACATACAGCTCTACAAAGCAGTGAAATGGGTCATCATGCACTGATGAACACCTAAGGCTACACTTACAACATACCAGGTGCAGCAATTCTACCTAATACACAGAGGCAAACACTGGAAGGATGTCAAGTTGAGATAGGGAAGTATGGCCCAAAAGAGGGAGCAGATCAAGGCTCCAGAGGGAGAATTAAGTGAAAAGGAGAGAGCCCACTTCTCAGATGCAAAGTTTAAAACACTAGTAATAAGGATGTTCAGAGAAATGGTTGAGTATGGCCACAAAATAAAGCAAGAAGTGAAGGTTATACAAAATGAAATAAAGAAAAATATACAGGGAACCAACAGTCCCCTGGATGGGAAGGAATCCAGGATTCAAATAGAAGATTTGGAACACAAAGAAGAAATAAACATTCAATCAGAACAAAATGAAGAAACAAGAATTTGAAAAAATGAGGAGAGCTAAGGAAGGCTCTGGGACATCTCCAAAAGTGCTACCATCCGAATCATAGGGGTGCCAGAAGGAGAAGAGGAAGAGGAAGAAATTGAAAACTTATGTGAAAAGGTAATGAAAGAAAAACTTCCCTAATTTCGTGAAGGAAATAAACATAAGTCCAGGAAGCAAAAACAGTCCCAAACAAGTTGGACCCAAAGAGGACCATACCAAAACACACATAATTCAAAATGCCAAAGGCATCTTAAAAGTAGCAAGAAAAAAGCAGCAGCAAGAAAAAAGCAGAGAGTTAACTGCAAAGGAGTTCCCATAAGACTATCAGCTGCTTTCTCAAAAGAAACTTTGCAGGCAAGAATATTCAAAGTGATGAGAAGCAAGGACCTACAACCAAGATTAGTCTATCCAGCAAACTTATCATTTAGAATGGAAGGGCAAATAAAGTGCTTCCCAGACAAGGTAAAGCTCAAGGAGTTCAGTTATCACCAAACCCTTGTTATATGAAATATAACAATATTTCATATTTAAGAAAATATTTAAGAAAAAGATCAAAACAATGAACATTAAAATGACAACAAACTCACAACTATCAACAACTGAAACTAGAAAATAAAAACAAAACAAGGACAAACTAAGCAAACCACCAGAACAGGAACAGAATCATGGGTATTGGGATCATTTGGAGGGATATGAGCTGGGAGGGGGGAAGGAGGAGATTGGGGAAATGGTGCAGGGATCAAGAAACATAAGTGGTAGGAACTAAATAGACAGGGGTGTCAAGAATAGTACAGGAAAGGGTGAAGCCAAAGAACTTACATGCATAACCAATGGACATGAACTAAGGGGAGGATTGCTGGAGGGAGGGGGGTATCGAGTGGAGGGGAGCAAAGGGGGAAAAACTGGGACAATTCCATAGCATAATCATTAAAATATACCTAAAAAAATCAGATAGACCATACATGGGGGGAATTTTCCATCAGATGGCGCAACATAGCATGTAATTTCTGAAATAAGAAAAAATGTAAGAGGTGCTTAATTAAGAAAAAAATTAAAATAATCTATGCCAGAATTCAATCTTTGGGAACTGATTTATAAAAAGAATTAGGAGGGAAGTTATTTGTCAGAACTAGAAAAGAAACATATCTGTATGTTCTAGTCTTCCAGTTTCATGCCTCTGAGCTGAAAATTGGTTGCTGTTTTACTTGATCAGCACCATTGGAAATTTTTGGAATATCAAGACAGGGTAGTTTTGATTCTCCTAAGTTCCATCCTTGTTTTGAGGAAGGCTTTTCTTGTTTGAGGGTAATGGCTAGGTGGATTCTTGAGTTCCAAGTAGGCAGTGTCCGTATTGGCCTTTAACACAGCAGACTCCCTCCCATGGGAAAGCCAGTGAGGCTGGCTAACCAGCCTATGTTCCCAGGGCCGAAGGGCTTCTCAGGACAAGGCTCTTTCCGTGCTAATGTGAGACAGTACCTGGTTACCTTCGAGCCAGCCAACCACCATAGACCCTACATGCACCAACAGCCCCAAGATGAGGATTTCCTGTGAGAAGTGCATAATATCCAGATGTGATTGTCAAGTGTACTCTGTACTGTATTGAGCCGAAAGCTTTCCTCTCCATGGCCCTTTGATCCACACTGCTGGGGTCTTGGTGGTTCTCAGAAAATAAAGATGATTGTTCATGGGCCTCCAAATTCCTTTGCTTCTAGTTCTACATGCAGAAGCCCTGCTGTCCTGCTCAAATCATCTGCCCTCAATGTGTATACCACCATATCTTTTAAAAATTCTTTTGATATAAATGAAAGAACATACCCTCTTTTAGAACAACTTCACTTGAAGATCAATAATAATATGAGTCCTCTCTATATGACCTCGTGTGGAGGGGTTTGAATCCATGTTGCTTCCTGGTCTTTCATGAGCACTATACCAGAATGATAGAAAAGGACCCTTTTTCTTATGCTTCTTTGGGGCTCTCTGGGCCTGCCCTGCTCCTTCCCCTGCACGGCAGTCCCCCCCACCCTGCCCTGCCACACAGAACCTCACTACTCTGACAGGAAAACATTTTCCTAAGGAAGCAATGTGACACAGATGGTCAGACACAGCTGTACTGTTACCAGTGAAATTACACTTCAGAAGCATTGTGGGTCAAATGGGATTTTGTGGTCTACTTTTGTGAAACCTAGCCACTGTTTTTGTGAAACAAGAAAAATCATTTCCGAATGTTGTTACCTCCCTTAAAATGATTTTAAAATTCTTTCTCTGAATTCTGCCCTTTTCTTCCAGAAATCCTACCCCTTGCTTCCAGAAAACCCTATGACTAATAACAGATGTAAACAAGAAAAAATTTAAGTGATTAAACTATCAGCATAAATTATGGTTCCTGACCTGTTCGACTGAAAAATTCCATTTGCTTCGTCTCCCATTTCCTTCTCTGTCCTCCATGCCCTCCCTGGGGTGGGTTCCCCAGCAGATGCATCCAGCTTGTGGGGAACCTGAAGTGATATGGCTGCCCCTTCACTCACAGCCTCATCCAGGCAGGGCCCCATGAGACTCACTCTGAGGACTGTCCCACTCTCACCCCGGCCACCCTATCTGCTCCAGATCACTGCTATCTCTTTGAGCTCTGTTGGCCATAGGGTCATTAATAAAGTCAACTTTTGTTGGATTTGTGTGGCCCCTCTGTTGTTTATAAGATGATTTGCTTCTTGCCTTGACTGAGTAGCTCTGTTGGTTAGAGAGTCATCCCCATACACCAAGGTTGCAGGTTCAATCCCTGGTCAGAGCACATACAAGAGTCAACCAATGAATGTATAAATAAGTGGAACAACAGAAATCACTGCTTCTCTCTCTCACTTTTTCTTTTCCTTTCTCTCTCTCAAGTCAATAAATAAAGAATATTTGCTACTCTGGTTTCCCTGGATCCTAATGGCACCAGAGGGTAATGTAATTAGCAGTTATTTCAACTCACCAGGTCCTTGAGGGAGGCCAGGAGATCCACCTAAATCTTCACATGGGGTGGGGGTGGCAGTGGGAATCAAGCACTGACACCCACTGTAGGGGTATGCCTGAACACAGGATGGTGGTCTCTTACATGCGTCCACCCAAAGCCCCTCATCTCTCTCGACTCCTGCTCTCAAGCTTTGTGCACAGTTGTACTTTGTGAGGGAACTATGGTTTAGTCACTCTGGCAAATAACCAGTGTTCCAGTTGCCCCTAAAACAGTGAGTTCCTTTTTCTCTGCCACACAGGCAGGTCAAAATGCCCTAGGTCCCCTGACCACCTGCCCCCTGAACGACTGCTCCTATCTGGGCAGCATAACCAGGTGAGGCTCACTTCCCACCTCTGTGCCTTTTCCTTCACTGGTGCTGTCATCCCCTGTTCTGTGTCCTAACACATGTTCCATGACTGAACTCAGACTCTGGCCCTGGCAGCATTTCCTCACAACCACATCTGAGCCTGGTGTGACTGGCTCCACTCTCCTGTCCACACTCACATATATGGCCATGGAGAGCTATACTGATAGTTTATAATTCTGGGTGGGCATTCTGTCCTTTTATGTCTATTTGTTTCAGTTCCACCATTACACTATTCATTCCTTGAGAATAGAAACCATGTGCCCTCTAGTAGCCCCGGAATTTTATAACACTAATGGTGATAGTAAAAATACTACAGTACATGATGATAAGTTCTCTATGGTTTGTGAGGATCATTTCATCCATTTGCTAACCAACAAAGGCAATTTTGTGTCATTGTTAAAGCTATGTGCTTTGGAGCACATCATACTACCTTTAAGGAGATCACATTGTCTAGAGCTGCCAAATCGTGTTAACGGTGACATTGCTCATCCCTAGCTCTGAAGACATGAAATGTTTGTCTTGGTTCCAGACTATTTTAGAAACAGATTTAAACATTTCTGGAGTAGGGCTGGGGCAAGTTGGGTATGAGGATGGCTTGACAAAAGCAAATATGAGGAGCAACAGTCCAGTTCAAAGTGGCTGTCTCATTACCTGCCATTTCCGTCTTGCCATGTACTTCTTCATCCGGTCCTTGGAAAGCTTCTTGGCCTCCATGTTCTTGGTGTCTTTCATTAGCCATGGATGCTGCAGGCACTGGGTGCAGTTCAGGCGGCTTCTGACAGAGGCAGAGATCAGAAGATTTCTAAGCAGGGGGGACCTCGGAGATAGCTGGCCAGATCAGAAATGGGAGGACATGCTATGTCTCTAGTTCTATAGGGAAGAGCCCAGGGCTTTGCCCCCATTCCATGCACCATGACCATGGTCATTGTGCTCCTGACTGGTTCTTCTCTTGCTCTGGGTTACAGACTAGATGCATAGTAACCACCAAGTAAGCAACTAGAGTCTCATGGCTTATTCTTGGGGCCTAGGAAGTGTAAGTGCTGGCGGAAGGCATATCTGGGAATGGCTGGCAATACATTCCAGGCCACTGGAATACATTACTGGCCACTAAGGAGACCTAATCCTTCTACCTCTGTCTGGTGAAGGGGTGAGTGAAACATTAGGCTGAATCTCTGAGAATTTCTAAACTCTTATGTCTTATGTTGAGGTTGAGTATCAGACTTTTTCTGTTAAAACTCCAACAGCTATGTCCTATGTACAACCTATGCATTATGACAACCTTAGAACCATACTGAAGCTCACTTAATCTTTCTGAAAGCTCTGGGGATCCAGAAATATTTCAGAGACATTGCCTTAATTATAATAGGACTAATAAAGCCCAAAGAACCAGATGTTAACATACACAGAAAAATTAGTATAAGTAAATTTGGTAAGAATAGCAAAATGTTGTGATCTTTAAAGGGATTATGAATTCTTTCAATTTTCATATTCAATTTTCTATAATTTACATGTATTACTTTTACAATAAAAGGGGTGATAGATAAGATTTCTGGTTGAAGAAACTTGCTAAATTTAAGATTTTATGAGAATCTAGTATCTTCATCTATCTGAAATCAGTTTTTTGGTGGCCATAAAGGGGACAACACAGCTCATTGAATTAATTCAAGGTTAGATGAGAAAACAGGGTATATAAATAAAATCTCATTTACTAAGTCTTTGGTTAATGAAGCCATTGTTGGACCAGAATTATTGGGAAAAAGGCTTGCATTTCCCCAAGGCACCTTGGGAGTAGGGATCCTTCACACTGGAAGAGATTTGAGACCCCCCACAGCATCCAGATTCTTCTTAAATCATGCCTACTTCTAAGACAAAGACCATGACAGAAAAACACTGGAAGACTTCACAGGCAAGGAGTGTGGAATGTAGCCTTTGGCAGAGTTGGCCAGGAGATGGCCACAGAGGTGGGTGGTTAAGCAGAACACCAGATGGAACCATCTAAGAGATCCTCAGCACTGCTCCCTTCGCAGCTGTGCTCTCCTGTCCCAGGCAGGATTTCCACGGGCTGGGAGCAAGATGACCAATAGCCTGGGGGTGGGGGATCTGTGGGTCAGGTGGCCAGGTCAATGCCTGTGTCACTAAATCACCTGGTCATAGCAGAGCCTCCTGCTGCTGAAGTTGGGCTGCCCCTCCTTTTCCCATCCTCTGTTACACCACCAAGTTCAACCCTGCCCTTCTTGGGCAATGCTTATAACTGCTTCTTATTGCCAAATACAACTCCCTGGGGCCCTGGCTCATCTGGGCACCTGTTTGCAGGGGGGTATGGGGAGCCCACCAGGCCAGTGGCTCTCAACTGATACTCCCCTATTTCCTTCCCCTGGGGTGAGTGGCTCTCCCTCTACTGGCATAGTCCCTCGTACCTTCCTTGTTTAATTTAGCTGGTTCCTTATCAATGAACCCTGTCTCAGCCACACCCAAGGCTTCCTCCGACCTCTCCTCTTCTGCTCTGGGCTCTCCACAACTTTAACTTCCATTCTTCCATCAGTGCAACATTGAGGGCCTTGTATATCTGACCTTCCTTCATGGCCTTTCCTATATACCTGTGCATACTGGTCACCCACTTTTCACAACTGTTTCGTATATTCATCCACAGACTATGTGGGCAGTTCCAGGCAGCCCCAGGAGGCAGAGTTGGGGAACCTCACAGGCTACACTGTTATGGGGGGTGGGGGGGCAGAGATGGAGCTGGGTCAGGACTGAGCCCAGTGGTCTGGGATCACAACCTAACTTTGGCCAGTGGGAGCAGGTATCTGGCCATATTCAGGCAAGTAGTTCTTAAATAAGTTAGGTATGGAGAACACCAAACCAGGACAGTCTGGAGATATGATCAGGACCCACAAACAGAATCCTTCTGTGCAACCCTGCGGGGGAGCTGAGGTTTCATCAGGGCTTCCATGGGGTACAACTATATGTGAAAAATAAAAGGGGGCTGTCGTCAATTCATGCACAACCAGCAGCCACTCTACCCGCAACTTGTGGCTCAGTGTTGCTTTGAAGGTGAGATTCCGGTGCTTCCAAAGCAGAGTGGAGTGTCTGACACCGGGAAACAGGGGCTAGGAGGACCCCTTCCCATCCCCCGACACTCGCAATGCCCACCCTCCCCTCTTGGGTGTGGAGGAGCCTGTGACAGAAAGCTCCTGCCTTCAGACACCAGCCAAGTGAGCGAGGAAGCTGAAAAAAGTGAAATCCCAACTCATTACTTCATATCCTTCTTCAGCAAGTTGCTGATAAAATCCTTGGCGTCATCAGAGATCTCATCGAATGCCTCATCGTCGAAGTCCCAGGTGGCTGAGGTGACGTTGGCTAAAGTTTCGTTATCGTTGTCGCCCATGAAGGGGGAAAGTCCACTGACCCTGGAGAACAGAGCAGAAGAGCAGGTGAATTTTTGGGGGTAGATGGCAAGGTAGATGATCCCCCAAGTGAGTGCTAACTGAGGTCAAAGGTGAGGGCCAGCGAAGCCCTGCACCCACAAATGCCCTGCGTCTGGCTCTCCTTCCACCTGGGAAAAGAAGAGAGGATATAGCTGTCCAGGCTCCTGGGGCCCAGCCTCTCCTCAGTGCTCACTGTCCTGGGGCGTCGCCTGCACCCTGACACTACCTGCCTGTGAGGCTGAGACCAAAGGAACTGCCTGCCATTTACAACTTCCACAATATGTGGCGAGACCCCTCCCCGCTATCTTCTGTTCTTCCCCAGAGCCCAGGCTACAACTCCGCCCACAGACCCTTCTCTGGTGTTCCTGCGCTCCTGTCCCCTCACTATGGACGGGCATGAGACATATAGCACCCATCACTGCACCTGTCAGTCAGTCCCGCTCCTGTCAGCATCAAGCACACAAGGGTGCTCAGCAAGGATGGGCAGGTGGATGAATGGGGGACTTGGAATCAGCAACTCGGGTTTAACAATCCATCTACACTCAAATTTCCTGCCCTTGAGGCATTTCGGCCAAACCAGAAAGTGTCCATAAGAGGCACCATGGTGGAGGAAAGAGTGCAGCTGTGTATTCACTGGGCCACCTTGGACAATTCCTTTCAGCACTCTGTGTTACAGATTCCTCCTGTGGAAAAGGAGACCCTATTACTTAACCATAGGGTGGTCTCTACGTCTACTTGTTTGTTCCTGCTCCTTCTCCTCCATCATCACCATCACGGCAGCAAGCATTTATTAAACATTTACTATATGCTAGGCACTGGACAAAGAAATGAAAAGAGATGAACTCATTCAATCTTCACATCACTCTATAGTGCAGGTCCTTCATTAGTTTAACAGATGAGGAAACTGAGGCATAGAATGGGGTTAAGTAACTTGCCCAAATCTCATAGCCAGTGAGATTTGAACCCAGATGCTGTGACCGCAGAACAAGTTCAAACTACTCCTACCCTGTTTAACAAGATACCGATTTGCTTTTCAGAGACAATAGACTAAAACCCCATGTCACGAAGCCAAAGCTTGCACAGAGCAGAGAACCTTGACCTCTAGCTGCACCTGGAACCACGGTCTCCCCACCCCCAGCCCAACACACAGGGAACCAAAGGACTGGGACATAACTGGAACTTGAATGCTTGAACTCTTTCAGAAGTGAAGGGTCAGATGTCCAGGAAGATTCAGACCTGAAGCCCCTTACTATAAATGGCCAAGTTCCAAGTTCTCCACTTAAAACCTGCCCCAGCAGTGCTTCTGCATACCTGTTCCTCCAGCCCCGGAACAACCCTTCACTTAAGCCTAGCGAGCAAGCTGGTTGTGAGGCATTGCTAAGTCTCCCCGCTTCTTGGTTGCCACCTTCTCGATCAATAAACCTTTCCTCACTCCAGATTCTGACGTTTTGGGTTTTGACTTCTCAAAGCATCGGGCACACAAACTTGGGTTTGGTGGCAGCATCTCTAGAGCCTGAATCTTAACTGCCACTTTATATGAACATTTCTACGAAGAGGAAGTAAATCATGGTGCACAGAACTGCACCAGGCTTGGTCTACAGGAAGGAGCTCAGTCTGTGACCACAGGTATTACTGTTCTTCTGTATATAGTTCATCCCCCACCGCCACCTCACCCCTGCATGATCTCAGGAGTGACTCATTCACCCATAGCTTAAGCCAGATAAGATTCCAAAGGTAAAATATCTCAAAGATGAATAGAACAGCTCTATGGCTTATTGGCCTCACCTCTCACTTCTGAGTGCTTCGTTGTCACACCAAGTGTCCACACTCCATTCACCCTGACCTAGGGATGGTCTCAGCATCGCGCAGAGCCGCACCCTCAGATGTGTCTGCTCTTGTTTAAATGTTCGGCTGCCATCACCCAGAACTTCTTAACAATGTTTAAATAAATCACCCCATTGTTTTATTTTTCGCTGAGCTACACAAATTATGTAGCTGATCCTTCCCTGACTCCACCTGGGCCCCATGAGGTGAATCTGGAGGTTCATCAACCTCTCAAGTGAAGGCTTCATGATGTCCCTTCTCCCAAAGGCTTAGGAACCCACTATCAGAAACAATAACAAACCCTTCTGGAGCTGTTGTGGCTTTCAAGAGGCCTCAGCTTATGAAATACACTTGTACCTGAAAACTAAGTTTTGTAAAACAAAATCCACTGAAATACAGCGAGAAAACCTTGACATGGAAGGAAGCCTCGGGTAAGACCTTTTGTAAAAAGAAAGCTGTTGTCATGTGAAGTATCTCACCTTATTCAACAGACTTGTGTTTTGGTAAGAGTTTTATGGATGGTATTAAAGTGTCTTAAAGCAAGACACTGATTTATATTTTAAGAATGCATGGAGGTCATCGTTCTCTGTCCCATTCTGGTGGGGGAAGGATGGGAGGTTCTCAGCCCTGAGTGTACACTGTTTTTTTTGCTACTCCCTTCCCCGCTCTGCGTCCCAGTTTCCCCTTTTTTCACCAGGGGTACTGGGCTAGATTCCCCAGGGGTTCCTGGCTTTCCTATCTCTCCAGTCCTGTTTAGGTGAGCTTAACGAATCCAATAATAGGCCCCAAGTGGACTCATCTGCCCTCACAACATCAAATCTGGATTTATTTGTAACTTCAACTTCTTTCAGAAATGTCATCTTCAAACTGTCAATCTGAGATTGCCTGATTCGCATGGCAGGACAGAACACCTGCTGTTCCCTTCCCCTCATAAAAGAGGGCCAGGCCTGAAACCATCCTTTCTTTTCCCTGGCTCTGACTTCTCTGTCTCACCCTCCTTCTGCCTATAAAACTCTTCCATTTTGTGCAGCAGCTGAGAGCATCTCTCCCTTTACTGGATGGGGTGCTGCTTGATTTCTGAATCATTCAGTAAAGTCAACTTGATCTTCCTGTTTACTCCACTGAATTTTTGTTCGTTGGCAGACCTAAGTTGGCCCCGTCAAGAAGCAGCTTGACTCGTGCTTGTCAGCCACCTGCTTCCTCCTGTAATTACATTTCCCATGTGAAATATGGCGGGGAAAGTCCTGCAGTGCTCCAAAAGATTGCGGGAAAAGCAAACAGCCCTGCTGTGGAATGCTGAAAGGTCCCCTTCTGCAAACCTCCTTTCCTAATTAGGAACTGTAAGCCTGCAAAGAGAGGCCTTAATCTCCACAGCGTTCACAGCTGGGGAGAGCCTCCTCACCTCTGGCCTCCCCGCTGCTCCAACTCGCTGGCAGCCCATCCATCTGAAATAGCGAGTCGGGTGTCTGGTCTGAGCTCCCTCAGCACTGCTCTCCCCGACTAATGGGTTTGTCTCTAAAATAAAACTTGGAGTCTATGCAGAGCATGATGACAGAGAGAGTGTTCTAATTTTAGTAATGCTGTTTCTGGGTGGTGGGATTTTACAAAAAAAATTTTTTTTTAACTTTCTTCTTTGAACTTTTACTTGATTGCTAGGATTTACATAAGGGTCATGCATCTTTTTATTTCAAAATTAACCCAAAAACAAACCAAATAAACTTAGCATTAAAAACTCAACCTTGCCTCAACTTCCTAGTCTTGCCTAGCTTTTGACCGAAGGGGATCAGAAGGGATCACTCCAAAATAACGCATAAGGATTGTTTTGAGCTGAAAGCAATTAGGTCTCTATCCTCCCTCTTTCTGGCTAAAAGTAGGACATAGACCTGGCTGGTGTGGCTCAACTGAGCCCCAGCCTGAAACTGAAAGGTCACTGGTTCGATTCCCAGTCAGGGCACATGCCTGGGTTGCAGGCCAGGTCCCCATTTGAGGGTGTGCCAGGGGCAACTGGTGGGTGTATCTCTCTCCTCTTTCTTCCTCCCTTCCTTGCTCTCTGAAAATAAGCAAAAATCTTAAAAAATGTAAAAGCAGGACATAAATTTCTCTGTTAAGGTGACATTTCCATGTGTAGAGAAGATTCCTACATGTATAACAAACTTGCTAAATCCTTATTTACCACACACTTCTTGGGACCCCCTCACAACCCCTACAGAAACCCTATGCCCCTTTTCCTCAGTCTAGCCTCTCCTCTGCAATTTATCATTCTTTGTTAAAATAGCATATAAGTTTCAAGTTCTAAATGCTTCCTTGAGTCACATATCTTTATCTTTCATGTATATGCACATAATTAAATCTGTTTTCCCTTCTCTTGTTCATCTGTCATTTGTCAGTTAGACATGCAGCTCCCTACTACTGAACCTAAAAAGGGGAAAGGCAAGTATTTTCCTCCCCAACATACCCAATGGATTTACCTGTTTTATAAAATTGTAATCAGTGTGGACAAGTGCTTGGATGCTCTTTTTCTTCACTTGACATGGTCTCTCACCAATGTATACAGTCTTCATGTTCATTGTTAATGGTCAGGTACTAGTCTTTGTGCTGATGAGTCACAAAGGCCATGACTGCAGGGTGTTTTAATTCCTCTGTTCTTAATACCTCACTGCAGCAGAGCTGCCCAGGAAATTTGATGGGGAGCTCACAGGGCAGAATAGCAGGAGAGCGAAGGGTGCAGGAATGCTTCTTGGACTACACTTTCTCCATATGCTTTTCAAGCAGCAAGCAGATGACCCTGCTGCATGAATGGCCAGGGGACCTCACATCTGCTCGTAAAAATACTGAGTGCTTAGGAAGAATTCATCTTTGATTCCATCTTAGCCTTCAAAGACTGAAGTGTGGTGGGAGATTTGAGAGGGTGGGCAGGTCCCACAGGAAGGGCAGGTATCTCATGGTGCAGTGGCCTAGGAAGCAGGGTGCCGGGGTTTAGTCACGCTAACCGCCAGCCAAGGACCTGGACGGCCAAATCTGCAGGTGGTGGCTGGGCCTGATGTGGGTGTGGGACACCAGAAGGTCACAGCAGCTGGAACCAGAAACCATGTCTGGCACACTGGTGGAGAGGACAGGACAGCCCTGGGTGGGCTACTGGGGCCCTGTGAAGAGCCCTGCTTTCCACCCCAAGTCTGAGCAGGTGCCTGATATTTGGGCACTGGGACTTCTCCCTGTTCTCGGCTGTTATTCCCAGAAGGTGGCCTGGATGGGGATAACTCCGGCTCTCAGGGCTAGGACGGGTGCTCAACACACGAGAAGAAATGGGAAGTGAGGCGCTGAGCGCAGTCAGGAAGGTGGTTGGCAGGAGGAAGCAGAGCAGTAATTGCTCTTCACCTTGGTTTGGGGGAGGACAGAGAAGGAAGTCTGGAGAGTAGGCATGAGGACAGGGCACACATAAGGGTTTTGGTGTCCCCACCAGCAATGAGGAACCACCAAGACCAAGCCCTCAGGAAATAGAGGAGAGGGAGGTAGGAGAGGGAAGATCTTAGGAAAAAGGCGGGGCTTAGAATTTCCTGCATGTTGAAGTGTGGCCTAGAGCACTCAAATCCTCTCCTCTTTCCTGCTGGAAACCAAATGGGTATTTCTAACCCCAGGAGAGTCACAAAATCTACTGTTACTCTTCAGAATCAGGGGTGAGAGGGTAGGGGGCCCTACAGTCCTATCTGCTGCATTTCCACTCTGCCAGGAAAACCTAGGCAGGCAGCAAGGCCAGGACTCCAAGCCAGGACAGGCTCTGCCCCAACCTCCCCCAGGGCTTTGAGGAGGAGTTCCTCCAACCAAGTCAGAGAACCCATAAACACAACACTGGCTGCCTAAGAACATCCCCAGCTCCCTGGCCTCTCTGTCTCTCACTGGCCGCAGAAAGGAGATGGAGGGGTGAGGAGGAGGTTCTATGCTACAAATGTGGAAGGTGGCCCTGACAGAGGCTGTCAGGCAACCAAGCTCCAAAGAGAGGGACAGAGGGTGCACAAGGGCGCCCTGGGCCCTCTTCCGGTGCCGCAGCAGCTGCGTAGCAGAGGCTGAGGCAGCAACCTGGCTGGCTCCAGCTGTCGTTTCTGGCTCCATGTGCTCTGCGGAGAGCCGGAGCTCTGGACCTGAACAGCCAAACCTCAATCCCCACTGTGTGTGTGTGTGTGGGGGGGGGGGGGGGGGGGGGGTCCCAGGGGCAGAGCAGCCCGAGAGAATGCTGCGGGAGCCAGGACCCTGGGGTGGGTGGCTGCCAGAGCTGCAGGGCAACCTGGTCAGCCACACTCGCCCCTCTGCCCTCCCCAAGCCCCAGGCCAAACAACTTCAGGCTGGTGCCCAACTCATCAACATCATCTTCTCCCCATTTCAAAAGCTCTTTCTTATTTCTTAGTATTAGCTTTAACAATAATCTAATAAACGATGTAACTTATTACTCAAATTACTGTTTCTCCAATTACAAGAACTATCACTTTAAAATAAAATGCTCTTATGACCCAGTAATTCTAGTTCAGAAATGCGTCAATACCTTCACTAACACACATGTGCCAGAACACTCCCAACTGGAGTCTGTTCAAAAGCCCGTCAGTATAGAATGGGCACCTACACGGGTTGACGCCCGTACAGTGGCAGCGCCGGGAATGAGCAGAAGGCAGCCACACGCAACAATATGAATAGCCCTCGCGGTCAGTGCTGAGTGAAAGAAGCCAGACATGTCTTTCTGTATGATCCTGTTTACATGAAGTTCAAGACTAAGGAAAACTAATGCATGACATTAGACATGAGGATTACGGCTGTATCTGGGGGGATAGTAACTGAGAGGGGCACTAGGAGGCCCCTGAGAGTGTTTGGTTTATGATCTGGGCATAGGTTACACGAATATATTCACTGCGAAAATTCACTGAGCACTGTAGTTACTGCTCTGTCCCTGACCGGCAGGGAGAACAAGGGCCCTGGTATGCCCAGGGCTGTCCTTGCTTTAGCACTGTTCCTGTGTCCTGGGAAACTCATTAATCCTGGGTAAACTAGGTGGGCTGGTCACCTTCTAGGGCTGTGGTGGCACAGCCATGTGGGAGTCCTTGGCCCTGGTCAGAGCCATGCCACATGAGGACTGAATCCCTGCCACAACCCACTCCCAGGTTTGTTCTGGGGATTCAACAAGAGCCCATGTGAAAACTCATGGCTACAGATGACTCCATCCCACTGCGGTGGGACAACCAATGGAGTCAGTGAAGCCAGTCTCTTGATGGCTGCAGAAGGACTCAGGGGGAAGCCAGAACCCAGAACAACTGAGTCAGAACAAAGTAAGCTGACCAAAGACCGTTTCTCAAAATTCAAGGGTCTCCCCAGGACTGAAGGTCCAGTGTGAGCGCCACCCAGCCTGGGGCAGCCCTTGGCCCCTGCCCTGCTATTCCCAACCTCCTCTCTTTTTCTCTAGTATTGTTGACTAAAATGGCTTCGAATTTTCCACATGACTTGCCAATTCTAATGACTGTGTTGGCTTTCTGTTGTCTGTTGCCCTTGCTGAATGCTCTTTCGTCAAATGTGCTTGCTAATTAGTCCATATATGAGACTCAGAGATGAGGTCAGGAGTTGGGGTCCCTCTTGCAGTGAGGATGGGGTGCTGTCCTCTGAAGACAATGATGATGCCCACAAGTGAAGGTAAATTACCTGGTACCAGCCACATTCCCACCCTCCCAACCAGAGGCTGGTCAGCACCAGGGATGGTGGGGAACCTGGAAGGCAGATCCTGGTGTGTGGAGCTAGATGCTCCCATCGGAGTGTAAAATGGGCTGCTGGCCTCATGGGGGCACAAGAAGAGCAGGCCAGGGGTAAGATGGGAGCCTCCCACACTCCTGACCCTGGGAAGAATCCCTGTTGTGAGCCACCCTGGCCCCTTGAACATCAGGGCAGCCTGGGACCCTCCTGTGGGACTCTCTTCCCCTACCCCATGTGCCCAAGACTCACAGTATGTAGCAGATGACCCCAATGCTCCACATGTCCGTTGCATAGCCAATGGGCTCATAGTTGATCACTTCAGGTGCCACAAACTCTGGGGTGCCGAAGAGGACCTTCAGAGACCCTGCATTCTCTGTAACCAGGATGGAGGGGGATCAATTGCCAGAACACTGTGGAGCCCACCCATAGTATGGGGTACCCTCACTGGCGTGCCCCGGCAGGGGGTGGGGGGACTGACAAGACCTGGCCCTCAGCTGCTCTCTCCTTGGAGAAGGTCACAGACACTGGCCTCCCCATTAAACAAGTGCAGCAATATACCAATGAAGCCCACAAACTGAACCCTCCCCTCAAATGTCTTCAGGGGAGTGGTGGGCAGGAGAGGCTGTTAAAGCCCCAACCCCAGTGCTCTTTCCTGTGTCTGTCTCTCCCATGGTGCCCTGAGCAGGGCTGTGACTTGTGCTTGATAGTCATCTCTAACATCCACTATGTGCTATAAATCCTGCTGCCTGCTTTACAAAGACTTTCTTTTTCAAAAAACAATTTATTTGTTAATTTTTTTAGAAAGAGAGAGAAAAAACCCATCAATTTGTATTTATTGGTTGCATCTCGTATGTGCCCTGACCAGGGATCAAACCCACAACCTTGACATAATGGGATGACACTCTAACCAGCTGAGCCATCCAGTCAGGGCTTACAAGGACTTCCTTATTTATTGAAATTTTCGACAACCCTGAGGGAGGTACCACCCCTTGCTCCTGAAGAGGACCGGGAGGCCTAGAGAAGTAACATGATTTACCCACCCAGTTAATAGAGGTGATCAGGACCTAAACCCAAGTGGCCTGACTCCTGAGCCATGTCCTTCCTACTCCATAGCATGCCCATGTGCAGCATCTCCTCTGTCCTCCCAGGAGGATAATTGGGAAAAACCTTAACCCCAAGGTGGTGCCTCTGAGCCATTCAGGACAAGAGATGCCCAGAAATATGCACATAGGTACCAGCTTCTGGAGGACTTATCAGAGTAGGGGTGGTGGCACACCTCTAGCCTATGTGCTGCATCTGGTCATGTTTAACTACAGAGCTCACAACAAGTGTTCTAAGACAAAGCACTAAATGGTTCTCAGACACAGAAGCTCTGCTCCAGCTCCAACCCGAACTCTTCCTGCGGCATTTCTTCAGTTCTCTGGTGCCACATATCTCCTCACCCAGGGAGCCTGCCTGCACGTTGTGTTCCATGGACTCTGACACTGCTCGCTCCCCAGGCCAGCTGTGTCCTATTTGTTTAAACTGTTAGTGGTTCCTGCCCAGAGGCACAGCAGTGAGGCCCCCACCCCATGCCTTCAGCAGGAGGGAGCCAAGCACCCAGCCTAGGGTCACTGATCGCCAGGGAGTCAGAGCCTGGCAGGACCTCTCACTCCCTCACTTTCCTCTTTATCAGCCACATGGCCTCAGCCAGGACTGGGCATCCTGGGAGAAGACTCACGAGGCAGGCATTAGCTCCTTGCAGGGCGGTGAAAGGAAGGACAGCTCACGCCTGCCCTCAGACCCCTCGTTGACAAGGCAGTCATCAGGAGGTGAAGGGGGAAGCTGTTTCCTCAATTCCTGAGACATTAAAGAGCTACAGGCAGGGTGGGTGGAAGTAGGGTGCGAGGAAGATAATCAGCCACCAAAATGATCTTGGGGCTGGGTAGGAAGGCCTGACCACTCCTGCCACCTCCCCACACTGTTTGAGAACAACGGATGTGCTTCAGAAGCCTGAACTGGGTCCAGGCCCTTATTTCAGCCCCAACACCTTCCCTGGCTCTTGGCAGAACCCACTGGGCAAAGGTATTGCGAACCTCATTTTCCTAGTCTATAAATTGGCGCTCATACAACCTACCTTGCCTACAGAATCAGACGAGAGAAGGTGTGTGTGAAAGTGCTCTGGAAACTCTACAGGAGGCTGCAAAGGTGAGGAAGCACCATCACCAAAGTGGGTTTTGCTGCTGAAGGCACCAGAGTGAAGGATATAGGAGGGGATAACAACATCAACAATAAGTTGCTACATCGTGCTTACTGACCATGTGCAAGGCACTGAACTTATCACTGCATCTACCTTAACTCATTTGATCTCCGTAACAGCTCTGTGAGGTGGGTCTTGCTATGATCCCGTTTTATGGAGGAGGAATTTGAGACTTAGAGTCACACAGCTAGTTAATGATTGAGGCAGGATTTGACCCTGAGCCATCTCTACGGTCTCTGATTTTAACTCCAATACTGTGCCATTCCCTCTAATACCCAGTGTATGGGACATGGCCAGGGCCATGGTGACAACATGTTGGTGACAGCAGCAGAGGTGGATTGGCCTTACCCAGCCTTCTGGCCAGACCGAAGTCGATGAGCTTGATCCTGGTGCCTGTCTTGTTGACACACATAATGTTCTCAGGCTTGAGGTCCAGGTGGACGATGCCCTGCTTGTGGATGTACTCCACGCCCTCCGAGATCTGCCTCATGTACTTGATGCACTCTCGTTCCGTCAGCTCAAAGTCCTCATCGATGATGCGCTCAAATAGCTCACCCCCTGACACGCTGGGGGGACAGAAGGAGGCAGTCAGACCACATCAGGGAGCCTGGGTTGGCAGGGAGGCTGGCCACGGGCAACATGGGGAGGCTGGTGGGAAAGCCCAGAGTATGGGGGTGTGGGCAATTCCTACAGCTCCCCGAGTCCCAGCCCTCTGTCCTGTTACAATGGTCCCAGCCTTCCACTGTGGGAGAAGGGCCCGGACCTCCTGGTTTCCTGCTTGGGGGACTCTGCCTGTGCCCACTGAGTTGGCAGGGGATTCAGGGAGCACCGAGGCTGGGGAGTTTCAGGGGTGATCATGAACTGAGAGGTCCAGACATGATTTTGTTAGCAAAAGAATAACCACTGAGCAGCTTCCATGTATAGATGTGTAAGGGACAGATGTGTAAGGGATCATTCTTGTACTCCAGTCGTGTCTTTTAGTCATAGAGAATTGAAGCTTGAAATAATGCTACAGGCACAGGAAAGTATCTTCAATAACGAGCCTCAGCAAATTCATTGGCTGTAACCAATTACACTTTGAGTTGTGATTGATTTGCTCCCTCTGGCTAGAACTGTGATATCAGCTTACTCCTTCCAGCTTTAACTAGCATTCATGTTCTGTTGCCCAGGCTGGACATGTAGCACATCCTTCCTGCTTGGACAGACTTTGGGTCCTGGCCACGGTGTCTCTGGGACCCACAGAGGGCATCTTCTGCTAAGGATGGCTCCAGAGGTTGCAGCCAGCTGGCATATTGCCCTTCAGCGCAAGTTCATGACCTTGCTTCCTGAGTTTCAAGGGTCATTTCTCTCTCCCCGTTTCACCCCTCTGACCCACTTTCCTTGCTCACTGCTCAGAAAGTTGTAAGGATCAACTTGGTAACTTTTGTAGCATCTAGCTATTGAGAAGTTCTCTTCTATAATGACCTATAGTCCCACTGAGTGCACAAGGCTGGGTGGGCCATATTCTAGGCTAATCCTCTTCCAAGGGCCTTCCCTCTTCTAAGGAAAAGTTGAGTTTGAACTCTGCCTTTTACAAGCTGTGTGACCTTGGGTGAGCTCATCTTTCTGGGCCTCACTTTCCCTATCTGTCCCTACCTCATAAAACTGCTAGGAATGAAGGAATCTTTGTACAGCATCATGTCTGTACACACTAGGTACTCAGTACATATGATTGCCAAGTGGATCTTGTCAGTGACCCTTGATGGGGATGCAGATGGGGGCTCACCAGGGGGCGCAGCCACCATAGCCTCTATCAGGCTGGCCTCTATCACCCCATGATCACAACCCCTTGCACTTCTGGACCACCTGGGCTGGGAAAGAGCATCTGCACCAGTCGCCGCTGGGAGGCGCTGGAATGGAACTTTAGAACTAACCAAGAAGGAGGTCCATAAGTGACCAGTAGGTGGCGCCACTTGTCTATTGCTCTCCACTCAGGCTCCAAGTCAAACTCTGTTCTTAGGTCACAGGTGATTCTAAATATCTTTGTGCATCAAAGAGGCAGAAAAAAACAGCACCACCTCACAGGGATACTGTGAAGACTGAGTGAGTTAATACACTTAAAGTGCTTAGAAGAGTGCCTGGCACATAGCAAGTGCTCAATAATGTTAATTATCTTTTTTTCCCATGTGCACGTGAAAAGAATGTATATGCTGCTGCTTTGGGGTGAGATGCTCTGAAGATATCAATTAAATCCATGTGATCTAGTGTGTCATTTAATGCTGCTGTCTTCTTGTTGATTTTCTGTCTGCAAGATCTATCGATGGGGTGTTAAAATCCCCCACTATGACTGTTATCTGTTGATCTCTCCCTTTATGTCCATCTAGATTTACATATTCGGGTGCTTCCATGTTGTGTGCATAAATGTTTACTAGGGTTATATCATCTTGTTGAATTGTTTGCTTTATCATCATTCAGTGTCCTTCTTTGTCTCTTACTAGCCTTGGTTTCAAAATCTGTTGTGTCAGATACAAGTATTGCTACCCTTGCTGTTTTATCAGTTTCCATTTGCATGAAATATCTTTTGCCATCCCTTCACTTTCAGTCTGTGTCAATCTTTTGTTCTTAGGTGGGTCTCTTGTAGACGTCCATCAGCTACCCTATGTCTTATTTTAGGGGGATGATTTCAAATGTATGAAATGTCTAGAACAGGCAAATTTTTGCACAGAAAGTAGGTTAGAGGACACCAGGGATGGCTGAGAGAAGGAAAGAGGGTACAGAGTTTCTGTTCAGGGCGATGAACAAGACTTGGAAGTACAGCTTCTGCATAGAAGGGGTGAGGACAGATGACGGTGCAAGTGGCAGCTGACACCTGTGGGCCTTGCTATGTGCTGGCCACTCTGTCTACACTCTGCAGTCTGCATCCAAAAACAGATTTAGGTACCACTTTGAAGTGGCTGCATCTGGTCTTTAGGAGACACTTCAGTCTCTTGATCAAAGCTTTAATGACTTTTTAAAAATGTTTTTATGGTGGTAAAGTATGCATGGCATATTTTCAATACTTGAAGCATTTTTTTTTAAAGATTTTATTATTTTTAGAGAAAGGGGAAGGGAGAAAGGCAGAGAGGGAGAGAATCAATGTACGGTTGCCTTTCACCTGCCTCCAGCTACGAACCCGGCTGGAGACCTGGCTTGCAACCTGGTTACGTGCCCTGGCTGGGGAATCGAACCAGCGACCTTTGGGTTCGCAGGCCAGCACCTTATCTACTGTGCCACCAGCCAGGGCTTGAAGCATTTTTAAGTGTACAATTCAGTGGCATTAGATTCATAACATCATACCCTATGTCTTTTGATTGGAACATTTAAGCCATTTACATTTAAAGTGCTTATTGATAGGTATGTATTTATTGCCATTTTATCCTTTCAATTATGTTCTGTCATCATCATCTTCTTCTTTTCCTTCTCCTTCATTTGTTTATTTATTTAAGAACCAGTAGGAGCTTTTGTTGAAGATACAGGCTCCCAAGCTCCACCAGTTGGGAGGGATCTGGAGATCCATGTTTTAAATAAGTACCCCAGCTCATTCTTATGATCATTAAAGTTTGAGAAACACTGGCTTGACAAATTATCACCTCTGAGAGCCAACTGAAATTCACATCCTCTTGATAAATCACATCCAATTGTCCCATGTGAAATGATCTTTCCCTCCCTGGTTTCCCCAGCCTTGTCTCTGCACTTTTTGTATCAAGTCTGCTTTCCCTTAAAGTTGTTTGTAAGCATGTCTGAAAAATGTCAGGCTCGTATCTAGAGCCTTATTTATACATAGCGACAGAGATAAGGTGCCTGAAAAAGTCTGCTTTTAAATGTAAGACACTCAGAAAAAGAAGTGCCCTTGGGAGAGTCTGAGACAATGAGTAGTAGAAATTGGAGTCACAGAAATTGGAGTCACTGGTGCATTTGTAGAGCCTATTCAATAGATGTTCAGATAGATGTCCAATACATAAATATATTGGAATAGGTATGAACGTATTCCTGTATTCCATTTTCTTGGATGAAAGAGTTTACAAAAATAGGATTAATGAGTCTATACATTTCTATTCAAAACATTCAAGACGATGGATGGAAAATATTGTCTGGAAAGAAGCTACCACCCAGAGGTGGACTAGTACCAAGGCCAAGACTGGGCCAGAAGAAATGTGTGCTTATAAATGGACAGTGAGTAAGTGAGTGAGTGAATGAACGAATGAATGCATATCAACTACCACCAAGGCTACTTATTTCCAAGGGATCAAATTTATCCCCCAAACTGTAGACCTCACTAGCCTTCACAGACAGCTAGAATGAATGGAACTTCAGGAAACTGGGCATCAGTCCCTCTAGCTCCTATCTCAAGGAGGCAGAGGGATGTTTTTTGATACATTTTGCCAATGGTGGTGCCAAGGTGAGACAGGCCATAGGTGACTCGGCCTAAGCTGCACATTTGCTCCTGTGCTCAGGGTCCCACCACACTTGGAATGTCCCAAGTCCTCTCTAAGGGACAAGCCCAGACCCTAGGCCAGAAGCCGGGAGGAACCCAGTATCAGAGCAACACTTCAATAGTAGTAGGGGCTTATCTTGCAACCAGACTTCAGCAAGACAGAAGACACTGACTCGGATTTCTCACTGCATCTGAAGCAGCTGAACTGAGGGCTGGGACCCTGGGATAGACACTTTCCCCTGTATTACCAGGCACTGTCCTTCTCTTAATCCCAGTTTCTCCACCAAACAAGGGGAACAGCAAATTACACTGCTGGACTGCAACCTTTGCTCTGTCAGAGCCAAGTCTGTATAAACTGGAAGGGCAGAACAAGTATGAATCTGCTCCCTCTTCTTGGGTTGAGTTCCTAGCAGGGGACAAGCTCTTATCCCAAGTGCAGGTGATTCCTCTAGCATCTGTGCATGGAAGACTTGCTCCTCTCCTTGTGGGGAGGTGTGGAGTGGAGGGATGAAACCCAGACCGCTGAAGCCCTCTTACATTTTCTCCCAGCATTTTCCACACAGCTTGCCAACTCCCGATTCCAAGCTAAGTATGGTATTCTGCCCACGGTGCTGCTGCCTGGCCTTACCCAGGCCGGGCTGCCTCCTACCCATGTCCCTGCACGCCCTCATGAACTTGGTTATGGTTGAACTCCTTAAGACAGTTATTCTCATGTCCCCACATGCCCACACTGCCTGGACCAGGCAACCTGGTCTAGCATAAATGTGAGACGCTGAAGCACACTACAGGGCTACAGTGAGGGTGAGGCCACAGGGTTGGCTGAATCTTTCCTGGAGTGGAGACAGAAGTTTGAGTTTGGGGCTGAAAACAGAGTTTAAGATATGAATAAAGACTTGGACTCTTACAGTTCCCCAGACATTTAGAACCAAATGGGAGCCTAAGCCAAATACCCCTCCTACTAGAAGGATTTAATAACCACAAAATCACTGCTAAACAGTAATACAACTTGAATAATAAGATTTGTTCCACAATGCCTAGCTGGGTGTTAAAATGTTCACAAAATGATTTTCAGTGGAACAAACACCAGGTTACAGAAGACGTCTACGCATACTACTATTAAGAAGGACTCTGGGTTACAGAGGACTGTGCCCACCACATGCTACTCCATTTAACCTCCATGCTATTCATGGGTCAGTTTACAGCCTCCTTTTACAGATAATAAAACTAAAGGTTAAGATAGTTGAATAATTTATTACAGGTCACACAAGTAAGAGGTAGAGTTGGAACTGAGGTGAGTTTATCAGACTTGAGTCTCTGTGCTGTTAAGCCTAAGCCTTCCTGAGGAACACGAACTGCAAGGAACACAGCAACATGCTTTCAGAATGAGGGGAGGGAGCCACACCTCAAGCTGACGGCTACCTCCCTGGCCTCCCTGGCCTTCATCTGCCTGGGGAGGAACACGAAGATGTTGCTGGCATCCTGGCTAAAGGATTGAAGGCCCTGAAGCCAGGGCGGAGCAATTCAAGGAGGCTGTAAGCAACTATACAATACCTCTCAGAGTTCCCAGTGCACATTGATCCAGCACTCCCACACTTCTGGGGATTTATCCTACAGATGTTCATAGGCACAAGTGAAAAACCGCTTACTTGTAAAAAGCACAAGCCTGGAAACCATCCACCCTCCTGTCAAAAGAAAACAATGAACTGTGGTATATGCACCGGTGATGCTGCACGGAGCAGGGAGAACGAGGAAGGCTCCTGGCTGCTGATGCAGGACTATCTCTGAGATAAATGGGTGAATGAATTGTAGGACCATGAGTATAACTTACGTTTGTGTTAAAAGATAAGAAAATATGAATATATGTATTCTACATATATGCTTGTATTTTCATCAAGAAGCTGGAAAGATACAGACAAGACCAATAAAATTAGTTCCTGGCAGCGGTCGTGGGGTAGGAACAGGGTAGATGGGTGCAGGGGTGGGAATGGGATTTTTCATTGCATATGTTCTTACAGTTTTTGATGTGTTAGTATCATATATTAAAAACAATCAAATTAGCGCTGGTTGGTAGCACAGTGGCCCTGGCTGGTGGTACAGTAGATAAGTGCTGGCCTGCAAACCCAAAGGTCACGGTTCGATTCCCAGTCAGGGTACAGAACCAGGTTTGCAAGCAGGTCTCCAGCTGGGTCAGTGGCTGGGGGTGGGTGAAAGGCAACCATACATTGATCCCTCTCTTCCTCTCTGCCTCTCTCCCTTCCCCCCTAAAATAATAAAAAGAAAGAAAAAAAATTAAAAAACAATCAAATTAGAAAAAGGAAAAGAAACATTTAAAAATTACAGACACTGTGGAGGACTTCTGGTTTACTGACATCAGAATGGGCATGTGTGTGTGTGTGTGTGTGTGTGTGTGTGTATGATTTTAAAGAGTGCACTTGTGTTTTCGTGTGTGCATGTGTGTGTGTGCTCGCTCGCATGCCAGCAGCTCAGAGGTTGCGAGAGAGGTGGAGAAATGGAGGTTAGAGGAAAGACCGAAAAAGGAAAGCCTTGGCTGGAGGTCACTGGTCCATCCCAGCACAGCAAGCGGTATTGTTCGGTGACTGAGGAGTCCAGAGTGTACAGACAAATGTACAGCAAGGTTGAGCAAGGGCTCCATTCCTGCACTCTGAGCTCCCGCTGTGGTCAGGAAGATGCTCTGCCCTCCGCTTCCACTCTCAAGTCACCTCTAGATTAGAAAGCCCCTGAATGAAACCAAGGAGCCCTTTCACAGGAAGGTGAGGGTTGGATCTGCCCGTTTGTTATGGAATGAACAGGGGGCTGCGGTGGCTGGTGGTCAGTGGGTCAGGCCCAATGCTGTGCACAGAGCTGGTCCGAGTGGACAGCACCTGGCCATATGAGCTGGTGAGTGTCCTGCCTATCACGCCCCTGTCTGCAGCAGAGAGGCTGGGGTGGGACAGCTGGGGAGACACAGCAGGGACTCCTAGGCTGCTGGTCAGCAGGCTACTCACATCTCCAGGACCATGACGATGTTGGCCTTTTCTTCGAAGGCATCCACACATTGGACCAGCTTGGGGTGGTGGAGGCAGTTCATAATGCTGATCTCTTCACGAATATTCTCTTTCTCCTTTGCTGAATATGCTTTGAAGAATTTTCCTGCCCAGATTTTTCCAGTTTTCTTTTGTACAAGTCGAAAGACTTGTCCAAATTTCCCACTGCAAATGAAAGGAGAGAAAAGGCAAATTTAGCCAAGCTTTCCACCAGATGGTGTGTGTGTGTGTGTGTGTGCAGACCACGGCTTGTGGGACAAACCTGGCCTGCCTGTTTTTATAAAGCTTTATTGGAACACAGTTATGCCCACTTGTGTGCACATTGCCCATGATTGCTTTTGCTCTTAATTTGTGCAAAGGAGTGGCTGCAACATACACGGTATGGCCCACAAAATCTAAAATATCCATTATGTGGCCCTTTATAGAATACATTTGCCAGACCTGCTCTAGATCAATGAAGTGCATTTTTTTTTTAAAGATATTATTTAATAATTTTTAGAAAGAGGGGAAGGGAGAGAGGCAGAGAGGGAGAGAGACATCAATGTATGGTTGCGTTCCACCTGCCTCCAGCCACAGATCTGACTGGAGACCTGGTTTACAACCTGGTTATGTGCCCTGAGTGCATTTCTAATACTGCAAACCTACTCTCTCTTTGTTGCTTGTCAACCTCAGCCTGTGCCTGGCCCTACCCTGGCCAGTCCTGCTTTTCCTTTGGGATGTCATTGCCCTGGTGAGGCCTCAAGCTCAGCTGAAGTACTCTACCCCTGTCCCACTGCGGGCCCTGTGAAGTCAGAGAAAGTCTTCCCTGAGTGGCTACCTTTCCTCTACTCCACTCTCCGCACTGTCCCCTAGGGACATCCCAGGAGAGTCCCTGCTGCCCACTGAGGAACGGGAGGCTGGGTGCTCCTCTGACATGGTTCCCACTCACAGGTAGGCTCCTTGGACACACTGTTCTGAGATTGAGAGTAAAAGCTAAGCCTATTCCTTTTTCTTTTTTAAAGATTTTTATTTCTTTATTTTTAGAGAGAGGGAGAGGGAGGAGAAACAGAGGGAGAGAAACTTCAATGTATGGTTGCCTTTCACCTGCCTCCACCTACGGACCTGGCTGGAGACCTGGCTTGCAACCTGGCTACGTGCCCTGGCTGGGAATTGAACCAGTGACCTATGGGATCCCAGGCTGGTGCCAATCACTGAGCCACCAGCCAGGGTCCATTTCTTTTTCTTGAACCTCCTGTACTGTTTCAGGAGTAGTGTCATTGAGAGACAGATAGCCTGGGGAGCAGACAGTGTGGCTGTAGTGGAGGCTCAGGGTTGGGGTCCACACCGCAGGGGGACTCAGAGCAGAGTGTGGGCTAAGTTCAGAAGGTGAGCCATGATGGGCAGTTGTGCATTTCAAGAGGGTGCGTTTTGCTGAAGGACTAAAGCTAGAATTGCTGAAGTGAGCACTGATCAGGCTTGACTGCCTTCTGTGGATCAGATGGTGGGAATCTAAAAGCAGTCCCATCCAGACCCAGTCCAGGAAGGGCTCACTCAAGCCTTGTACAGAATTGGGCCAGTGCAGAACCACACAAACAGCTGAGCTGGGGTTGGGTGATGCTTCCAGGAGTGCTGACAGGGTCAATTCCCCCTGATTTCACAGGGATGTCAGTCTGGGGAGTAGACAAAACTCAGGAGAGAACAGGAAGACAAGGCCAGGAGTTCAGCTGTGGGGTCTGTGCCACATCCTCACGCTGGCCCTAAGGGTGCCTCCCACTCCACTTACGATCCTAGTCTCTCCTCGATGTCGTAGAGGTCAGACACTTTTTGTTCAGTATTCACTGTCACCGTCCGGTATTCGACTTCAGGCTCCTTCTCATCTGCAGGGAAGGGGTCAGGGTGGGTGTGAGCCTTCAGATCCTGTGCTCACCCTCTCCCACTCCAGAGCCCACCTGAGGACAGACAGCGGGCACTCACCATCATCTGACACCTCCACTTCATCCTTGGGCTCTGAAGAGAGACAGGAGGGACAGAGAAGACATGGGTGATTAGTACGGAAGGCCATTGAGAGCCAACCTGCTGGGGGCCTGTCAGGCCTCAGACTCCTAGGCACAAGTCCACCAAGCCCGGAGCTCTGGGCACCACCATGTGGTCAGTGAAGAGGGCCATGTGCACACCGGCAGATACCGGCCTCCTCACTGCACCAGTCCCTCTGGCTTTCAGAACCTACACACAATAGTAACAGTCCCTTTCTGCTCTGGCTCTAAAGTCAGCAACTTATGGTTGCTACTCAAGTGAAATCCATTTATCTATTTACCAAACGTTTTTTTATGGAATTCCAGCCATGCACCAAGATCTGGCCATTTATTGTGGGTATAAAAAACCAAAGTACACAGAAGTATAATATCTCCTTCTTTCTTGGAACTTCCAATTTCATTGGAGAGGCAAAAAAGACATTTACTTGAAGTATTCCACGACAAGTGTTATATAGTCAAATACATTACATCATAGTACACAGTGGAAGAAGATGACACAAAACGGGTCAATTATAAAGTCAGAGAGTTGTTTTCAAAGAAAGTTGTCCTTGAGTTGTGACTTAAGGAAATGATAGAACACAACGAGGGCTGGATGATGTCACACAGTGAAGCCAGTAGGTGTTGGTGAGGGGTGGCGAGGAGGGACGTGAGCAGCCCGGCTGGCTGGGACGTGGGCATGTCAGGAGTGAATGGGAGTGTGAGGAGACACACAGGTGTCCCGCAGGACAATTGAGAGCTCTAGGCATTCCTCTGCCTTGGCACAGACTTGTGCCTGTGATGCCACTTTGGCCTTTTGACCTCAGTTGATTGCCTTTCCCTTAGTTTCCTTCTCTGTAAAAGGAAGGAAGTATATTTTCAGGTGATTTCTGGGGTTCCTGGCTAGCTCTAGACACCATGCTTTGCAATGTGCTTTGTGTCCCTCAGCCATGATGTGGGCTGTGTTCTGGCTGACAGGTGGCACCAAGGCCGTTCCTGGGGAGACAAAGACTTGAGAGGAGTCACAGAGGGAGTACAAGGAGCAGATGTGCCTGTGTGCACGTGTGTATCTAAGACTTGGGGAAAGGGTGTGATTTGCTGAAGCTCCCTGCAGAGCAAAATGAGGAAAGGAAGCACATAGCACATGGGTGATGTCCCAGGAGGGGGACTAGAGCAGATGGGGTGGAGGGGCTGGTCAGACACTGCACAGCCAGGAGGAGCTGTGTGTGAATGTGCTGAGCTCTGTGCACTTTGCAAGTTGACGTTTTTGATGGAGGCATGGGTAGGGGACAGGGTACAGCTCAGATACAGACAGGGAGCCTCTCTATTCAGCTGAGGACAGAACAAATTACTGAAGCCTAAACAAACAATGTAAAAAAAGCAATATGATTCTTTTCACCCCTGGCTGTGAAACAGAAATTTGAGGGAGTTTATAACCATGTGACCAGGAGCAAGAGAGGCTATGGTTTGTTCTGAGTTCTTAAAATGCTGTTGATAAAGTACAGTAGTTTAAAAAAACTAAACATGAGCAGGATTAGGAGGAATATTTTGTCCCAGGAAGGAAAACACCATGAAAAAATTTAAAGAAAAAGATAGATAAGACTCTCAGATTAGTGGGGGAGCTTCATAGATATTGCCAAGATGTGAGCCTAATGATCAAGTGTCCTACAATAGCCATTTGAGAGTTGAGAGTCTCCCTGTCAGATTCAGAGCTGGCCAGGATGCTCCCGAGAGCAATGCACCTGGACCAGGCAGGCAGTAATGGAGTCAGGTGTCTGGGGAGAATGTAATCATTCAGCTTCTCCGGGGTGGCAAGCCCTAAGGCACGTAGTTAAAATCCAACCATGAAGGCCCACTTCCCCAGCTCACTGCCGTGGGCAGCAACACATGCTGCCATGGGGCTGTGGGCGCTGGCCACAGCCAGCTGTTACTTCTCTGCTCCTGGCAGAGACAGGGACCTCCTGCTTCTGGAACTTTGGCTGCTGGCAGTTAGAAAGTCCAGATGAAGCAGAGGAGGTATGAAGGGCCATTGAGAGGAAGAGCTACCATGTGAGGATGATCAGAAAAGATTAGGCCTCTCTGGCTGGGAAAGAACTCTAAAACAGACATGATAAAAAAAAAAAGAAAAATTATAATTGCCAAGGGTGAGATTAGGGTTACAGACTTTTATCAACTCAAGGATACTATAACTGGAGATAACATTTAGTGTTTTACATTACATAGGAGGCATGTGGAACTTGTATCTCAGGCATTTCCGTAAGAATAGTTAAGTAGTTTCAACAATGGTACTTTCAAATAGGACTTTAAGGGCAGCAAGAGACATCAATTCAGCAACCATTCACTGAGCACCTGTGGATCTAGTCACTGCACTGGGTCTTAGACACGGAATAAAAATAATATCCCTGGCTGGATTAGGCGCCGGCCTGCGAACCCAAAGGTCGCAGGTTCGATTCCCCAGCCAGGGCACATAACCAGGTGGCAAACCAGGTCTCCAGTCAGGTCTGTGGCTAGAGGGAGGTGAAACGCAACCATACATTGATGTCTCTCTCCCTCTCTGCCTCTTTCCCTTCCCCTCTTTCTAAAAATAATGAAATAAAATCTTTAAAAAAAATTAAAAAATAGTAACATTTCACTGTTAGCAAGGCCCGGTGTCCTGACCTGTGTCTGAGACAGGGGTGTGACCCGCTGAGGCATCCCTCGTCTTTTTGTTCCCGTGCACGTATGCTGGTGAAGAATGAGCAGCAGGACGTGAGAGAAGAGAAAATGGACTTTTTTTTTGCCTGAGTGGGGCATGCAGCTGTAGACCTGGCCTCTTCCAGTCGCTGGGACACCGGTTAGAAACCTAGAGTCCGCCTCCTTGCCCTCATCACAAACACTGCACCTGCCCTTCTCCCCTGCAATCAAGATGCAGAATGCTTTCTTGATACTTTAATTGTGAATTGATCATTCAAGGGAATTCATGCCCCTCTTTCTGGCTCACTGTTACACTGAATCTTCCCTCTGTGACACTCAGACCAGGCTCCAGGCTGAGACAGTTCCCTTCCCTCTTCCCCTTCTCATGCTGCCACCTTTCTATTTGGGGCAGTGGCTACTGTGGAGAAGCAGGGGGGAGACCACAGTTCCATTAGCCAGCTCTGCAAGTGTGGAAGGTGGTAGTGATAAAAGGTGGCCACTTCGTTTCCATTTCTCCACTAAGGAAGGAGCTATATAGCGGTAGGCGGGACTTCAATAAAACCAGTTTAAAAATCTATTCAGAGAGAGCAATGACATCCAAGAGCTCAGGGGAAGGACTATTTGGATGATGGTTCTCAGATATTTCTGCAGACAGATGAGCCTCCCTCCCCTGGGGAGGTGTTTCAGAGAGGCCGGGTGAGCGCTCAATAGGCTCACAGGCAGCGGTCTCCACAGCCCAGGATGGAGAGCAGCTCCTTAGAGGCCGAGGGCTATTACCACCATCCGCCGCTAGGGGGCACCCCATCGCCGGGGAGGCCCTCTGCGGCCGCTCAGCCGCCGCCTAGGGCAGGGCGCGCACGCAGCGCAGGGTGAGCTGTTGATCTCTGGCCCTTGGGCCTCAGACTCTGCACCTCCCGCTGACCTCAGGGTTGCAAGGAAGTCCCAACTCTGCGAGAGGCCTTTGCCAGAGCTGTTTGCTAACTATTATACAACGGAACAAATTAGGGTCAGAGTGGATTTAAGAGTCAGGGTGGCAGTGGAGATCTAGATTTGGATTGGAGGGAGAGGGCAGTTGTGTAAAGGCGGGAACTCTTAACAGGCTCAGTTCTGGAAAGACTGGAGGGGAGCTGTTGAGTTACGGATCCTTGTTGGAGACAAAGCTCTGGTAGAGGGGAGCCACTGAAACTCGGTGGGGCACCTGAGCTCTGTCCTCCATCATTGTCCCAGGGTCCCCCAGCAATGTCTGGAATAATGAACGGGGAAGGCCACACTGGCAGTGAATATCGAGTGAGGCCTGGGTGCCCGCAGGGGTGGAACGGAGGTCAGGAGGCAGCAGAAAACGGAGCTATGAAGGCAGAGGCAGGCAGTGGTGGCAGTGGGGAAGGTGACAGCTAACAGGAGCTGGGCTTAGCGAAGGGAGGGGGAACTGGCACTGCCTTTCTGCCTTTTTGATGAGCACCATCCTGGCTGGCTCCACAGAATGACCTAGCATAATCACCAGTCCTGTGCCTCCCCTTCACACACACCATTTCTCTGAGAGCCATTTCCCTTTTGAAGTAGCAAGAGATGACCTACCCAGGTTATAGCATAGCTAAGGAAAATCTGAGCAGTCCACAGAGGAACCTCACCCCTCCCCAACCTCCCACCCGCCTTCTATCCTCTGACCTCATGCTGGCCAACTGTTCTGGTGCCCTTACCCCGGATAAACCAGCTGGGCCAAGGGGTGGGAGCAGCTTCCAGTTTGGAAGTCCTGGGTGGCCTGGACCATTCCTTGGGATTGCAGGCAGTTTCAACATTTCCTTCAGTCTGCTCCCAGCCAGGAGGGGCCCCAGGAGGAGTCTGAGGGGTTGGCTGGCTGCAGGGAGGAGGGAGAGGCCACCTGCCCAGAGCCAAAAGGTCCCAGCCACCCTTCCCAGTGGACTCTCCCTACAGGCCTGGAAGCCGCTGCAGTCCTGGCCTCCTGGGAGCCTCCCCTGCTGAATTTTGGGAGGCTGCCAGTGCTCCGTGTGGGGGTCATCAGGGATTGTACAGTTTCTCCTGCTCAAAGCTTTCCTTTCCAGCTAATGAACATGTTCTCACTGCAATGTTATCCCTTTCCCCCTCACTTTTCCAAGATGTAAGGAGTCCTCTTCTTAAACACGCTAAAAATTTGCAGACTGCAATCTGGCTGCCTCTTCTGGCACCCCAACCCTTACCTGCTTCTCCCCACTCTCCTGGAATTCCTGCTATCTAACCTCCACGTCACTGGGAGGCAGCCTGACCTCCTCCACCAGTTTCATTAAAGAAGCACGGGCTTTGGGTGAGTCAGCTTTCAGTTCAAGCTTCAGCTCGCTATTTACAAGCTCCGTGACCTTGGGCAAGTAGCTTCACCCTCTAAACCTCTTTTCCCCACCTGTAAAAATGGAAGTAATGGCCGTATCTGCTTCATTGACTTAGATGCATGAAACAATTTAGATGAAATACTTAACATATTCTTAGCATATAGCAAGGGCTTAATATGTTAGCCACCATGAATCATAATGATGAACTTCTAAATGGCTCTTGAGTTTGTGTTCAGTTACCCAAGCCAGGAACTGGGAATCATCCTAAACTCTTTTTAAATTCCCCCCCCTCAACTCTACCAAAAAGTCATAAAAAATGGCCAGTTCCACCTCCTGAAGCTTTAGTTCATACCCTGACCATCCCTCTCCTGGACTACACCATGGACTCTAGCAGCACCTCCTCTAGCCCAGCTTTCATATGCACTCAAAGCCATGGCAGGTGGGCTAGGGGGCGGGGGTTGGGGGGTAGGGGGATGGAGTTCAGAAGAGACCAGGGTAGAGGGCATTCTGGGAGTCAGCATTTCCAACAAACAGGGAAGATCCTAAGATTGATTGTCCAGAGCACATTAAACAGCAAGCTCTCCTCTTCCTTGAAATCTCTTTCTGGAAAACTAGACTTGTTGGGGTAAGCACTTTGTAGTGTATACAGATGTCAAATTATAATACAGTGCGTAATAAAAGAATTTTTAAAAACCTAATCTCAAAAACAGGCAACATTTATAAAAGTTTAGGAATACATGACTCTGTCTCTTGGGGTCTGTATGCTACCTGAAATAAATATTAGGTGGCATGAAAAAAACACAGATCCAATCGTATCAATCCCCTGACTGCAGATCTTTGATGAATTTCACCATCTGACCTAAACTGTCTGTTCAGTGCTGCTTTTTGCTCTGACTCACACTGCACCCTGGCCACTCTCAAGCTGCTCACAACACCCTGCATTTCCATCCCTTTGTACCTTCATTCAGGTTGTTTCCCTGTGAGAAACACCTCTGCTTGCCTGCCCTGGCTATTAGAAGCCCCTTCTAAGGCTCAGTGTGTCACCTCCTCTAGGGAAGCCCTCTTCAAATTACATGGCAAAATCATTCATGCTTTCTGTTGTGTCTCCTTTGCAGTTTTTATATTGCTAAAATAGGAGGTAGCCCTTCTTGCTATAGTTAGCTGTGTACACAGCTGCCCCCCTGGTTAGATTTGAAGCTCCATGTCATATCTTTGTGTCCCAAGAAAAGGACATCAGGTAGATACTCAAATCTGAGCGCAAGAGAAGGAGGGAGCTCCTGCCTTCCTGACTATGCCCCTGATGAACACACCATCACCCCCTGGTGGCAGTGTGCTAAATTGCCAGTTCAGTGGGTTTTGAAAGGTTGCATGTACTTTTAAAAGTATGGGCCGCATCACAGCGTTGGAAATCAAGATCTCAGAAGACTCTGCCTGTCATCATCAATGTCTTCCCAGTTCCTTTATTGCCCTCTCAGTCCAGGTTTCTACCTACACAAGGTAGTTCATGCACATTTACTTCAAGCCAGAGATGAAGGCAGCTTACCCTCCGGTTTCTCTCCCACAGCTGTGAGTTCAGACTCCTGGCTTGGCTCGCTGGTTCCGTACACGTTGATTGCACGCACACGGAACTTATAGTCTCGGTCAGGCAGCAGGTCCTGGACATTAAATGAGGTGCTGCGGCATGTGGCTAGTTCCTTCCATGTCTTTTCTGTAGAGTCCCAGATCTCGACACTGTAGGACTGGACAGCGCTGCCCCCATCGTACGAGGAGCCATACCAGGACAGAGTCAGTGAGGAGCTCCGGATATCAGAGGCACAAGGTGTGCCAGCTGGGGGGTCCGGCTTGTCTGGGAATAGAGAAGCACACATTATCCAACTCTTCAAAATTGCAGGGAAAGACAGGTTTTGAATTAGGTCTGCTGCAGGGAAGAAGCCTAGAGAACCAAGCTGATATCCCTGGTCCTGGCTTCATTTCTCTCATCCACACAGTCACACCAATGCACAAACCCACCTACAAGACAGCTCTAAAATACCTATTTTCTCAGAGAAAGCTTTTTTTTTTTTTTTTTTGGTTAGTGTTCTAGTCTACATGTCACAAGTCATGATGATTTCCTGTAGTTTGTCCCAGTCATAAACATATTCCTCAGTGTAAACAGATCGAGGAAGCTACCCAGAAGGCGTGGACTGCTTCCCATCAACAATGTTTTGAGAGAGTTCAATGTGTGTGTGTGTGTGTGTGTGTGTGTGTGTGTGTGTGTGTGTATCCTTCAGGCCCCTAGGCCAGTGACCTGTGACATGAATAGGGGCCAGACTCCATTTCCTTTGAGACTTGGGAAACTCCTGTTTTGCTGAGTATGTATGGCACAGTGAGCTCTGAAGTCAGACAGATCAGGGTCTGAATACAGCTCTGACCCCATTCCCTATTTGTTACTGTGCCTCAGTCTTCTCATCTGTAAAATGTGTGTAATAACAGCACTTGGATCAGAAGGTGGTTATGAGAAGTTCTTAGAAAAGTGGCTAGGTTGAATAGCTATTACTGTCATCATTATTGTAGGAGTTTACTTCTGAGTTTATAATACATTGACAGTTACTCCTACCCTACCTCTTTAATCCTTACAGGACAGATATGAAATGAGGTGAAGAGCTTCAAAAGCAAACCACAGCAGCAGATCACAACCACCCCTGACTAAGGGCCAGAAAACGAGCTGAGGACACAAGAAGTGGTCACTTTGGCTGGCTCCCTTCTCGTTCAGGTCAGTGATGTGAAGAACCAGTGACGCTGACAACTTCAAGTCAGATCATGGCAGCCAATACTTTAAGGAGGTTCTTGAGCTTTTCTGATTTTCAGTTGCTGATTTGAACAAAATTTTCCTATTTTTCAGATTTAATATCTGCAGGTGGTTGGTTTAGTTACAGATGTCAATATTTAGTAACTCTTCATCCCCACCCCCCAGGCCTTTTGAGAGCTCCCTGAATTAACAATTAAAACCATACTTTTACCTTATGTGAGTTTATAAGCTATGTGAGCTCTAGTGAATTCTTTAACTTCCAGGACTAGTTTATCTTTTCATTTAGAAACATGGTGCTAATATGTATGTTCCTTTTAGAGATTTTGCAAGCATCAAGTAAATAAACCTACCAGTAAAGTACTTTTTACTGTCTTACCCCTCAGCAAGGCAGGAAAACCAAAGTTTCTACAAATGACCATGCGCATATGTCAGTCTGCCTGTGTGCATGTAAACATCTATACACACATATTTATATAAGTATCCATTCTCTCCCCCACCCCCAGGCCCTGCTGCTTCTACCTTCCAGCCGAGAGCAAGCTGCCCAGAAACCATCCACCCCTGCAACCCAAGCCCCAGCCTCACTTGGTAGTGACTCTGGGATGGTGACAGAGCCACTTTCCGCAGCCACTCTGGAGGCCTTCTGTGATGGAACCACTTTCACTAGTTGTTAAATACGTTCTCTAAGAAAAACTGTTTGTTCTGAAAGATATATTGGTCTTTTCAGAAATATTTCTGGTGTTGGCTAAGATGTTTATTACTCTAACCTCTCTTAGAGGCAAGTGGATTAAGTCCTCTCAAGACCCAGCAAAAAAAGTACAAAAGCCTAAAGAGGGATGAAAGACAGATGCACTGCTTCTTCCAAAGAAAACTGCCTGGAAAACATCTAATTGAGCACACTCAGAGTCATGTGGGTTTATATAATGAATGCAGCACCCTCCACTGATGGGTTTTCTCCCCTTTGCTTTGGTCAAGAAGAAAAAACTTTGAGAAATGTGTACTGCAGAAGAGGTACTATGTGTACTCTACCTTGTGCAGATGTCTCTTGGCTGAAAGAGAACTGACATATGACAAATAAGGTCTGTCCAGATAAAGTCCAGCCATTGTTAATATAATAGGCATGCTTTGTGCAGCATCAATGTAACCTGGCAGCCAAGGAGAGTGGACTGGAAGGCGCATGCATGAATAATGACGACTTCACTGTACTAGTCAGTGGGGACTGGAGAGCCATTGAGTGAGCATGTGTAGTATGTAGCCTTGCATTCAAAATGACCGAGCTAACAGAACACCAAATCTGCATCAAATTTTGCATTGATCTTGAACATTCCTCTGTAGAAATGATTCAGATGATTCAGAAGGCTGAAGCTATGGGCAACTGGTGATTGGCAGCTTCATCTCGACAACATATCTGCTCGTGAATCACGTCTTGTACAGAGCTTTTGGCAAAACATCAAATCACCCAGGTGACTTAACCTCACTACAGCCCAGATTTGCTAATTTTGGCTTTTCCCAAAACTAAAATCACCTTTGAAAGGGAAGACATTTCAAACCATTGGTGAGATTTAGGAAAATATGAACGGGCAGCTGATGATGATTGGGAGAACTGTAAGGCCCCAAGGTGCCTATTTTGAAGGGGACTGAGCTGTCATTGTCTTATGTACACTGTTTCTTTGTATCTTGTGTCTTCTTCAATAAATGTCTCTATTTTTCATAGTGCATGGCTGGATTCTTTCTGGACAGACCTCTAGTATATCACTCCCTGTAGTACAACATAAGAGGCAAAATTTGGAGGGAGGGGGACTTTAATTCCAAGTGAAATGCCAATGCCTTTAAGGAATTTGGATTAAGGAGTTCAGAAAAGACCCAAGTCTGAAGTCTTTTGATGTTGGAAGCCCCACCCCCTTCAGGACCTTGGGCTGTGTCTGATGCTTCCTGTCTTTACAATCAGCAGAGCCCCTGCAGAAGCCGACTAGCTCAGGGATGAAAACCCTCAGAGCGCAGTGCCTGTGCGCCTGTACTCTGTGTTAAAGGCACAGTCAGCTACGTCTGGGAGGGAGACCTGGGGATGGCCCGGTAAAAGGGAGGCAGGCTCAGTATCTAGGGCCCAGAGCTCCAGGGTTCCTGGGAATTTTCCCATGGCTCCCTGGAGACCTGACTAACAGAATGGAAAATGCTGAGTCCAAGGGACAGGTCTCTGATGGCACCCAGCTCCTGAGAAAATGGAGGATCTCAAGGCTAATGCTTTTCACTTGTGTACCCATCCAGGTGGGCTCTACCTGCCTGCATGTTCGAAGGTGCTCTGTGGCTGCGCCTCACTCGCCTAGACCTCTCTTCACCAGCACCTCAGTGGTTGCGCATCCTTTAGAGGATGGGGAGGGGGGCAGGCAGTGGGTGGGGGGCGCTAGGAGCTCCAGGGTCCTCTGTCTGCAGAGTCCTGGCCCTTAGTCCCCCAGGAGGCTGAGGCACTTTTCTTACCAAGAATACCCAGCGGAGCCAAAAGAAGATTCCAAAAATTCTTCAGATCCTCACTCCAGGGGCCTGTTATTTTCCAGGCTATCAGGTAGAATTTGATCCAGAACACATCTCGTTTAAATCCAAGCCAAGCATTACAAAGGGAAATTGCCTGCCCTTAAAAATCATGCAAGTTCCAGGCTCCGATAGTATTTGGGGACTACTGGGAATTTGGAGTTCTTTCTACTTTGTTTTTCTCCTTTAAAGATATGCAAAGTGGCCTGTTTTTCTCTTGCTGGACAAGTTACAGGAAGGAATTCATGTGGGCTGGGCTGCTCTCTCCTGGGCACCCCCATCCCTCTCAGCTTTATAAATTCATGCACCGCCTTTTAACATGTAACAATGGTAAGCTTCTAAAACAGCTCAACGTTGCTCTTTTAAACTGAGGGAAAAGCTGAATTTTATTATCATATATAAATTAGGAGTCACAGACTATCTGAAAAGAAAGTGGTACTTTAAAGAACATACAAGAGAAGCTTACTGCTAACAAGCAGAAGTAGGTTAACCAGCCTCATTTAGCTCGCTTGTAAATGGAGACTTCCAAAGTGCTTGCAAACCAGCCAGAGTAAGCCAAACAATTCCTGTCTCATCTCATTTACATTTGGCGTCCAGGTAATCAACTCTGATCAGATAATACACAGATGTCAGTAGAGACACACAGGTAAATCTAGGCTTAATCCAGGTTTACTTTGGACTAATTCTAAATCCACAGACCCTGAATGAATGTGGCTTTGCTGTTTGCATCAATGCAAGTCCTCATTTTATTGAGCAATTCTATTCTTAGCTCTATGAGGGGGAGGCAGACAGAAAGTCCGCTCCCCTCCATTCCACTCCCCTCCCAGGACGGCATTTAATATGCTGCTCCTGCCAGCTGGCGGGCAGCCACGCCAGTGGCCTTGTCAGTACTGGCTGAGGAGAATAAGAAACTAAACCATAAAAGGCCAGAATTGCAGCTTGTGCAGTGGTGATGGGGGAGGGGAGCGTGTGGCACCGAGTGGACCTTGCCCAGTGGGGGCAGGGGGCACTGATCACAGAAGAGCAGTTCAAAGGAGTGGACTCCAAAGTTCCCCCAGCAGGGGCAGATGAGAGAGAACACCAAGAAAACCTGGAAACCAAAGCTCGCTGGGTTGGGTCCAAACCAATACTGCAGGCAGAAGCCTTAATGTAAAGACAAACTGATTGGATCACTAGCACCAAACCCCCAATCCCTGTCCACCTTCCATGCCACCCACTCAATGTTCCTGACTCCATAGGAAAAACTATTGAAATAAGCATCCAAAGTCACCAAAGACAAAAAGGGTGGAAAAAGGGTTTCTCCTGTCTTTCATAGATGAGAAATATATTCTCTGACACCTGGTACACTGGCTTTTCCAGATTTAACACTCCCAACCTAAGAAAACAAAAGAAAGGTTAGATCAATAAACACCAGGCCAAAGGGCGAAGTCAGCCTGGAGACAGGCACGGAAATAACCTGCAGGTGCGGGGCCATGACTCTGAGCAAGGTCATGCCTGAGGTCTGCTAGTTCTCAGAGAAGCAGAGGTCAAGGCCTGAGAGTGGCAAGCTGCCTTGGGGAGTGGGAGAGGGCACTGACCAGCACTGATGTCTGGCTGACCTATATCTTGTCAGAATCCAGGCTGAGTCTGTGGGTTGATGGGATCTTCCTGCAATGCCCCCAGATCAGGTGTAGGAGCAATGAAGCCAGAAGGCAAAATTGATTCAAAGAGAAAACGTCAACAGGTCTGAGCTGGGGGGACAGCGGTGGACTGGAGAGGGCAAGGGAGTGATAGTGCCAGCAGGAGGGGACCTGGAGGAGCTCAGGGTCTCCAAAGGGCAGAAAGAAAGAGAAGCCAGGAGGGGACTCACAGGAAGAGGAAACCACTATGAGGCTGTGTACGTAGGGTCCGGAGTTTTCAATGTCCATGACACACAGCAACAGTGTGAGATCAGGAAGGGGGAAATAAAGTGGGAGTATGGGAGGCTGTGGGCAGAGGTGATGGGTGCAGGAGTAGGTCCCCTGGGAGATGAGGCCGGAGGTCCAGCATCCTTTGTGGAGACTCTCTACCTCTCCTATCCCCCTGTGTGCAGGCTGGCCCACCCCCATACTCACCGACCACAGTCAGGTTGACCTGGGCCTGCCTACTGCCCAGCTTGTTCTCCACCAGCAGCGTGTAGCAGCCACAGTGCTCCTGGCACGCGGCCAGGATGGTGAGCTTGCTGCCGCTCTCGCTGTTCTCCACCTTGATGTGTTCGCTTTCCTGGATCTGCAGGCAGAGAGTGGGCAGCGGTTGGAGATGTGGACCAGGAAAGGAAAGGGGAGCTGAGTTCCACCCCCACTTCCAAGGGGGTGCAATGGCAGGGGCTGTGTGGGGTTGGGCTTGCCTGGACTCTGGGCTTCCCCCTGAGACCCTGCCCTTCAGAGCCAAGCCTTCCTGTGGGGCCCCGATTTGAGGCAGGCACGGGGGGTGCTGGGCAGGGTTGAGGGAAGACACTTTGCAATTGCTGCACTAGACCAGAGTTCAGGAGCACGATAGTCCACCCTCCCACTCTGGTATGGGATAGTGGAAGAACACCTCTGAGCAAAGTCAACTTATAAAGCTCAACCTTAACAGTTCTGACCTCTTCTATGCTGTTGAAACCATAGCCATGAGCCATGAGGGGCTATCTAAATTTTAATTAAGTGGCAACAACCCAAATGCCCATCACCTAATGAAAGGATAAACAAATGTGGTATCTAAACAGTGGAACACTGTGGGGAATGGGTGGGTGGGGAGGGGGACAGAGGGGAGCAAAAAGGGGATGGATGTAATACAACAACAATAAAATTAAATTAAAAAAAATAAACACTGGAACATTATTTGGCCATAAAAAATAATGAAGTAATGATCCATGCTACAATATGAATGAGCCCTGAAAACATTACACTAAGTGAAACAAAGCCAGACACACACACAAAATGAGCTACAGGATTTCATTTCTATGAAATGCCCACAACAGGCAAATCCGTAGACAGAAAGTAGGTTAATGGTTGCCAGGGTTTGGGGGAAAGGGAGGAATGACTGCTAATGGACCTGGGGTTGGCTTTTCGGGGGGCTGATGCTAAAACTCTGGAATTAGATAATTGTCACGGTCACACAAGCTTGTGTGACTAAAAACCACTTTTAAAGGGTGGATTTAAAAGAGTGGATTTTAGGGCGTGTTAATTATATCTCCAAAAAGCTATTATAATAACTTTCATGGCTGCATATTGGGCAACCAACACAGAACATTTCCATCACTACGGAGAGAGGCAGAGCTGAGACTTGGCTAAAAGTTTCTGAAAAGGGGTGAGATTCCACCTTACTTCAGACAACACCGGCCCAGGTAGCGCCAGGGCTAACATGTTTTCAGATGCTAAAGGCCCATGTCTCTTCATCTTTTGACACCAAACCTCCTTTTCTTCCTGATACTAGCCTCCCATTTCTGGGCCTCAGGACAATTTAAATGTTTGGAAATAGAGCCAACAGAGGGCTCAGAAGAAACTTTCACCTCTTCTGTATCATCTCCCATCCAGTGCCGGCCCATTGTCCTGGGACCTTTGCTGATTGGGCACACGGGCAAACGGGCAAACGTTACCAACATGGGGTCTCCAAGTTCCTTTAAAGGCTGATTGTTTGGAATTTCAAACACTTTCCCATTGAACCATGATTATAAAGGACAGCTTGATTTCTGGGCCAGCAAGGTAAAATTCTATTTAACATAAAATTTTTCTATCCAGATATTCGGATTCATTTTCATCCGTGAGCATGTGGTAAATTTAAACTTGCTGCTGATTGGGTTCATTGGGCTGGCACAGAATCATCGACAGTTTATAGGGTCTCTTAGGGTTGTGGTTCCATTTGCCCAAGTCTTAGTAGAATTCTAGACTGAGATACCAAAGTCGGGTGGGAACCAAGGGTGGTTTCTTCTTCTTCCTTCGTACTTTTCTCAACTATACAAATAGTCTATACAGCAGGTATCACTAGTAGATTCAGAAGAAAAGGGAATATTAAGACTCAGATTTGGCCCTGGCTGGTGGTACAGTGGATAAGGTGCCAGCCTGCGAACCCAAAGGTTGCTGGTTTGATTCCCAGCCAAGGCACATAACCAGGTTGCAAGCCAGGTCTCCAGCCAGAACTGTAGCTGGAGGCAGGTGAAAGGCAACCATACATTGATGTCTCTCTCCCTCTCTGCCCCTCTCCCTTCCCTTCTCTCTAAAAATAATAAATAAAATAAAATAAAATAAAATAAAATAAAAGAACTCAGATTTGATGAGTGGGTGATGAGTGGGTGGGGGCTCTCCCATTTCTGCAGCCCCTGCAATGACGGGCAATGCTGTCTCCATGAGCGCATGTCTCACCCCTTCCCACCCAGAGGCTGTGTAGGTTGTTCTCAGGCCACTGTTCTCAGGCCTCCTTCACTGACCTGCTTTCGGAACTTCATCCAGGTGCATGTGATGGGCTGGGTGCCTGTCACTTTACCAAACAGCTCCACGGACTGTCCTGCACGCACCTTTTGGTCCTCGGGAAACTGAGTGATCTGAGGGGGCATGGCTGGAGAGGACAAGTGGGAAAGTAAGGCATTCTGATCTCATCTGACATTGCTGTCCACAGTGGTCGGCGGCTCCTTTCTTACCTTCTGGAACATTCTAAAACTGAGGGCAGTAATCACTGACTGCTTTAGACCATCTGACCTGATAGGCCTGCTCAGGTTGTTCATCTCTTTATTCTGATTTCCTTAGAAGTGGCCCACAGCATTTACATGGCGTATGTCTGTTTCCTTTAGTTGGTTGCTCTAGAATTTGTGTTACCTTAATTTTTTAAATCTACACCTTAACTGTTTTATTAATTAAATAGCACCTTTCCTTTTAACCCTCAAGTCACCCTGGCTGAGGGTCTCCATGTGTGGTTCATGTTCCCAAATGTCTTTCAATGGAAAACAGACAAGGCCATACAGAGCAGAGCACTGAAACAGCACAACGTGAATCACTTTAGGGCAGAGGGTTAGGCGGAATTTGCAGAAGGGATGGGAGAGTCACTAGCAGTGCATGACACTGTCCTTACAGGGGAGGCAGGAGAAAAGACAGGTAGTGAAAGAGTTTGGAGACAGGTGTGTAGAGGCTCTAGAAAGTTCAGCCTGAATGATGCAGAGCATGAATTAGGGAAGGGGTTGGGGTCTACAGGGCAAAAGAGAAATCCCTCATAGCAAATGACTCTCTTGTCCCCAGTGTTGCTAGGACCACTTACCAGCTTTTGGAGGTGTCTTGGGGGCAGGTTTCTTTTTCACAGTTGCATCACCTGAAATAAAGAAGTTCACAGGTGATTTTGTCAGTTCTGTTTTCTCACAAAGCTCTGAATCCTAGGAGGGTGCAGTCTTGCCTACTGGCCCTCCATCCGGATAGAGCCCTCGCTTGTATAGTCTTTCTGGAGATCCTGCAGTCTCGCCCAGACTCACACAGACGACCTCCTACTCCATTGACTATCAGTTCTCAGAGGGCCTCTGGCGGTGGGCCCTGAAACCTGCATTGGGAGAAAAACTCAAAAATGCTTAAGGCTCCATTGCCAGTTTCAATGATAATAACTCTAAACTCATTAACTATTCTCTCACCCAAACTTTCAGGAAACTCAGAAAGGAAATGATGTCAGACAAACCAACTAAAATTAGCTTTTAGTGGATCCAAGGGTCTCAGGCTTCCTTTGGGCCACAGATTGAACTGGTGACTTTCATTGTTTACAAATCTTTGTTGAACGGATCAATGAATGAATGAACTAACCAATGGTCTCCTCCATTCCTACCTCCAAACAACTCACATTTTTAAAAAATGACCCAAACAGACCAGTTTTGCAGCACAAACCTAGTCATTTGGCTAACAATGTGGTAACTATGCAAAAATATCTTCAGCCATCTTCATGGCTTGTTTTCATATTCTTTCAGGTCTTTGCTTAAAGGCTATCTAACTTACCAAGTTATATGAAAATATACATGCAGTCAAATACCTGAATGTGAATGTGGTACTTTTACACAATGAAATACTAGTCACCAATAAAAAGAAACAAAATAGATATATCACATGGATGAATTTTATCAGTGATTCACCTCTTCTGCTAAAAGAGGCCAGAATCAAAGCTACATATGTACTGTATAATTCCATTTTCTTGACATTTTAGGCAAGGCAAAACACCAGGGACAGGAAATAAATCACTGCTTGCTAGAGGTGGGTCAGGGGAGGGGTTGGCCACTAAGAGGCACGGGGACATGTTTTGAGGTGCTGAACCACATTTATTGTGGTGGTAGTAACATGATTTTGTGTTTGTCAAGGTTCACAGCACTGTGCACTGGAATGGGTGAATTTGACTGTATGGAAATTACACTTCAACACAAAAATGGGGAAAAATTACTTAACCAATGAGATCTTCCCTAATCACTCAATAGCAAATATCACCCCTCCACCCCCAGCACTCCTTACCACCTAACCCCACTTTTATTTCCCTCATGGCACTTATCACCATATAACAAACTATCTGTTTACTTACTTATTTATTGTTTGCCTTTTGCCTCCCCCTAAAGGGAGTTGCTCTGTGCCAGGTAAATCAGCTAGCCCTGTGGATTATCAGCTGGGCACCGATAAAATGGGAAGAGTGCTGCTGCCCAGCTGAGAACTCTGAGAGGACTGGGGAAGCAGTGGGCCCTGACAGGGCTCACTGAGAGCACAGAGCTGCTGACTAACAGCTAAGTGGCTGAGCCCAGGGTGAGGCCTGCTCCCACCAGGTTCACCCTGGTTTGTTATCATTATTAACCTATCCATTAAACTCATACAAGGGCCCATGCCAATCAGTACAGGCTACTAGCCTGGGTACTGAGGAGAAAACCAAGCAAATGTAGAAATCAGGGCTTGTCCTCAAGGGCTTAAATGCTAAGACATGTGGTCTTTTTCTTCTGCCAGAAAGGACATTCATAGGAGAATGGAACATTTTGACTATGTCCAATAAACAGATGATAGATAGCATTGTATCAATGTTAATTTCGTGTTTTGATTCCTATAAGTCTAAAATTATTTCAAAGTAAAAATAAAGTAGAATTAAAAAAAATAAACTCATCCGGCCAATATACCATGGTTGTTCCTGCAAAGGAGAAAGAGTGTACAGTGTGGGGTGGGGAGGCCGGGCTACCCACGTCTACCAGAGGTGGAAAAGAACAGGCACTGGGAAGCAGGCTTTAGGTCTGAGCAGCACCGAATGATGGGTGGTGATGCAGAGGACAGGTACAGTGGGACAGTCACTCCAGAGGAGATTCTCAAGGAAACAGGTAGGGAGTCAACTAATCCATCAAGAATTCCGGAGGTGAAAGGACAAAGAGAAATGGCGTGACAGACTAGGAAATGTCAAGCTAAAGTTTCTTCTATGGGGAGAGAAAAGAGTATGAAGACTAGGAAAGGGAGAGCTCAAAGATGCTGGACAGGAACACAGGAAGCCAGATCCCTTGGGAGTGGATGCTGGAAGGATATGAAATGTACATGACTGGCTGAGCCAGGAAGCCCCTGTGTCTTTGCATTGAGGGCTGTTGGGGGAAGCATGACTGGAAGAGAGAGTCCCTCAAAGGCAGGAGAAAGCTTCTGCCATAGCCAGAATCTGGCCTCCTGTGGAGAGGGAAAGCCATCTGATCAGAGGAACTTTCTGCAGGGTTGTTGTGGGCTTAGCTGTGTCCCTCCAAATTCAGATGTTGAGGCCCCTGGAATGCCCACATCTCAGAATGTGACTCAGATAGGGCCTTTAAAGGGACAAATAAGTGGAAATGAGGCTATTACGGTAGGTCCTAATCCATCAGACTGGTGTCATAAGGAGAGAACATCTGGACACTGAGAAAAGGCCCTGTGAGGCCCCAGCAGGAAGGCGGCCCTCTGCAAGCCAAGGAGAGGAGCCTTCACAGAAACCACACCTGCTGACCCTGGAATCTTGGAGTTCTAGCCTCCAGAACCATGAGATAATACATTTCTGCTGTTTAAGCTACCCTGTCTGTGGTACTTTGTTAGGACAAAGGAATGCAGCTGTGGATGGCTCTTGGGACCAGAAAGGAGGCTGATGGCCTCTGGAGTGGTGGGCCAGGGGTTGACAAGGAGGGGGTAGCAGCACAGAATGAAATCAGATGATGCCCAAGTCCCTCCCCATCCTATTCTTGGCAGCCCTAGGTAAACCTATGCGCCAGATGTAGAGTCTGAACTAACACTCCTCTTTCTGTGTTACAGTCAAGTGGAATTGAAGGCCCAAGCTTTATGTTTATTTTTTCTATAAATCTGGAGTTTCTGCTGTTTGAGTTGGTTAGCATTTGAAACTGGTTTGATTCCTATCAGTAAAAACAATTTTAAATGTTAGCTATGTTTTGAATCATCTCTTGTACATATTTTACATGACCATCTGCTATAATCTATTGCATCCCAGGCCTAGAAGAACATAATTTATGGACTGGGAAGCAAAGCCATGTGATGCTAAAACCTGGTTTCTCGTAGTGAGCTGGATTCAGCAAGTTGTTTCTAACCCATGGTCACACCATCCTTTTTATCACTTGCTTCTTGCCCCAAGCAAACAAGTGCAGGACACCTCACATTATCTATTTCAAGAAAAAGGAGCTGGGTTTGCATGAAAGTCAGATGACTTGCTGGGTTCATCATAAAAGCACAGGGAGCAGAGTAGAAATATGTCCAGAACCAAAACCAGGATCTTGTTTCCACACTGCTGCTTGTCCTCCACACCCAGTTTCAGTCACTAGTATATGTCAACTAAACACCTCTTCGGGCTGCCACCTCCCACATCCCCACTGTCACCATTCTGGTCTTAACCAGACCACGTCCTAGGCCCCACCCTAGCACCTCCACCACTCGGTGGCCAAAGTTGACTCTTTGAAATGCAGATCTGATGTCACCCCACTGTTTAAACCTCTCCAGTGATTGTCCACTGCCACTTAGGATCAAGTCCAAGTCATCTCACAAGGGCCTTTGAGATCCATCCCTGGCTTTCATCTCCAGCCTGCTTTCTCACTGCTCCCTCTTGGGAAACACCCTCGCCTGTGCACCTGAGGCTCAGTGTCAGTGGTTCTCCAGATCTAGTGCGCCTTATGATGACTGGGGACACTGCTAACAATACCGATTCCTGGCTTTCCTGGGATGCTGATGATGCTGGTCCCCGCACCACCTTCCGGGGTTGCTCTGTCCCCTGAATACCTTTCTGCAAAACCAGACTTTTGTTATCAGCTCTTTGCTGACTGTTGCACATTCTTCAGGCAGGTCTCAGCTCATAGATCACCACCACCAGGCTGGGTTCAATGCTCCCACAAGGTGCTGATGCTCAGCACCCATCACAAGGCATTGTGATTGCAGAAACCTGACTCAACATGCATATATGACAGCATACTCTCTGGGGACAAGAACAGGACCCATCTTGCTTACCTTCTGAATCCCAGTGCCTAGCACAATACCTGGCACATACTGTAAAAGTAGCTATTAAAAACATGAGCAGAACTCCTGAGGATCTCTGTTAACCTGGGAATTCCCAAGAACACTCCTGGGCTCTGATGCTGAGACCTGAGTCCTGGGCTTGAGTCCCTGTGCAACTTTCCATGAGAAGGAGAAGACTCCTGGCTCACCAACTAGATGAAATCTGCCAGGGACTGAGTCTAGACAGGAGACAGAGGCTGGAATAAGTGAAGCAGCCCAATAAAAACATCATGGATCAAAGCTCTGAATTTGGATGCCTTTAGGGAAACCCGGCAGGGCTGGAGAGGCCAGTCTCCAGTTGTCTGCATAATCCATCTCTCGATTCTGCTCAACCTGCCCAAGTATGAACCTAGTCCTGGCCTCATGAACCCTTCTTCTGTCTTGGTGGGGAGGAGGTCAGCACACTACAGAAGCTTCCAGACTGCTCAGTCTGGAGGTATGTGATTACAGCTCTCCAGCGAATCAAAGGCTGAAAGATCAGAGCAAGCATTTGGAAGATATTTACAGAGCTTGAAGGTGGGTCTCGGAAAGTTAAAAGGTTCTGAGATAATGAAAAGCAAGGGAGAGTTAGGGAGATAGCTTGAACAGCCTTGGGTACAGGGAGGTGCTTCCTGGATCTCTGCCTCCCTGGGGACATTGCCCTTTTTATTTTTATTTATTTAAAAGATTTTTTAAAATATTTATTATTTTCAGGGAGCGGGGAAAGGAGAGAGGCAGAGAGGGAGAGAGGCATCAATGTACGGTTGCTTTTCACCTGCCTCCAGCCACAGACCTGGCTGGAGACCTGGCTTGCAGCCTGGTTATGTTGCCCTGGCTGGGAATCGAACCAGCGACCTTTGGGTTCGCAGGCTGGCGCCTAATCCACTGTGCCACCAGCCAGGGCCGCCCTTTTTAGGTAATTAAAAATAGACATCAAAATCTTCCCAATTCCCGAAATCAGCATTAACTTTCTGCCAAAGGCTCCTGAAGGGGACTCAGGCTGGGTGAAGTGTGAAGAGGCACCCACCCTCCAGGCTGTGTTAGAGCAGGGGGCTGGCAGTGAGAAGCTGGGGATGGGAGGCTGAACCCTGCTCCCTGCACTGGGTAGGCTTAGGGCTGTGGGTGTCTTGGCAGCACTCTCACCCCCAGCTCTTCACACACCAGGCCCATTCCAGTTCCTTACAGATCTGCGCAGAAATATTGCTCGTTTTCCCAGAGTTAACATCTCTGGGCAAATTTCCTGCACACATCTTCTCATAGCAAACGCTGCCATGTAACAAGGTTCCAGAAGAAAACTGTTTCTCTTCTTACCGTAAACACGCAGCCCCAGGCCCCCAGGACACAGAGAGCCAGGATGGTTGTGAAAGAGGCAGCCAGCATGACTGAGGCAATAGTGCTAGGGTTGTTTGACTGGCATCCTCCAGGCCTCCCCAGGGATAACCCATCTTGCTATGTAACTGGTGTGTAGGAAAGAGTGGGAGGTCTGGGAAGGAGCTGAAGCACCAGCACCAGATGGTCCAGGGTCACATGCATGTAGGGTGGAGGACGGTGGTGGGCACCATAACTCCTTAGAGACCAATACCTCAGTTAAGCATAACTGGAAATTGGTACCAGCTTTCAAAGACATTCATGGAAATAACCCAGCTCCTCTCCCAGGGTCCCCATCTTTCACAGTCAAGTGAGTCTTGATGCCAAGTCTCAACCTCTTCACATTTCCTTTTAGCTCTTTGACTCCTAGAGGAACTTAACATTCCCCATGACTTTGAGAGAGTATTTAAAAGAAAGATATGAACCCTAAACAGTGTGGTTTAGTTGGTTGGGCATTGACTCACAAAGCAAAAGTTTGCCAGTTTGATTTCTGGTCATGGCACATACTTAGGTTGTGGGTTTAGTCCCAGGTGTATATGAGAGGCAACTTATTGATGTTTCTCTCTCACATCAATGTTTTTCTCACTCTCTTACTCCCTCTCTTCCTCTCTCTCTAAAAGTAAATAAAAGCCCTGGCTGGTAGCATAGTGAATAAGGTGTTGGCCTGCAAACTCAAAGGTCACTGGTTTCCTTCCCAGCCAGGGCACATAACCAGGTTGCAGGCCAGGTCTGTAGCTGGAGGCAGGTGAAAGGCAACCATACATTGATGCTTCTCTCTTTCTCTTCCTCTCTGCCTGCCCTTCTCTCTGAAAATAATAAATAAAATCTTAAAAAAAAAAAAAAAAAAAGGATGAAGTCAAGATCAGGAGAGGAAATTATTTTTTAAAAAATTTAAAAAAATAAAAAAGAAAGAAAGAAAGATTTGATTCTGGGAAAACTTTTTTGAAAACTGGACACTGCTTTTGATATCCGAAGGTGCTTTCAAGTTGATGTGATTTTTGGTTTCAGAAGAAACACACATGGGAGGCCAAAGCAAAGATGTCAACAAGCATTGTAATCTGGATGGTTCTTCATGGTGACTGAAGCCAGAGTAACCAATGTCAGAGGTGAAGCCAGGGCCAAGGCCAGGTGCAGGTACAAAGGAGCATTCTACCTGCATCTCCCCACATCTCAGAAACATGGTGAAGGCAGGGACCCTTAAAGCATGTAAACTCATGGACTGATTTGAGAAAACTAATGCATGTTATATCCCCAATTCAGGTCAGGCATGGAAGATACAGAGGTGGGCAGGCCCCATTGTCTGTCCTCAAGTGGTAAAAGTGCCCTATGGATGCCCATCTATCTCTTTTATAAAAGGCCAGCAGCTCTGCAGGCAGACAGGAAAAATCCCCGAGTCTGTTACTACACTGACATGGCCTCCTCTGTGTTTTCTAAAACCATTTCTTAAGACTTGACGTCTATGCATAAGCATTCCATTTAATGGCTTGACGTCACAGCTTTAAAAGCCTGGATTAGTTGAAGAAAGTCCCCATTTGACAGGTGAGGAGACCAAGGTCCAGGGGGACAAAGGGCTTTAACTAAGGCCACATGTTCAGTTAGTGATAGAACCCAGACTTTGTACCCTGCTCTCTAGACCAGTGGCAACTGGCTACACCCCATGCCTGAGCACACTCCCTCCCTACACCCACCCAGCCCAGGGGAGGAGGCCTGGGGCTTCTCTCCTGTTCTTTCTCCAAAGGTAGGAGATGACCCGCTTTGGGCTGGAGGGGTCAATGAAGTTCCATGAGTGCTGCCTTTAAATATCCATCAAGAGGGGAGAAACCAGCCATAACAGATATTGGGATGATTGGAAAAATTAAATATAGACATGGATTAGATATAAGATGAGATATTTAGAGGTCAAGGGCGTGATGTCTATAATTCGTTCATGAATGATATTTATACAGGGGAAATTCCCCCCCAAAATCTGGAATTATCTTCCAGAGGGCAGGCCCCCTGTAGCACAGGCTTCTCCTGCCAGGTGAGTGTTCTAGGAACCCATGTGTGTCTGTGCACTAGCTGGTACCATTGTGAAAGGCTGTGTTAGGCTTCAGTGAATTTTTGTGAAGACTCTTTCATCATGTCTCCCATTTCATGATGGGTGATTTATGAGTGAACCTGCCCACACTGTGCTGATTGGTGCAGCCACTATGGAAAGCAAGATGGAGATACCTCAAAAAGTGAATAGTTTCAGCAGTTTTTGACCAAAAAGCAGCATGACCCTCTTGCCCCACCTTCTCTATTCATCTGATCTTGCCTGAGCAACTTTTTGTTTGTTTCCCTGGATGAAAAAGGTTTTCAAAGAAAAATGTCTTGCTGATGTGGCAGAACTGAAACAAAAAATGGCAGAAGCACTAAAAGGCATCAAAATCAACAAGTTCAAAAACTGTTTTGAGTGGTGGGAAAAATGTCTGACCAGGTGTATTGCACCAGAAGGAGAGTACTTTGAAGGTGACTGAAGTTTAAACATTTCATCATAAATACACAATTTAAAATAAATAATTTCCACTTCCCCTCATATCTATATGACCTATTATAAATATATATCTGTATGAATTATGAATATAGTTGAGTATATACAGACAGTGATAAAACAATGGAATAAAACGTAAATTGGTGAATCTAAGTAAAATGTATACAAAAGTTTATTGTACTATTCTTGCAACTTTTCTGCAAATTTGAGATTATATCAAATAAAGTTATTTAAATATTCCCATGGAAAGGCATGTAGCAAATACCTTAACAGGTCTTAAGATCCAGGGAAGCCCGCCAGCTGCCCCGCTTTCTCCCCCCAGCTCTGATGCCAGTCAGATCTCACCCCTAGGCTGGCAGGCAGAGTGCAGTCCCGGCTTGCATGGTCGGCTAAAGCTCTGAGACTAGGACACAGCGCTGGGGCTACGGCACGGCACAGGCTGTTTGTGTTGGCAGCGACATAGAGCAGGACTGGCCTCATAGTTCCACATCTTACTAGCTGTGAAAGCCTGGGCAGGAACATTCAGTTTTCTAAGGCTCTTTTGCTCATCTGTAAAATGAAAACAGCTTGAAGTGATACACATTGAGAGCCTAAGAAGATGCCTGCAGTGTGGTGCTCAAGAAATGCTGTCCTGTGTGACGAGACGGTCCTCACACTATTCATTCCAGCGCATATGCATCTCCTCCCTCCACAATGTTATCCTTCCTCTTCATTCAAACTACATTCTCTTCCCCCTGAATTTACAACCTCCCAAATCCCTAAATGTTCCCACATGACCTCCTCCTCACTCCTGCACTTGTGAATTGGGGTCTGGCAGGTTAATTTGTCCTTCTGTCAGTTTTCTCTCACTTGCCCCTGGGGCTGGCGGGCTGGCTCGGCAGCAGAGTGCGCCCCCGTTCGTGGGCCTTGGTGTGGGCTGTGCTGCGCGTGCTCTCCCCTGACTGCTCGCCTACAGGACCGAAGGTGGGAATTATAGAGGAGAGGGCACGCAGGGCAGGATGTGGCCACAATCTGTGTGATAAGAAAACCACTCGGCCTTCCCTCCATCACTGGCAGGAGGGATGGATTTCCTGGTTAGATTAGGTACTTCCCAGCCCTTGACAAAACAGAACACAGATACACAGCCAGGACACTCAGGAACACAAGTTGTTGGGCTTTCTAATGAAATCAGAGATATCTGGGGCTGGCGGTGGCAATGCTAAGAGAAAAAAAGCAGTTCCAGAGGCGTTGAGATTGTATGATATACTTGTATGTGTAAATGCAAATGCACAGAATAAAGTAATTGTGAATATACTTGAGTGGAATTGGGGGTAGATCGATGTTTCACAATGAACTTGGTATATTTTGATATTATTCAAAATGTTTCAACAAGAATGCATGTACACTTAAGTGATTAATAAATAGTACAAATTATCCCCCAGGGAGAAAAGAACAGTGGTGCAGACCTAAAACACCGTTTTCATTTCCTCTCTGGACAGCCACCTTCTCAGATGCCCCCAGAGACTGCCAGGTTGGGGTGGAGTCTGGGTGGGTGGGCTGGCAGAGGAATCCCAGTGGCCACTGCTGTCCATGGAGGTACACTTCCATTCCTTTGAGGTAAGATGTATGTAAAGCTAGGATGAAGGCTCTCTAGATAGAGTGAAATTCCCCTTCAGTACACAGCAATGTCTGTTAGAGTTAATCCAGCCGTGAATGCATTCTCATTTTCTATAGAGATGAGGCCTTCTCTGCCAGCCCTGTACCTCCCACAAAGCAGCACTGTGGACTGACCTCTTTCCTGCTCCCTCAGGAGGGGTAAGACCGGGGCTTCCAGCCTCCCCACTATGAAGCAGAGCATCTTGCTCCAGCAGCACTGGGGAGGGGCTAAGATACCCTGAGGACTGGCCACGAGGGGTCCTGAGGTGTCTACACTAAGAGGAGACCCCTCTGCTTCGCAGGACCAACAGCACCGGGCCTGGGCTTTCCTCCAGAACATCTGGTCCGTAGCTGACCCACTGCACACTGGAACAACCCAGGTGCTGAAACAAATGCTAAAGTCTGGGTTCCACCCCAAGAGAGTCTGATTTAATTCATCTGGGGTGCAGCCCGGGCAGCGGTGTACTTAAATGCTCCCCAGGTGAATCTAATGTGCAGCAGGGTGGAGAGGCCTTGCCAGAATTGGAGGATGACAACGTGGAGTTTTCCACCGCCCTAACTTCTCCAGGGCAAAGAGCCCAGGGCTGGTCTGCTCACTGTCACCAGCTTGTTTTTCTCTTTCCCTGCTCTCCTTTGGCCCCATCTCACCTCCCTTAATATCGCCCTGGAATGGATGGATCAGAGCTGAGGACAGGAGGCTGCTGATCTCCCAGCTCAAACTCCAGGCACCCCTTCTTGTATCCCCAGGCTAATGAGTGACCTGTCAGACCCCAACCCACAAGTACTCGGGGCTCTTCTAAGATCCTGGGTCTCTTCTGCTCACGTTCCCATAACTGACAGAACACAGGCATAAGGAATCCTTTTGCAAGATAAAAATCATTAACTCATTTCTACTAGAGTTTTCTTAGAATTGTTTATGCACTTCCAACAGCTTATTAGAGGTCTACTCTTGGTAACCTGATGCTCCCCACTGTGGTTAAATACCCATGAGAAGTTATAATTCCAATTTGGCAGCCCTAAAGTGCTGAAGGCTGAGCATCCCCACAGCCTGGCTGGTAGATGTGCAAGGAGCTCAAGTTCATCATTAGAAAGGGAAATATGACACTTTGAAAAGAAAAGCAAAACTAAGTCACAGATTACTATGTTGTAATGGAAAGAGAGAAACAGCCTTTGAATTTACCAAGCTCAATCATTTTCTTCTATTAGTGTGGGTATTTAAGAGCTTATTTGGTTTGTGTTTTAAACATAGAAAGCATGTGTTAGGAATGTTCAAGCAATTCTACATCCTCTGTCAAAATTGGAGGATTCAAGCATAGTCCTAACAACATCAGATCAATAATTAACCAGTAGGGGAAGCCAGGACTGCTGCATTGTGACTTTGTGGACTCCAGGCACATCTACCTTCATTGGCACTTTTTCCATTCAAGAAAAAAAATACGCACATAGAACTATCCTTTGGAAGTCAGGTTCCTTGTAGCACAGGCTTCCCCCGATAGGTTAGTGTTATAGGAACCCATCTGTGTCAGCGTACCAGGTGGCATTGTGAGAGGCTGAGTTTGGCTTCCATGAATTGTTTTCAAGGGCTCTTTCAAAGCATTGGACCAATTCAAGATGGGTGATTTATGAACGCACCTGCCCTCACCGCACTGAGTGTTCGGCAGTTTTTGACCAAAAATGGCATGACTGCCATGCCCCATCCTCCCTATGCACCTGATCTCACCCTGAGCAACTGTTTTTTGTTTCCCTGATGAAAAACGTCCTCAAAGGGAAACATTTGCTGATGTGGAAGAGGTGAACCGAAAAGCTGCAGAAGTAGTAAATGGCATCCAAACCGAGGAGCTCAAAAGCTATTCTGAGCAGTGGGAAAAAAGTCTCAATAGGTGGATTGTATCAAACAGAGAGTACTTTGAAGGTGACTGAAGTTTAAACATGTAAGCATAAATTCATAAGTTTTTAAAAATAAATTCTGTTTCTTGGCTCCCCTCTTGTATATTTTTAATTGCACTGTTATAAAGATGAAAATATTAACCTTATGAATTAAAACATTTTCTTTGACCTAAAATTTATTTTTTTCTTCTAACTTTATAAAATGTTAGTATATGTTTGTGACCCTATAGAAGCACTGTGGACTCAAGTGGGCCCTGGAGGAAGCTGAGACCTAAAAAAGGAGGAGAAAGCTTGCATTCGGTCACAGGAGGAGCACCTGGCCCGCTGGCTATTTGTAACACAGCTACGACTGGATTCTCAGACACTGGGACCAGGGAGGGCTTCTCTGAGCAAGGCTCAGCAGTCATCCTGAGAGAACAGCTTGAGTAGGCCTAGCTGAGCCCTGAGGGGACGCAGGGTGGAGGGGAGAGGAGACTAGATGTGTCACCAGACACTGGCCAGGAGACGGTCAGTGGCAGAAGGGAGGGGCTGATGCTGCAGGAGCTCATAGGAGTGGGGAGTGCTTTCAGTGGGCGCAAGGACCAACTCAGAGGTGCAGTGGCTTTTCCATGGCAGCCTGTCCCATGAGAGAGGTGCCAGGACCAAGGTGTACAGGCAGGAACACCGGGACATCCAGTGCTCGCTAAAGAGCTCTGTTTGACTAGAGTATGATCTAGAAGTAGAGGAGAAGGGGGTGGCACTTGGAAAGGAGGCTGAGGCCAAGGTCAGAACTTGTGTGTACTTGTGTGGCAGGTGAACCAGGGTGGAGCCAGGGTATGGAGGTGTGAGAGGCTCACTTGTGTGAGAGGGACAGGCTCTGGGGGAGGCTGGGCACCCCTGCCAGGAGTGATGAAGTCAGGGCCACAGTTTCAAAAGGCGTACCTACCGGCAGGAAGGCTCACCTGGCAGAGGTGAGGAGAAGCTGTCACAGAAGTTTTGTGAGGAGTGGGAAGGATAATGGTGAAACTGAGGGTGGATATGGATGTGCCTCTCTGCACAGGCTGTGGGGAGGATGGGGAGAGGTGGGAGGCCCTGAGAAAGGGCCACTGGCGTCTTCTCCAGGAGTTCACAGGGCAACCGGGTGCAAGCAAAGGCCAGACCTCCAGGTGCACTGGCCAGGAAGTAAGGGGTCTCTGCTGGCCCTCAGTCCCGGGGCTGCTTAGAAATGACAAACAAGTACTTACTCTCTGTTCCTAGCACGGGAGGAAGAGAGCTCTTGGGCCTCCTGGCTTTCATCTCAGGTGCCTTGGCATTCTCACTGGCAGGAGCATCTGGAACAAAACAGGTGACTGTAAACATCACTGGAAACAAGCAGAAGAGGCATCTCAAAAAAACTCCACCCCAACCAAAACGATGGCCCCCTCCCCTTCCCCGTCCCACTCTGAGGGTCTGCAGTGCCTCAGCGCCTGAGGTGGGGCCTTCTTCCACAAGAGCACCAAAGAAGGAGTGAAGCTGCACTGGGTCTTATAAATCAGGTGGGGAGCATGGTTGCCTGGCAAGATGGATGGACGGACAACCCTGGGAGCTAGTTTCAACACTCTCCCCTCCACAGCAGGCACCTGCTGCCAGAAATCACATCACGAGGGCAGGGGGAGAGTCAGGACCCCTCGGCCCCCACCTCTCCCTGTCCTTTCCCTTCACAGGGTCTAGACTCTTGAGGGATAGACATCATGGATTTCCAAAAGTCTGCTCTGTATTGAGAGGGCTCCGGTGCAGAGGAAGGAGGGAACAGGGTCCTGCCCTTGGGCTCATGGTCTGGAGAGGGCTTGTGGTCTCTGATTTCTTGGACTTGCTTCTATAGATGGATGCTGAAAGTCAAACCCCCGAACCAGACAAAGATCTCTGAGCAGGTGGCTTGCGTGCTTCACCCACTTTGGGCGGAGCCTTGGGCTCATTGTTGGGGCTCTGCACCCCAAAGAGCACCCCATGAAACCCTGTGGCAGCAGCCTTTGGGCAGAGCTGAAAAGCTGTGCTGGTGACTGCACAGATCCTCAGACCTCTCCTCCATGCCCCGTCCTCCACCGGAATGTACAGCGTGGATGTGGCAGGGCAACCCTCCCTTGTCAGATCAGCAGGTAACTTTGTGCAGGGTTCGCAGGGTGGAGCCAAAAATGCCCTTGCTGGGCCCTGAGGCAACAGGACTTGAGGAAGTGGCGGGGCAAGCACCCGGGACTCAGATTAGAAGCAACTGGCCTAACAGCTATCACTGTGCTCCAGCATTTTCCCCACAAGGAGCTTTTCTTCAGGGACCAAGCTGGGAAGGAGCCTGCCCATCAAAGCCCCTTCCGGTCCATGCGTTTCCTGCCCCTGAAGAGAGGGGAAAGGGCGGGGGGGCTTTCCAGGAGGCTTCAGCCACATTCCTGTGGCTTTGGCTTGGCTGGGGCAGAAGGGCCAGTTGCTGTCCCCGCCTCCTGGATGGGCAGTCCTGACTGCTCACACATCCTGTCTCCTAGGGGTTTCGGGGTGGGGATGGGCAGCAGAGAACTAGGGGCTGGCACATGGATTCTTGGTGCTCCCATCTGGATGCGTTGCTTTTCTAGAAGGTAGTTGGGTCTTTTTCCTGTTCCAGATGTGGATCTGCCCAGACAAATCCTACGTACTTTCTATCAGCTGGGTAATCCAGGGTGGAGGCCTGGGACGGTACTGTCCAGGCTCACAGCAGCAGCAAGGCACACAGGTCTCTAGGGAGTCAGCCAGAATTGTACATGTGTGACCACAGGAATGGTTAAGCAAACTTGAAGCAATACATGACAGGGGATGAAGTTGAGGGAGCAGAGCTGGAAGAAATCCTTTTAAGCAGCACTTGAGAACCAGGCTCCTCCTCTACCTCTGCTCACCACTGCATGTTATCCTTCTACCACCTTCCATAAGAGCAAGGCCCCCAGGCAGTGAATTGGGGGTCTCTGCCACCTGCAGCTGACTCTGCCTGTGTCCTGTCTCTCAGGGGGTGACCCCCCACACCAGTGTCCACGTGGACATGGACAGGGGAGCAGAGAGAACAATGGGAAGAGGATGACTTCATTTTCTCACAGTGGGCTTTTCCCCAGGCACAGTGGTCATTCTTAGCAATAGAAAAATCCTCAGCACACATTTGTCTACCGCTGCATCTCAACCTTGACTACACATTAGGAGCCCCTCCCTGCTCCAGAGTGTCACATTCCTCAGATCCTGGTTCAATGGGCCTGGGTCAGGGCTGGGTGTTGATAGGATCCAGAAGTTCCACAGGTGATTCTAATATGTCGCCAGGTTGAAAACTCTGGTCTCCCTCCTCAGGCTGTGTGTGTGTGTGTGCGTGTGTGTTTAGAAGTAGGGCTGGGCACAGTGAGAGTGTCAGAGACTATTCCAAGAGGCAGGAAAACATTCCAGTGAGTCCCTTGATGTTGGGTTGATGTTGGGGATCAGGGTTCTAAAACCAGGGCCATGAAGTGAGTCTACTTTCCCTTGCCAGAGGCCCTTCCACCTGTCCTTCTTTCAAGACCAGCATTTCTGACATCACCAATGACAATTTAAAGAAAGGTTTACTGGCAACTTATTTTTCTCCTTTTTAAGGAAAAGGAGGAGAGGGCAGAACATGTATAGACATTTCTGTGTTCCTTGGCTCTAGCAATCTCTCTGACATCTTTCTCCTGGCAAGTTCCGGGGCATCAGAGGAGGGAGATAAAGAAGGATCAGGGCTTTTTGTTTTTTGTGTGTGTTTTGTTTTTTTTTTGTTTTTTTGTTTTGGTTAACTGGTTGGTTAAACCAAGGCACAAGCAAGCAAAAGGTGAGAGACCAAGTTTTTAACCTGGGTTCCTGAAAGAAGGGAGGCAGGGCCTGGATTCCTTCTCTCCTGTTAGGGTTGTGTTGGACTTTGCTTCTAAATGTTGTTAGAGTCTGACTGAGAGAGGAGGGTTCTAGTTTAGGCTTTGTCATCAGCAATCTTGGGATGGTGGGCAAACAATTCCAACTGCCTGGGTCTCTATTTCCATGTCTGTACAAAGGGGATAACATTTATTTTCTCTACCTCACCGTGTTATGAGGCTCAAAGGAAAGAATGGGTGCGACAGTGCCCTGGAGAGCAGAAAAACGATTGTTTGCTGTTCATTCATCGCTCCTGTTCACATTTCCTCACCGTCTCCCAAATCTGCTTTCAAACTCCCCACCTTCAGAAAGCTCCCCCTGACTGGCCTTACCACCTGTTTCCAGCCCTGCGTCTGTCCCCAGCTCTCTTGGGTGCTGGCTTTACCCTGACATGTGAATGCACTTCCCTGTCATGGGCTTTGAGCCTTGTTTTTAAAACTTCTGTGTACCTTATCTTTCCATGTGGCCACAAGGAAAGGGGCTCATTTTCCTTTCAAACCAGGCACACTCCCAACTCAGAGCCCTTCTTTCCTCCACAGCTGCCACCCCATCCCATGGAGGCTTGCGAAGCCACGAGCCACTAGACCTCTGTGAGAACTGCAGCAAGGAGTGAGCTGGAAGGACCATGTGCTTAATCAAAACCAGCTTTGTGCTCACAAAGCTGCCCAGAGGATAAAAATAATAGTAATAAAAGTTTAAGAGCAGCTGGTATTTTCTGTCTATTTTAATTGGTTGGTGATGAAACTGAACTCCATTTCTAGGCCTGGGCTCCAGGGTTGGAGTCCTTTACTGGTCTGCTTGCGCCCCGAAGAAGCATGGGGATAAAGATGGCAGCAGGGGACGTGGGGCCTCTGTAAAGAGAGGAGAACACATCCTTATATGGGCAATGCCTCATCCCTTCCACTCCCGGGCTAGCTCTGGACTCAGCCCTCCAGGGGCATATTTTTTCTTCTATTTCCCCCAAGATGTTGGTTCCCTGAGCTCTGTCCATAGGTAGGGGGGAAAAAGGTGTAGGGAGGCCTTTGGAGAGGCATCTGAATTTCCAAAAGCCCCATGAGGGTCTGGTTTCCCTCTCTTTCCAAGAGCAAGCAGCAGGCTGGCATAACTGAGAGCCTAGTTAGGAAACAGCTCCTCTGGCTGTGCTGCTTGGTGACTGAGCCCTTGGGGCAGTTTCCAAACTCTTCTTTTCCACCAGGAAAATGGGGACAACAATACCCCAACGGAGGAGTGAATGGGACATAAAGTCACAGCTGACATCTACTGGGTGGGCGCTTATCTGTGTCTGGCATAACGCTAAGTGCTTCACATGCTTGTTTCACATTTAACCATACCCTTCACCAATTGTTACGTGTTTTGGACCTATTAAAACACCAGTTTAATTTAGTTCAAACCAATACATATTAGTTGCATATGATGATATTAAGAATAACTGTAAAAATGGGAGCAGACTTATGAATATGGCAGGACTGAGGCCAAGGAAAGAGTGGTTTGAAATCTGTTCAGCCCCAGTCAGAAGTGGGCATGGTGGCAGCTGGGCTGCAGTATTTAGGAGCCAAGGCTTGGGTTTAAATTCCCAGCCAGTTAGTTATTAGCTGCATGGCCTGCAGCAAAGACATCTCCGCATGCCTCTAATCCGGCTTCTTTACTGTCATGCCCCCAAGTCCCCTTGAGCTCTCGCTTGCAGAATCCCATGGCCAATGCTCAGGCTCATCTTGTTCTACTTGGCAGCCACACCGGACACATTGATCTCCATCAATCCTTTCTTATCTAAAGGACCACCCTTTGGCTTCTGGACACACCTCTCATTTCTTCCTGTCTCATTGGGATGATTCCAATTTAGTCTTCTTCACAGACTTCTGTGCTGTCCTACTTCTCACAGGTGGGCTCTGCTTCTTTCCCTGATCCACCCACAGCTGCTCCTTAGGGACTTCATCCAATCCCAGGGCACTGAGTGATCTCATGTGTGTACAGGTTCTCCAAATCTCCAAATCTCCAAGGTTGAATCCAACCTTGACCTGTATACTCAGCCCGTATTCATCTAAATGCCTGTCTGTGTGAGGTGCCCACCTGCATGTCTAGGGGGCATCTTAAACTTCACATGCACAAAACTCTAGCTTGTTCCCCTCGCCCTTGCATTCTGATCTTGGTAGATGGCACCATCATTGATCCTCATGCACTCCTTTGACTTCCCTTTCATCAGCAAATCCCATCAGCCCTACCATCAAAATAGGGTCTGATCTGACTCTCTGCCACCTCTTCTGTGGAGCTTAAGCCATCATTGTCTCCTGCATGAACTATTGCAGCAGCCTGCCAGAGGTCTTCCTGTTTTCCCTCTTACCCACTCTGGGTCTGGCCACCACACAGTCACCTGAGTGAGCCTTTAGATGTTCAGGGTTGTCCCATCACAATGAGAATAGAATCCTGTTTCCCTGCTGCAGCCTTCATGGCCTGGCAGATCAGGCTGCTGGTCCTCTTCAACCTCATCTCCCAGCACTGTGCCCCTTATTCAGGCTCAGCCGCCTGCCTCCTCCCCTCATGCCCTTCAGGCCTCTGTTCACATGTTACTTCCTGAGAGGCCCCACAGCCACCCTTTCTTCCCTTCCTATGATCCCACTTTGCTTTCTTCAAACCTGTGACATTGCCTGAGATTTTATGATATATCTGTTCATTTGTATCATTGTGTCCCATCAGGGTCCACCTGGGAAAACATCAAAATTTGGAGTCCTGTGCAGGCCAGGTTAAGTCTGTAAGACCTGACCAGAAAACTGGGAAGGCTGGGTACATACATGTTTCCATGTTATAGCCATGGACCTTGAGGTTGGAATTGGGCCATGAGAAAATATTTTAGACACCATGAAGCCTGGCCTGTTTTCTCACCTTGCCTAATCCTTTGTTGTATCAACAGCAGAAGTTTTTAAAATTTGAATGCATATCCTGACCTGAGTGAGATCTCTATGTCCCTTCACTTGTTTATTCCATTTCTCTGTAATTTGCATTGTTTAGCATTGACTGACAAGCTACATGCTTTCAGGCTTACTTTGTTTTAATGAAAGATCTGAAGAAGGAAAAAAACAGACCTTTGGCCTCAAGGCACTGACCAGCCTTCTTCTCCTGCACTTGCTGTAAGGGACAGTTTTATTTCATCCAAGGCACTGGGGTATTTATTACGGGTTGGGGATCCCCCACAGTGTCTCTCTCATTAGAATGTAAGTCCCCAAGAGCAGAAACTTGTTTCTCACTGCTTTTAACTTCAGCTCCAGGAGCAGAGTCTGGCAGGAAGGGTACTCACATATTTGTTGAACGAATGATGGTGAGGGTGCCCACTGGAATGTTACCTCCTACCACACATGGACACAACCCTTCATGGTCATAAAGCCCTTATTTCAGCAGCAGTTGAGGCCAGATGCCTGTAACCAGGCTATCTGGGGAAGGGTGGCCTCCACTGGGGAGGGCTGCATCAGCCAGTGAGGTCACTGAGGTGTCTTTGGACACCTGTCTTGGGATTTTGACCAAAAAGATCTTTGTTTCCTCATCTCTTACCTGGGTCAGAATAAGTGGGAATGGGTCACTCAGGCCAGGTATGTGAAGGACTTCCCAACAGGAAGGGCTGCTTCTAAGGGAGGCCTGGAATTCTTGGAGTGTGGACACTGCCCTGTTATTCATTAGACAGGAGGTCATACTTAGGCCTGGAAAGGTACAAGCTTCAGAACCAGACACACCCAGGTTTGAGTATTGCTAGCGTAACTTGCCCATAGCTCCCTGTGCAGGGTGACTGGAAGGGTGTGTGGGGGAGACACCCAGGGACACTGCATCTCTTGAATATTGTCTTCAAGACCTGGGAAGGTGGCTGATGCTTGGTTTTCTCAGTGACAAAAATATTCTGCCCAACTAATGCATAAACTAAAAATGCACAAGGCAGGCCTTGAAGGTCAGCCTTTTTTCTTCCTCGGTGAGTTTTCCAGCAAGTCCTAATCTGTCCTAGGCTTCAGTTTCCTTCTGTGGTACAAATTGACACTTGCCTTTGCCACACTTGAAAGGACAGTTTGGCCATAATCAAGAAAGAACACAAGGGCACCTGTTTTCCTAGGGAAGAGACTCAAACAGCAAGGTTGAAATAGCCAGATCTGCTGCATCGTCAAGGCTACCTCCCTCCCTTTGCCTTTGCTATGAGAGGGAAACAGCAGTATGGCTAACACAGAACGGCCAGTGAACCCAAGTCATTTTGCGAGGTCTTAAAATAGATCATTACGTTGGCCACAGATAGTCTTAATGGTCTTTCACACAGGTTGTGTGACAGTACTATTAGGAGCAGGGCCCTCCTGATTGGCAAGGGTTCGGGGGGCCTGTCTGGTGTCAGTATAGCTGCATTCCCAGCCCCAGGGGAGAGGGATCTCGCTGCCCCTTGGGAGAGAGGTAGGATGGTCCTACCCAGAGGTCATGGAGAGAGACCAGAAGACCCCCCGGTGACTTCCCATTATATCAAAGAGTACATGGACCCCTTGGGATCTCTAAGTTAGGTGCTGTTGCCTTGGGAAAAGGGGAGAGCTGACCCGATCAGGAGGCCGGCCAAGGTTTCCTGTTTGGCTCACTGGAGTGCAAGAGAGGAAAAGTGCTGAAAAGGACAGGGGAGCAGTTAAGGAGACCTCAGTCCTTTACTATTTGTCCAGAGGTGGTTCTTGCTAGAAGAAATAAAGTGAAATGTGGCAAGAAGCCCACTTGCATGCAGGACACTAATAGACCTTCAAGTACATATAGCAACAGGGAAAAGAGTGGGTGTCAGGTAGAGGGGGTGCCCTTTGTCTCTTTGAGAAAACAAAACAAAACCTAAACTGGGAGTCAGACCTGTTAGTTCAGCTGGTCTACCTCAGACCCCTTTCCTGGTTCTTCTCCCAAGACCCAGCTCCCAATCTGCAGCCTGAGGCAAAACCCCCCTGTAAAGGCTTCTTGAAGGAACTAGAAATAAATAATTAAAACCAGCATGATTCATGGCAACAGCAAGAGAATGGCCTAGAAGGGGCGGGGGGGGGGGGGGGGTCGGGGAAAGTCCCATAAGTTGCAGAATCAACTTCATTTTCAAAAGCCCCAAAACTTTTGAGAAAGAAAAGGACAAAATCTCCAAATTATTCTGTAGGGGGAAAGGAAGTTTCATTTTGAAATGAAGTTTGGTTTTGAAAATAAACCAGTTGCTGTTTCTCAAAATGGTGCTCACATTTTGCAGGTAAGGAGAAGGCTGGCTTCCCTGCCTTCAGCTAGCAGTGTCGCTAGGGCTCACGGAGGCTGGGGATTCAAAAAGCAGATCGAGCCTCCTTGTGGAGCAGCTGGAACAGCATAGGCTGCACAGAAGCAGCGGGGCTGTTAGAAGTAAGGTTCTGGGGTCATGTTCACAGAAACACTATTTGTTTTTTTTTAACTACATCACTTGTACAGGGAGAAGCTGTATTTACCCGTGTGGGTGACAGCCCAGGTCCCACACAGGAGCAACTGACCATCAGCAGCAGAGCCTCAGGCCATGTGTTTCAAGCTCTCTTTTGAGCTGCTTGTACAGCAAATAGTTTTTCTTAGACTCAAAGCCCCTGCGGCAAATACCAACTCACTGACAAAACTCCAGGAAGATACATGATATTTGACCATTTTAGCTTTACTGTTGGCTGCTGACAATTTAATTCATGTTGCCATGTGTCTATTTTTAAAAAATATTTTTCTTTTTAAGGCTCTCTCTCTCTCTTTTGTTTTTTAATCTCCCATTCATTATATTTCATAGGTCTCAGCTTTTGTGACCAGAAAATTTGATAATAAAATCCAGAATGGGAACAAAGATTCTATAGCTTGTGGAACGACACGGAAAAGGTTAAACTTTTAGAACCCAAGGGATCAGATTCAGCACTCAGGACAGCAAAGCTGGTCTTCAGGAAACCTTCTCTGATCACTAGTGTTTAAACAGTGTCACTCATGTCAAGGGAGAGAAATCGTTTTTCCCAAACTACCTTTTTAAATAGTCACAAATAAATAACCAAATAAAAAGAACGGGCACCGGACTGAGTCCTGAGGTGGAATTCTGGCCAGGGAGCCTCATGCAGGATGCTTTCCCTCTCTGCATGGCCTTGGCTCTCTGTTCTGTGAAATGAGGGTGGTAGCTTGAACCATCACAAGATTGTTTCACCTCCAAGTCTCTAATTCTAAACTGTATACAGAGGGGCGGAAGAAGAGTCACAAACACACTGCCTGCCTTTCTTTAGAACACGCCCCAACTCCTCACAGCTTGGTCTTGCCTCTTCAACACAAGGAAACTCCACTCAGACCTGACAGCCTCTGCCCACGCCTCCTCTCTCCCCCTGTCCCAAGACTGCTGCCATCTCCTTCTTGAAGAGGCAGCCCTTTCCCCTCTACAGAAATGCTTAGCCACAACTCACCTCCTCCATGAAATCCCCAACTTGGACCTCACTCTGCTCCCTCCTCCTCATGGGTCTGTCCTGCCAGCACTGAGACTTGTTTGCTGCGGCTGGTAAAACACTATGCTGTCATTTTCCTGTGGGTGTGTCCTTTCTCCTCTTGCCCTGTGCCCAGCTTCCCTGTTCAGTAAGGTTCTAGCCTTGTGACCAAGGCTGGGGAGCGGCAGCAACTAGGTGAGCAGCTCCTCCCAGCCAGGAATGGGGCTGAGGCCACACGGGACCATCACAGTAAGACTCCCACTTTCCTTCTTGTCATATTTTTGCAAAAGGTGGCTTGACACCCATAAGATGACTCGCTTGCGTAGGGATGGCAGCCTTGGTGCACTTCTGTTCAGGGATGATGGAAAGGGAGGGTATCTGAGAGGTGGGCTCTTTGATACGCTGGGTGGGCATGACCTACCGTCCACAGTGACTTGGCAGGAGCACTCAGCCTGGCCGGCATCATTCTTGGCTACACACTTGTACAAGCCTCTGTCCTCTGGCAGTGCCTTCTCGATGGAGACAGAGCACAGGGAGCCTGGAGAGGAAGGGGAAGAACTGTTGAGTGGACCAGGTATAGGTCCAATACCTGTCCCAGAACCTGAAGCACAGTAGGCAAGTGTTATTCACATGGGCAACCGTGGGAACCAACCCCTCTACTCATCAAAGCCAGAGCACTTTCTGCGGATAACCCAGGTCCAAAATAACTGATCCTTAAATATACTCTGTTTTGGTACCCCTGTTCCCCTTCCAGACAGTTCTCTTATGGAGACATTAAAAAAAAAAAGGTACAGAAGGAAAAAAGAAGTAAGTCTCTGCCATCTAACACAATGAAGGAGCAGATGGATGCAGGCCGCGTACACTGGTACATCACAGAGAGACAAGCAATAGTCAGGCACGGGAATAGGGTAGGTGAGGGAGCTCTGCTCAGTTTATAGCAGTGACTCTGGGATGCATCTTAGAAAAGCAAGCTTCTAAACAAGAGGTGGGTGAGGGAGGGCAGGAGTCCTTGCCCAGCAGGGACCCTGGCCTGTGAGAGATCTTCTGGGAGAAGGTGACTGTAGCCTAGAACCCCAGAATTGGTGTTTCAGGAGTGGTATTTGAATTAAGAATAGTGGCCAATGAAGGGCACTGGGCTGGGACAGGGCACTTTGAATCTGCCTCCCATCAGTGCCATGTGTTTTGGTCACCTCAGAGAGGGGTGGAGGTGGCCCTCTTTTCCCCCGGACTCTCACTGGGTCTCCCCTTGCTCCCATCCATCTCTTCAAGACTGGTGGGGTTGAGAGGGTGGGGGAAGGAGTCAGGCTGGCCATACACAGGAATCTGGGTCTGGTCCTTACCCATCCTGGGTCTCTCACCCAGCTCCTTCTCTGGGGGATCCCCTTGCGAGTTTCCCTTGGGGTGGGAGAGGCCAGCTGAGGACTGGGCCTGCTGGGCCAGGTGGAAGAGCAGCAATCGTACCCTTGCTCCTGCCTTGAGACATTCCACCAGCCAAAATCATGATGTCCTGCCTGCCCAAAGCTGCCCCTGCTGAAAGGGAAGCAGTCATCACCCAAGGAGGGGGGCAGAGCCAGAGCAATGTGCATTCTTCGGCCTGGAGCCACTGGCTTTGGCCACCCCCTCCCCCTGGCCCAATTCCTGGCACACGCCTGACATACTCTGGGTGGACAGAGTATCCCATCCAGGTGTACATATGAGTGGGTGCATGGCCAGGAGGAGGCTGACAGGCATGACTCTCAGAAAGCCTTTGATCTAAAAACATACCCTCACCTCAGTTACACAGATGCACAGACCTGACCAACAAATACAAGGATATTCAGAGAGGAAGGATGGTGTCATTTCTGCCCAGAGAACCACTAAGGCTGTAAGAGAAAGTTGAAATGTAACAGTTCCCTTTACTTCTTGGCACCTGGCCATGCCTTAAACAGAGAAACCTTGGTTCTCATTTATTCTCTCTCTGTCTCTGTCTCTCTCCTCCCCACCCTGCTTTGCATGCCTGCACCTTTTCCTCTCTTCTTCCCTCAAGGCCATACCTTTGCTCACTCTCCTAAGCTCCAAGGACCTTTCTTTTGTATCTGTAACTTGTTTTCTGAGTCCAAGTAGCCCAGCTGGATCAGTTTTTCTACCTCTGTGGCTTTCTTAAATAAACTTTCACTTGTATGTAGGAAAAAAAACCAAAACCAAAACAAGGGGAACCTTAATTGTACTGACCCCCTGGGGCTAGATGGCTGATAGATACCCTCCACGCCTTGCACAGACTCTGCCCCTGGGGAAGGGCCTTGCTAAGGCCACAGGGTAGGGGTTTCTTCCAGGAGACGATCTGCAGAAATCACAACAGGAAGGATCTAGGTTGGAGTTTTATGGAGTCAGTCCATCATGAGAACAAGAACTGTGTGGCACAGGAATGAATAATGAAGTTAACTATCTTCTAGAGAAAGAAATTCCATTAGACAGCAGCAGAAGGCTGAAATGACTTCTGGCCTCCGCTTGTGGCTTGGAGGAAATAGACTCCATCTTGCAGATACTCCATTCCCAGTGCATGCCCTGCTTGATCCCTTGGTGTCTTTTGGTTTCAGTCTCTCAACTGCCTCCAGCCTTAAATCAAAAGGGCACAAACTGCAAAGCCAGCCGAGAGACCACCAGGACAAGGGGGGCATTTGGACCACAGCCCTCACCCCTCACCAGGGAGAGTATCAGAGCAGAAAGCCTTTCCAAGCTGCTCCAAGCCGGGACCCCTGGCCACATGCGTGGGCTGGAGGAGGCCCCAGGCAGGCTGGAAGTCTCCCCTAGCTCAGATGGAAGAATCTGGTATTTCCTGTGGGACAGCTTAGGCTTGACCTCCAGAAGAAAAACGTTTCCCAGTGTGTTTTTTTGTTTTTGTTTTGTTTTTTCTTTTGAGAAGCCTCAGCCTGGTGGGGAATTTTGAGAGGGAGGTGAGGGGGATGGGAGCAGTTACCATAGAACCAGGAATCTAATGAATGGCTAGGAGGCTCAGTGTGATCTGTCCCTGGGAGAGGGAGCCTCATGGTCACAGAGTCTGAAGGTCCCCCACCTTGCTCCTACCTGAATGTGTGTGGCACAGAGAAGACAGGGGTGTGCGTGAGGGGAGGGAGTGGTCTGAAGCCCTGGAGACTGGGTCAGGACTACCCACAGTGAGCAGGGCCTGGGTCCCCTGGGCATGTCTGGACAGTGCGACAACGCTCCAGGTCACCCCTCAGGGCTGCTGCCTTCGTGCGGCTTCTAAGTACTCAGAGCCACAGAGGGGTCTCTTCTGTCCCTGCACATGGCTTAATCAAAACGTGTCTCTCGAGCCTCTGCCGAAGCCTAGGCCTGCCTCCCACACCGGCTTTCTGAGGCAGTGATTGGACACCTCCCCGAGCCTGGAATGTAGTCACAGTAAAAAAAATATTTGCCATTCTGAGAATGACAAAGGTGAATATCTGTAGCAGGTGACCAGGTAAGATTTATGCCAAAGAATGTTAAATTAAATGTAACCTAGCATAGAAAAGATAATATATAGCCATACCTTGTTTTATTGCGCTTCACTTTATTGCGCTTCGCAGACATTGCTTTTTTTTTTTTTTTTTTTTTTTACAAATTGAAGGCAAGACCCTTCACCAGCAAAAAAGATTACAGCTCATTTTATTGCCATATCACTTGCTTTATCACGTGGTTTGGAACCAAACCTGCAATATCTCAAGGTATACCTATAGGTTCTTAAAGGGAAAGAAACACCTCCTAACTCAGTTTTTAAGTGGATTGCACCTACCATGAAAAGGGCTAGCATAGTGCTTCACACGTGGTAGATGTACAAAAACCCTTGCATTTGTAGAATGAACTTATACAAACTTTCGGAAAAGCTATTCCAAGATCCCACACTGAAGGCAATTAAAAATGAATCATCGGTTGACAGCAGCAACAAAAAATGGATCCTTGTTATTAGATTGGGAGAAATGTTTGCCAGGAAAGAACTCTGGCCTGGGGACAGGAACCAAAGCATAAGATGAAAGCCCCTCTCAGGGGCAGCACAGGGTCCCCTGGGCTCACAGGCCTCCCACTCTAGGGCAGAGGAGCTCGATGCAGGTCCAGAAGGGCGGGGGTGGGCCACTCTGCAGGCCCAGCTTTGTAAGTGAACGCCAGGCCCCCTGCAGCTCTAGGGGGTGCAGGAAGAGGAAGGACACCTCAGAGTCCCTCTGAGAATTAATGGGCAGTCCAATGGACTGGGCTGCTGCCACACGTCCTCTGCTCTTTTTGGCACTAAGTGAGGTGGACATAGTCCTGTTTCAAGGGGACTGTGGGCTACAAGCACTATCCAAGTTACAGGTTCAAAGAAGCCCTTCTGAAACCTATAAACAGAGCACCCACTAGCAGCTGGTACCCAGACATACATGCTGATGCTGGGAGAGGAGAGCACAGGAGCCTCTGACGGCCACGGCTGGTGACACTAGCGTCGGCAGGCACCCTGGAGGAAGTGAGTCTTGACCTTAGGAGAGAGGACTGCATGGGCTCAGTGCCATGGAGCAGGATGGGTCCCCTGTCAGGGAGGTGAGGGTGCAGAGGATGCTGGGGGCTGGGTAGGGCTGGGAGGCCTATAGACTCAGCCCCTCCACCTTCTACAAACCACCTCAAACCACAGCTTCCTTATTTCCACGGTGCTTTCACCATGGCCCCCTCACCCAGACACTGGCGCTCAGTGGTCATCTACCCCTTCCTCTTCTTTGCCCCTCTACCCCCACCTTCCAAGTCAGGCAACAGGTTCTGTTACTTCTGTTCTTGCTTCTCAAACTGGCTATTTCCTGTCTGTGCCCCTGCCTGCCTACCTGGTTAGATCAGGTCTCAAGGCCTGTCTCCCAAACCTCTTCAGGATGCTCCTGACTGTCTTTGGGCATGGAGTCAATCAAGTCCCCTAAACCCCTGCGTGGCGTGCATTGCTCTTCACTCTGAACTCCTCAGGCTCCATAATGCCTTTGGAATAGAGCTCCTCAGCATGGGGACAGAGTGGAATGGGGCCGTACCTCTCTCTACAGCCCACACTGTGCTGCGAGCAAGCCTGTGTCTCTGTGTTGCTACTGTGTCCCTGCCCGGGAAGCTCCTACCTTCCCTCTTCTGGGCTGGGAGCCCTGGACTACCTGCTAGGTTCCCATCTAGGCCCCGCTTTCTCACTAGCAGCGGCCCCAGTACTCAGCTCCCTCCCCTCCTGCTGCTCCCAGAGGCTCTTGACTGGGAGGGTTTAATTGCTATGAGTATCTTCTCTTCCTGTGGACAGCAGATCCACTCACGCCACTCAGAGGGCCTGCTGAAGTGGTCCCTGGTAACACTTTAAGATAAGCTTCCTCCTGGGACCCTGTTTAACCCAGGATCTGAAGACTTGGAGAGAGAAGCTCTGGAGAAGGAATGGTGGACAGAAAGAAAGTGGGGCTGATATTTTGAGACAAGGTACCCTCTACAGTGGCAAGGTGGGCAGGCCTTTTTCAGGGCCTGCTTCCTCCACAGCAGTGAAAATACTAGAAACTTAGCAAGTCCCAGGCACCACCGGTTTTTCGGCCTCTGACTACAACTGACAGAGCTGAGCAGTAGCCATTAGCATTTTTCCTCAATAGACGATGCTCTTGGTGAGCTGATCGATCATGACAGGTTTCTCAGCTGTACCAGTATGCTGACATGTTAACAAAAATTAACTTAGAGGTAACATATCAGGTGGTCTAGGCATCAGAACCAACTGCATTCAAATCCCAGCTCTGTTGCTAACTAGCTGTGCCACCTTGAGCAAGGTACTTAATTAACTTCCTCGTTAGATGGGAAGTATAGTAGTTGAGAGGATAAAATGAGTGGAAAGTGTAAGCCGTCTAGGACAGAGTCAGGCACAATAGTGTTCAATAAATGCCAGCTAGTCTTATTTTTCACAGGAGAATTGCAAATATCTAGAATATTTTTTAAACTTGGATTTGGGGCTGTCTCCATAACCCCCCTCCACCCTCTTCCCGGTTTCTATCTATCCCCTCCTTGAGCTGGCCTTCCTTTTAATAATTTCTTCTTCCTCAGCTTTTGGCCAAAACTGTCCCTTTGAGATGGTTTCTGGGGAGGGGATGCTGAAGTAGCCAGGTCCCTGTGCCCTTTAACCTCAGCGACCAGTTGATATAACAGAGTCCAGGACTCTGGGCAAGAGCAGCCAACATCTAAGGGCCCAGCGATGCTCCTGAGAGCAGGGCTGAGGTCTGCTCACATTGTTCAGTTGAGTGGATGGTTTGCAAGTGGCTGCTGGTGGCTCTGCAGGTGGCACACAGGTCTCAGAGCAGCTGCACAGCTTTGGGCCTTGCCGTCAGCTGGCTGAGTACAGGCCTCCCGGAGGCCAGTGCTATCATGCACATCACACTGTGCAAGCCTGTGTGACCATACATGCCCCAAAGGCATCAGCAGCCCCTCCCTCTCCATCCTGCCTGGAGACATGGCCACAGGGTAATCTGGGGAGTGCTCCAGTTTTAAGTTTTGGATCAGTTTTACCAAAGACTTCCCAGTTGGGAAGGACCCGCGGGGGTGGTGGGGAAGGCCGTGGCACCCTTCCCCTGGACATCACACCTGCCACGGTAACCCTCATGCCCCGCTCCGTGTGGTGGGCTGAACCAGCAGAGGCGGGGGGTGGGGGTGGGAGGGATGAGATGACTCTGGAAGACCCTATCCATGGGAAAAAGTTATGATGTCAGCACATTAGCAGAAATAAAACATTTTTCTTTCTCCTGGATGATTTCCCCCTTCCTACTTCAGCACTGACAGTGCAAATGCCCAGCCGTTCCAGATTTGCTGTCTGAGATGCAGAGCAAAGAGAGAAGCTTCATCGTGAACTGAGGGGGCTACTGCTGTCTTAAGTGCTCGGTTTCGGTGTTTAGGAGGAAAGAAGGGAGGAAGCAAGGAAGGAAAGAAGGAAGGAAGGAAGGAAGAAAGGGAAGGAGAAAAGGAGGAAGGGAGCAGAACAAGAGGTCAGGGAAAGAGTAGAGGGGGGTGCAGTCAGAGGACAGGATGGAGAGCAGCGCAGGGCGGGTGTTTCTGACATCTCAGCTGCTCTGGATTTGTCAGGACCTGTCCTCTCAGGCCTCTACCCCTCAAGGTAAAATGCCCCTCCCCAGGGAGCTTTGTACCTGCCCTACCCAGAGGCACCAGCCTCAGCCTTGAGCTCAGGCCGGACTCTATTGGCCCCCGGAGTGGGGTGTGGGAAGTCTGCTGGCCTTGGGGCTCCCACCAGGCTTGGGATTTACAAAATCATTTCGAACAGAATTGAAGGTCCAGGGAAAATACCCCTCCCAAACCCCACCACTTCTCTAGGTATAAATTGGCCCTTCCGAGAACTCCAGGCCCTGAAAGGCCTCAGATGGCAGGATTTAGAGCCCCCCCCTTCTCCCCACCACTCAAGAATGTGAAATAGCAGCAAACAAAAGTCTCATCCAAATTAGGAAGCAAGCTGCTCTGTCCACCAGTGAGTGTGTGCCGTGGGGTATGTTTGGGGTTTTGGGCTCCCTCAAAGGTCCCTTTGAACCCACAATGCTATTAGGATGTCAGTTGTTGACCTCAGCTCACAGTCCTGTGCCATCCCGTGCTCCTCAGAGCACGCTCTTCTCCAAACCCAAAGTGCTGCTGCGGAAGCTACTGCTGACTCAGAGCCGCTGGTCGCCTCCAGTCCCCGTGCCCCTTGCCCAGCTTGGGACCAGAGCTCACTCCCAGCAAGAGCTGTGGGGCACTTGTGCAGGTTCCTGTGCCCTGAGGAGGCCGCTGCTGGGGTGCCGTGACAAGGCTCTGGCAGGCACATGCCAAGCCCTGGGCACACGCCATTGAACTAGACACCCCTGCCCTTGGAATGGAGTGTGTGCCCAGGCCCCTGAGTGGGGCACCTACCCCGCGAGGGAGGGAGACTCAGAGGCTCTGGGCTCTGAGCCGTGATCTTCAAGACCAAGGCTCTGTGAGTTGACAGTGACCCTCAGGCAGAAGCCCCTTCCTCCCTAGCCCCTGCTCCCATTTCATTACCTTCCTGGGATAGGATGATGAACTTGGTGGTCTTGAGCGTCTTGCCATTCAGCGTCCAGGTGATGGTGGCTGGCGGGTCAGAGGACACCTGGCACTGGAGTAGCAGCTTCTCTCCCTCCGCCACATGAACATCTCGTAGTTTCTCCTTAAAGGTGGGGGCTGTTCCTTGGTTCTCTGATCTTTTTTCATTATCTGTGACTCCTGAGTACCCTCTCTTGCAGTTCACATCATTCTTCACCTCCTTCCTGAGTTCTTCTTTCCTGGCTGGTTGCAGGGTCTCAGCTGGCTTGGCATTGCCCACAGGTTTCAGGGTCTCAGCTGGCTTGGCATTGGCCACAGGTTTCAGGGTCTCAGCTGGCTTGGCATTGCCCACAGGTTTCAGGGTCTCAGCTGGCTTGGCATTGCCTAACGGTTTCGGGGGCTCAGCAGGCTTGGCATTGCCCATGGCTTTTGGGGGCTCAGCAGGCTTGGTGTTGCCCATAGGTTTCAGAGACCCTGAAGGCTGGGCATTGCCCACGGCCTTGGGACTTTCCGGCACCTTGGCATTCAAGGCCGCAACACTGTTGCCACCATTCTCCGCTGGTAATTTTTTCTTGCTGCCCAGCACCGAGCGGAAATCTGGGGTGGCAGGTTTTGCAGGTGGAACCTTCTCAGGCACTGGGGTCTTGGGAGTCCCCTTTTTGGCCAAGACAGAGCGGAAGTCTACTTGCTGGGGGCTGTGCACCTTCCTCTCCTCCTCAGACACTGCCTTTGGCTTCACCTGCCGCTGTAGGTTGGCACGGAAATCCATCTGCTCGGCAGGAATCTCCTTCAGCTCTTCTTCAGACAGGGCCTTAGTACTCACCTTCTTCCCCAGGAGGTCACGGAAGTCCAGCTGCTCCACCTCCTGCTGGCGGATGGCCTCCTCCGTGTGCTGCCGGGTCTCCACGCGCCGCTTCAGCACCCCGCGCACGCCTTCACTGTCTTCCTCCTCCAGCCAACCCTGCCCTGCTGCTGGCCAGCCAGGCCTCAGGGCCCCGTAGCAGTCACCATCACCACCACCAGCACCAGCTCCTTGGCTGCAGAGGCCCTCACAGCGGGCAGGCTCCCTCCCCCTGCGACCAGTGAGGGGAGAAAGGGAAGGAGCAGGAGGAAAAGGGGCCGGGTGAAAAAGAATCATCAGGGGAGAGCAAATCTCTGAGGGAGGGAGGGGAGAGGGGAGGGGGAAGGAATGGTGGGGGCTGGCCAGGCTGTGTTTATAGAAGGAACATTGGTGAGAGGCTTGCTTGCTTAGTTGGTTCGTTACATTGGTAATGACTTCAGTAGCCTTATAAGGGTGTGTACAAAAAAAAAAAAAAAAGGAAAGAAAAAGGAAGAAATTCACCCCCCTCTCCTCCCCTGCTTTCCCTCCCTCACTCCCCTTCCAATCTCTCCCTCTTGGCCGGGGCAGCCTGGGCTGGAGGATACAAACAATCTGGGACCGCTGGTCTGGGCCTGTGGGCCAGGAGGGAGGCCGTGGGTGGTGGCGTGGGGCCTGGCCAGTGGCTCCTGGCGGGTACTCACCGAGGTGGGGCTCGGGTGGGACTGCTCTGTAGCATCAGTGACACCTGGCAACTGCATTCACCAACCCGGTTCCTAAAGAATTCAAGAGATCAGACCAGGTCCAGAGGCTCTCTAGGCTGAAGGCCTCCTTGGCCCAAGGGCTGTGGTAGGGGAAGGACTGGCCGGAACTTGACCACAGGCTGGCTGCTGGCTCCAGGAAAGATGGGACCACAGGCTTAACTATGATCCCAACACGCCCACCCCGGACCTAAATTTAGGGCAGGGCCACCCCCTCCTCTACCCCTTGGCTCACCCTTTATTTTCCCAGCTCTTGTTTGATAAGGAGAGAGAGAAAGAGAGAGAGAGAGAGAATAGCTTCTGAACAACAGCTAAGTTAAGCATCTGGAAATAGGAATACTCTTTGTAAGTATATTACAAAAATAATGCAATCGATCAATTACTCACTCAATAAAAGAAGAGGAAAGACTAACCCCGATGGGGGCTGTGAAGGAGCTGCTGGGCCGAGGCTCTGTGGCCTTGGGGCCTGCCCAGTGACCTTCAGTTTGATTGCTCCCCAAATGCAGATCTGGTTACTTCCCTCTCCTTGCAGTGTCCCCCATCCACCACTTCCCCTTCACTTGCTCATGAAATGAGAACATCCTCCAATTCGTACCCATTGGCAAATGCCTTCACATCAGAACTTTTTGTATTGAAACCCAGCAGGTGTCTTCCTAATGGGTGGCCCTTTCTTTTCTTTCTTCAGATGGGGAGGGCCCTGCATTCCTCAACCCACTGTTAAAACTGCTCAGTCTCTCCGAGCTGGGGGTGAGCAGCTGAGGCCTCTGCTCCCAGAGGGGATCCTCCCCGCTTGGGTGCCATGGGGGATCTACAGCGGTGGCTTAGCCCTCCGCCCCGCAAGGCCGCCATCTGCTGGCGTTCCTGAGCTCTCTGTCTGCCAAGGGGCCCTGCTCTGACTGAGGAAGGGTTGGGGGGAGCAGGGGCAGGTCTGAAAGCCAAAGGCAACTCTTCATGATAATATCCACCCATTTTATATAGCACCCTACAGCTTTCATGATTTCCGCATCTGTTGTCCTCCTTGTTCGAAAACATCCAGTGAGGTATAGGCACCATTGGCTCATTTTAAAGGTAAGGAAAGGAGGCGCAGGAGTTTACCTGAGGCAGTGCTGGGATTCTGGGGTATCCCACTCATTCCCCTCCATGCAGCTGTCTTAGCACTTTTGGGGTTCATCCTACCACAGATGTGTTCCTTACAATATCCATCTCACTTAATCTTATGACAGCTCTGTGAGCTTGCGGTCAGCACCATTTTTATAGGCAGGAAAAATGAGGTTTACAAAGGTACAGTAATTGGTCTAAACCCACAGACACAGGTCCGTCTGAACCCAAGACCTATGACCTTCCCACCCTGCCCTACAGCAAGCATCAGTACAAATCTATCCTGGGATATGTGTATTCATGAGTGTCTACGTGTGTCAACAACATGCACGGATTTACATGGATGGGGGTGGATCTGGTGGGCACCTGCCCCTGCAGTCCATGTCTGCACCCGTCAGCAGTCACCCCGCCTGGACAGACATCTGAGAAAGTGTTCCAGGAGCTCCTGCTCCTGGATATGGGCTCCTGCCTCCCTTTGCCTGGTGTCCCCCCAGTGGAGGGCCAGCTCTGGGTCACACACTGGTAGCCCAGGGCGTGGCACGTGACTCTTGTGGCTCCTGGGGCTTGAGGCACGCTCCCTGGTGCTAGAACCCATTTGAAGCAAGGAAAGGTGATCTTTGTTGCCCTCACCACTCCTCTGATCTATTGGGTCCCCTTTGGGCCACTCTCTGTCAATGTTCAGGCTCTCAGGGGACACAGATTCAGGGTTCAGGGAGCCTCATGTCTGGAGAGTTTGACAGCCCAGGGTGCTGCTTTGCTCAACAAACAGCAGTTAGGTGCCCGCACGGTGCCAGGGCCTGGGAAGGCTAAGAGGCCCTTGCAGCATCCTAAACACCAGCACCGAAGGCTACGGCACTTGGACCAGCTTGTAAAATAACCACAAGAGGTCATCTGGGGGGAGGCCCAGCCCCTGGCACCCCATTTCTGCAAGGCTGCTGGTCAGAATTAGGCTTTTTCCCCCCACTTTTCTTTCAGACACAGGGTGTGGTGCTTGGGGTTGGTGTGAAGCAGGACAGGATGCCTGAGGGCCATTTTCCCTAGGAGCCCTTTTCAGCATCTTCCTGAGTTTCCTCCTGTCACAAGAAGGACGCAACCCAGATGCAAAAATCAGGAGCAGACATTGGCCAGATGGCCCTGCTCTACCCCATCAAAACTCCTCAGAAGCTTTAAATGGTGGGGCGCCCTGACTCCTGAGCTGGAGCAAGCTGTCTCCTCAAGGTGGGACACAGGTACAGGCTCCTGTTGCTTTCCATTACCTGCCCTCAAGGAGGGGAGTGTGGGTGGCCTGCTGCCTCTTCCTGGGCTGCCTGGGCAGTCTGAGGGGCAGATGGGAGGTAGAGGGCTTGGGACTTCACAGCTGGCCCACTAAGAGAATTGTAGGGGTGGTCCGGGGGCTCACTATTTCTGCAACCATACACTTAAAGCTCTGCAGGGCCTTTAAGGCAAATCACATTTCATTCAAAGCCTGAAAAGGTCAGAGAGGCCTGTTGGCTGGGACCTGCCTATCAGATAATCTAACCAGCTGGAACAGCTTTTTGGGGCCATCTTTGGTATTTACATATACTCAGTTGTAAGTATGTCCAGGGGCTGAGGATGAGGTCCCTGCCACCTGCCCAGCCCAGATGCTGCCACGGAGAATCTGGGGCTATCATCATGCAAGCTGCAACTGTTATGAACAGAGCCCATTTCGCTCCTGCATCCCACCCTTGAATACGAAGTCCTTGGGTACAAAGACTTGGAGCCTATCCCACTCTAAGTCACCCACTTCATAAATAACTTTATATGAAAATGAGTGTAAAGATTTATTGGGGAGCAAAAATCTTTCAAATAGTTCAGCTGGAATTTGAAGTTAACTTTCTGATGTTCTTCCTTTTAGTTTGGGAGGCAAGAGCTAGGGAAGGGAAGGGGAGGTAGAAACCACCCACCCCATGTACCCCCAGCCTAGTCCTCCCACCCTATCTCCTCTCAGCCTTCCAGCCTTCCTCCTTGAAAGGCATTCTGTCCTGGGTCTAGGTCTGATTTCTGTCAGGATGAGAAAAGCAAGAGAGGATCGAGGGCCCTGGCAGGCCTGGCACACATTCCCCAGGAGAACTTTCCACTGACTTGCTCCTTCTCAGCTGGGGACCAAGCCAAGGCTAGGCCACCAGCCTCCCAAAGGAATGAAAAGCCTAGACTTTGGGGGAGGGAAAGGGGGCAAAGGCCAAGGGGGTGGGGACTTCAGTGCCATTTCCCAGGTTCCCCGAGTTCCCAGAGCACTTGGGCAAAACAAGGAATAAAAAAGCATCTGATTTAAGGACAGAGATTAGGGTTCTCATCTGGGCTCTGCTACCGGCCTTTGGGTGGCCATGAGCAAATCCACGACCCTAAGACCTCAGTTTCCCCCATTATTAAATGAGGAGGCGGCTAGATGACTTCTGACATCCCTTCCAGCTGGGACAGTCAAAGTTTTACGACTGTCCCCAGCTGGGCCCAGACAGTCTGCCTGCCGACCTTCCAGGGCAACCCCTCATGCCTGCCTGGCCTGCGTCCCACAGTCTGTGCGTTGCTCTTCCCAACCCTTTCCTGCCCAGCCTGGCCAACAGGCCCCCTCAACAGCTGGGCCTTTCCCTAGTTTCTAAGCCTCAGCTTGTTTTCCTCAAAACACCCTGCAAAGTCCATCTCTTTTAGGATGTCTGGCTTGTTGAACATGAGTATTGCCTCAAAGCACTACTGCTCCATACAGACAAGCTCTATTCCAATATACACCGCTTCCGTGATGTATACTGGCCTGGGAGAGAGGAAGAGTATATCTTCTTCCTATTTTGATATAGATTTGCCCTTCTGAGACTGACTGTTCAGGCCCAAGGCAAAGGCCATCGGTGTGTTTTGAGCATACCACTGATGAGAGCAGGGTGACTGGTCAGCCTATAGCCATGTTTTCAGCTGACCACAGATGTGACATCAGCTCACCTGAGATTCGATGAGACCTGCCCAGATCAGCAGAACTTTCTAAAAGATCTACAGACTCCCAGGAAATAATAATGGCTACTTTCCAAAGCCAGTAAGTATTGGGATGGTGGTCATGCAGCAAAAGCCAACTGATACAAATATACAGCACATGCCCAGACAGGACACAGGTGGATCAGGCACATACGAGGTTTTGTGATTAATATAGGAACCATGCTCTTGTGGCTACAGAGCTTATCTGTCACTCTGAGCCTTAAACATGATGAGCTTAGTACAGAAAAATGATTTGTCCAGCAGAGTAAGCCCCCTTATGAAATGGCCAAGCACCTCAACTAGGGATGTGGCACCGTCCTCAGGATGGGGCACCACCTCCTGTCTGCAGAGTCAAGGTGCTGACAAGTGCTCTTCTTTAATGCTTAAAACAACCCCAGGGGCTGGCATTCTGTTTCCATCACCCAGGCCTGGCATGGAATTTTAAGTTAGTGCCTTTTAAAAATAGAAGAGCATCTCTGGATCACATTTTGACTATGGGCCAGACATGTTTTAGGCACTAGGAACATGAGAGCTCCACCTTCATGGAGCATACTTTCTCGGGTAGCCTGGAAAGACCTTGAAAGTGGGGAAAAAAGGAATGAGGATAGTTAACCTCCCTGTAGTGGTTTAAAAATGTCAGTGAATTCTTTGATACTCTTCTCTCCAAAGGGGGGACTTAATTCTCCTCCCCTTGAGTATGAACTGTACTTAGTGACTCACTTCTAACCAATATAAAATGTGGCAGAAGTTAGGGTGTGCGACTTCAAAGGGTAGGTCATAAGAGACATTGCAGATTCCAGCTCATCCTCCCTCTTGGCACCAGCACTGGGAAAGTTAGCTGCCATGTCATGAAGATGCTCATGCAGCCATGAGGAGAGGTCCACATGGCAAGGAGCTGAGGCCTCCTGCCAACAGCCCCATGAGGGAGCCATCTTAGAAGTGAGTTCTTCAGCCTCGGTCCAGCCGGCGGGGACTGCGGCCCCTCCTGGCATCTCCAGTGCAACCTCTTGTGACACCGTGAGCCAAAAATCACCTAGTTGAGTTGCCTCAGCTCCCTGAGCCATAGAAACTGGGATAATTGTTGTTTTAAGATACCAAGTTTTGGGATAACTTGTTACACAGCAAAAAACAACTAATACGTTTCCTCGAGCTCCTGCTTTTCCAATTGTAATCCATTCTTCTCCCCCTTCCTATTCACCATACACCAAACAATGGGGGAACAAAAGTCAGGACGTAACCAGACAGAGGAGTCTGGGAAACTTAGCCCAGAAGGGCAGGTTCTCCATGAACATCTGTTGCACTGAAGTGGAAGAAAGGAAAGCTCAGCAGCAGTACCAAATCTACATGTTCTTTACCTTGATGCCCAGCCCACATCATTTTGTGCTTCCTCTGGCTTCCTGTCCCAGGTGGGAACCCTGAAAGGAGGTAGGAACTTGGGGGCAGGACATGCAGACTCACTTGAGCAGGATTTCATACTGGCCGGCATGCCAGGGCTGCACATTCTTGAGAACCAGGGTGAACACATCCTCATTCTGCAGCACCTCAAAGTGGCCGGCATCTTTGGAGAGGGCTTTGCCGTCTCGAAGCCAGTGCACGGTGGGGAAAGGGTCACCAGCTATGGCACAGGAGATGAGGACACTCTGGCCCAGGGAGGCTGTCACTGAGCGGGGCTTGCTGATAAACCAGGGCTGGGTGCCATCCTGAGGCTCTGAAAGTGGGCAAAGTGTGGAGTTAGAGAAGGAGGCCTTTCTGCAGAGTATCCTCAACTCTCCATGGTGGGGAAGGTTGGAAGACAGTGTGTTCCACAAATAACAGCTTGTCCAGAAATCACTTTTATTGGATACACAGATGTAACATTCTTCTTAGGGCAAATCTGTCTTGGCTGCATTCTCAGAGGATAATAGTAACATGAATTGTGTATGCAACGCAAGGGGAGGTAGCCCAGAATGTACAGGGACACTGATGATCTCTGTTGAATGTGATAGTTGAGAATTGTCACTTGCACTGTGTGTGTTTGTCTCTCCTCTTAAATGGAGGGTCTCTACAGGCAAGGACCCTAGGAAGCCCACAATTCATGTCATCACTGCCAAATTGTTACCTGTCTTATAATATTTCTCCCTTAGCATTCTATGCAGCTGTCACCAGAGACCCACAGAGCACAGGGACTTCAGAGGCAGGGAGGAGCAGCCCTGTGCAGCTGGAGCCTGAGAGGGACAGTGAAGTGCTGGTCCCTAGGGCTGGGATTGGACCAAACCAGCACGGGGTCCATGGTGGGAACACAGTAGGCTCACATGGTTTCCTTGCCCCCAGATCACTTTCAGAGATGGTGCAGCGCCCACCCCTGCCCTGCCAAGGTGGAGCAGCCTCACCTTGCACGGTGAGCACGGCCTGGGTGCGGACCTCCCCGGCGCTGTTCCAGGCTTCACAGGTGTAAGTACCCGTGTCCTCAGGGAACACCTCCTGGATGCAAAGGCTGTGCCGGGTGCCTCTGTGCTCAAAGTGGAAGTCCTCTGATTCCTGGATCTCGTTCCCATTGTGAAGCCAGATGACCTCCGGGGGTGGGTTCCCTGAGTGAGGAGGAAGCCGGGGACTGGTCAGGCAGGTGCTTTCCTGGGCTGCGCAGCAGCTCTGCACAGTCCTAAACTCTATGCTTCAGTTTCCCTCTCCAGAAAATATTCTACTTTTTCTACCTCACAGGTTTCTTGGGGGGACGAAGTAGGTTCATAGAGCCCCCTGAGCAGCCACTGGAATAGCTGGCGAGAGCAGCACCTTGCACAAAGGAAGCACTCAATGCACGCTCACTGTAATTATTGAACAGCAGATTTGAGGACGCTAGAAAGAATCCAAAAGTGAAAGAAAATATGATTTCATAAGTGAAAAAGAAAACAAAAAAAGAATGGTTTTTAAAACTAGAATTCAAACCACCTGGCTACTGAGTGGCCACTGGGTCACTGGGTTGGACATGCGTGTGCTCCCTGGCTGGTGCCGACTCACGCTGTGTGCGAGTGTCCAGGCCATGCAGCGTGACTTCATGGTAACTCCGTCGTTCCCACCAGAGTATTTCATGTTGCTGCCCTACAAATGCTGTCTGAAGGTGAAGATGCGTGCAAGGATTTCTAAACACAGCTCATAAAGGATACCATTTTCAGATTTTACTATTCGGCTTTCCTGGGTAGTTTCTAGCAATTTGCTGAGGCCACCTGTAAGGGTTTCCTCTGCAGTAGGAGCGGAGCCACTGTGCTCTCATTCAAGAGCAGCAAGGCCCCGGGACAACTGCTGAGACAGGTTCTGGAGAGGCCAGGGGACAGAGGAGATCACATGTCTCCTGTGAGTTAGCCAGCACTTGCCTGGAGGCTAGGTGCACAGCATCTCTGATTTCTGAGGAGTGCGGGCAGGGGAGGGACACCCTTCTCCGGGACTGTCATGGGGTTGCCTCTGGGCTGCAGGAGTGGGGAGGTGGGCTTCTCAGAGGCCATCTGCATGGCTTCTGTGGCTCAAGAGGAACTAAACGCTGAGGAGGGCAAAGCAAAATGAGTCAGACAGAGAAAGACAAATATCATATGATTTCACTTACATGTGGAATCTAAAGAACAAAAACAAACAAAGCAGAAACAGACTCATAGACACAAAGAACAGACTGATGGTTGCCAGGTGGAAGAGGGGTTGGGGGCAATGAGGGGATTGAGAAGTACAGATTGGTAGTTACAGAGCAGTCATGGGGCTGTAAAGTGCAGCCTAGGGAATACAGTCAAAAGTAGGCAGTCAGGTAGGGATTGAAATATTGGGGGACCACTTTGTGAAGTGCATGATTGTCTAGCCATCATGTTATACACTTGAAACTAAGACAAAATAATATTGAAGGTAAACTAATTTTAAAATAGGATGACACACACAAATAAAATTCTTTTATAAAAAATACTTCCCATTTTTCTAGCAACTTTGTGTGTTATAAAACAATAAACAACTCTGGAGGGCAACCTGTAGGGGCCAGTCAGTGGCCAGCAACCATTTGTACAGTGAAGGGGGGCCTTGACTCCCCAGGCTTCTCTCACTGGCCTCCAGCAGGGAGTGGGACAGCTCACTCGCGGCTGCTAATCGCACGGCACCTTTCTGAGAAGAACCTTTGCTCCTTTTTCTCACCTTAACATGTGAGTAGAGCAACTAAGGACATCTTCCAAGAGTTGGCAAGTTCTCACATCGTCTGGTTTAGTACCGGTGTTCAAAATCATCCAGCTATACTTTGGCTATGCTATATTTTCACATTAATCCTTCAACTCTGCAGCCATGGCCATCTTCTTTCCCTGGACCACTTAAGCTTAAATCCAGAAAATCCTGCCCAGAGAAAGCAGGGAAGAGGGGCCACAGGGCCCTTCTTCTTTGGATCCACTGACTCATAGTCCCACACCAGTCTCTGTGGGTCAGTGATATCCGTGTGGGGCGTCAGGGAGCAATGCCCATGTCGCAACCATGCCCATTTTCACGTATGCCCCGAAGAACAAAAGGCAGAGACAGACCTGACACTTGGACTGTCATGGTGACCTGGCTTCCATCCATGACTTTGAGATCGGAGAGGCCCTGCAGGAAGCGGGGTACAATGGGCTTGCCGGCAGCTGTGGGCAGAAGGCACTCACTCTTCCCGTCACGCTTCTTTTCTGTGTGGCAGACAGCAGAATGTGGGTGAGCATTCACTCCCTCATGCACTCATTTGACAAACACAGACTCATCGGCCCTCAGCACAGGACTGTCAGGGCCAGGCTCCCACCAGAACCTGACCACCAACAAATGAAGAGTGGGGGGAGGCCCCAGAGATACTGGGTGCAGGCATGCCTGCTGGTCTGCCTGGCACGACTGTGCTCCTGCCTGACAGCAGCATGGCACGGGGCAAGGGAACCATGTGAGCCTACTGTGTTTCCACCATGGACCCCGTGCTGGCTTGGTCCAATCCCAGCCCTAGGGAGCCAATAGTCCTCTTACGTCTTTGACTAGCTGGCATCTTACGATATATTTTTTCTTAAATGTATATACTTTAAAAAAATATGGCACAAAATTCAAAAGGTGCCAAAAAATATGTGAAATGTCTCCCTTCTATCCATTTTCTAGTCATGAAGTATCTATTTCTCCCCAGAAGCAATCAGTGTTCAGTTTCTTGTTCATCTTGCCAGAGGTGATCTATGTATATAACACACACACAAGCAAATAGGTATACTCCTATTTTCTCCTCTTAAAAAATGATAGCACAGTATACACATTGACTGGCACCTTGCTTTTTCACTTAGCCATGTGTCTTGATGTATCTTGTAAAACAGGACGGAAGAGCTTCCTCACTGTCCTCACACTCTGCACAATGCCCCAATGGCCATGTCATGAGATTTTAAGCATCCCAGGAAGGCCAAAGCCACGGCACACATTAGAATGGTTAACGTGGGAAGACGGATGGATCATCCTAAGCCCTAGTGCTGGTGAGGGCATGGAGCAACTGGAACTCGCACACACAGCTGTGGGGAATGTGAAACGGTGCAGACCCTTTTGAAAGCAGATTGGCAGTGTTAAACATACATTTACCGTATGATCCAGTGATTCTACTCTTGGGTATTTACACAAGAGAAAGCATATTCCTATACAGAGACTTGTCCACAAACCTGCATAGCAGCTTATTTGTAATCATTCTAAGCTGAAAACAGCCTATCAACAAGTGAATAAGTAGGCAAACTGTGACATAGCCATAAAACTGAATATTACTCAGCAAAGAGGAATGGATTCATGATAGATGCTAACACTACAACAGGGACAAATCTCACAAAAATTACATTGAATAAAGGGAGCCAAAGAAAGAGTACCTACTGGATGATTCCATTTATGTTCAATTCTAGGAAATGTAAAAATGGTGATGGGAGGCCTGGGGCAGTGGTTGGTGGGTGTGGATTTTAAAGGGGCGCAAGGAAGCATCGGAGGGTGATGGAGATGTTCATTTTTAAAAATTGTGGCAAAACTTTCAAGTGAAGTACCATAAATATATGCAGTTTACTATAGAATACTATCACCTCAGTCCAAGGGGAGAAGAGAGGGAGGGACCACACCAGCTAGTCAAGGGCATAAGCTGGAACGACCCTTTGGCTTCAGGGCTGGCCCACTCACCCCCACTCAGTTTTCTGGGGAGATGGATTAACAAATAGGTTTCCCATTATTCTTGGAACCTCCCCAAGCTGGGCTCTGACCTGCCTCCTGTGAGCTGAAGGAGGAATGGCAGCAAAGGGCTGAGACAGAGTCTGTTTCCCGCCCTGGGCAGCCCTGCTGCAGGACCAGAGTCCAGGTGCCCCATCTCTGATCCTGCCCTTTGTCCTGTGAGCCAGGTGGCTTTGACCTTCAATAATCCTTTTGTAAGGGTTTATTTATTTATTTATTTATTTATTTATTAAAAGATTTTATTTCATTATTTCTAGAAAGAGGGGAAGGGAGAGAGGTAGAGAGGGAGAGAGACATCAATGTATGGTTGCCTTTCACCTGACTCCAGCCACCGATCTGACTGGAGACCTGGTTTGCAACCTTGTTATGTGCCCTGGCTGGGGAATCGAACCTGTGACCTTTGGATTCACAGGCCGGCACCTTACCCACTGTGCTACCAGCCAGGGCTATTTATTTATTAATGTTGCCATTTCAAAGGGGTAGGGTAGGGGCAGGGAGGGCAGTGATATCTCTCACTTAAACTCTATGCTTAGGCGGAAAGGGACTCCGGTGTTTTGGGTTCTTATGAGCACAGGGCCACAAATACCAGTTCTCCAGGGAGCTTGTAGTCATGGGGATATATTTCCAGGGTGCTTTGCGTACCTGAGAAAGACCTAACTCCATATCTACCATTGAATTTTTCTCTGCTGTCACTGGAAACAAAATATAGCCACTGTGGCCTCTGCCAGTGCAGCCCCTGGGAACGGGGCTGCGACAGGCTGCAAAGGCCTGGGAGGCTGAAGGAAAGCTTCTCTCGAGGCAGATGCGGTGTGAGGGCATGGTGCTGAAGTGCAAGGGCGGTCAAGACAGGGTAACCCTGCAATCCTTGACCCGAGGATGGGATCTCAGGGCCTCCTGGTCCTCTGCCCCAGCCTGCGGCATTGTCACCTTAGACAGAGTGGCAACCTGGTGGCTTTGGCAAAGGCCCCAGGAGTGGGCTGGCAGCCTAGTATTGGAAATGCAGAGACCTTGTTTCTCTGACTGGGCAGCAGTGGCCAGGAAAGCAGGCTGCCTCGTGGGAGTTGAGGAATTTCCTGTCATGCACAGGCTGAGAAGGCTTGAGGACAAAATGTTTTCGCCTGTCCAGAGTCCTCCCTGTTTCCGCCTCTCTGCTATCTCTGCCAGGGTCCCCTCTGTGCAGATACGCTCCTATTCCTAGGTGCTATGGGAATATCTAACGCTGCAGCTTCTGCCCTGGCTCATGGGCCCAGGTGGTGGCCTTGTAGTCCCATACGCCAAAAGGCTGTGGTGCATCACCTGTCAGGGCACATACTCAGGTTGTGGGTTCAGTCCTCAGTGGGGGTACTTACAGGAGGCAGCCAATTGAGGTTTCTCTCTCACATTGAGGTCTCTTTCCCTCCCTTCCTCTCTCTAAAATCAATAAACACATCCTCAGGTAAGATTAAAAACAAATTTTCGCCCTGGCTGGTAGCACAGTGGTTAAGGCACCGGCCTGCGAACCCAAAGGTCACAGGTTCGATTCCCCAGCCAGGGCACATAACCAGGTTGCAAACCAGGTCTGCAGTCAGGTCTGTGGCTGGAGGCAGTTGAAACGCAACCATACATTGATGTCTCTCTCCCTCTCTGCCTCTCTCCCTTCCCCTCTTTCTAAAAAGAATGAAATAAAATATTTGAAAAAAAAAAAAGAAAAAATATATTAAAAAAATAAAAATAAAAATAAAAACAAATTTTCCAGCTTCCTTTCCTTCAAGACAATTGTGGCTCTTATTTGGGGTCTTCCCACTGCCCTGGGGCTTTGACACCCTATGGGTCTCAGCCAGTGGGGACCACAAGTATATCCGTGCTTCTCTCTCCTGAGAGGTGGCCTAGGCGCTGCCTCCTTAACCTGCCCCCACCCCACCCCTGTGGCATCTCCCTGGTGCTAGAAATCCAGGACTTGAGGCTAGGTCTTGGCCTCAGGCAAATCACTGCCTCTTTCTGAAGCTCATCTGCATATAACAGCAACAACGGTATCATCACAGGGCTTCAGAGTTTCGGAGATGACATGTAAAAACACTTCGTATGACTGACTTCTCATCGTCAGTGGTAGCAAGAGTGTGAGGCTGGCTGGGAGCTACCTCACACCTGCCCACTTAGGCTCTATTTTGTGGTGGCTTCAGCAGCAGCAGCAGGACAGAGACTGAGCCCTTCATCCGAGGATTACAGACTCACTTTTATGTGACCTGAGGCAAGTACCATTTGGGAATACAAATGCATGGCTTAAAAATGAGATGAGTTCAATCTAAACCAAACTGAGAACAAATTTCATTGCACTCCCTCCAGGAGAGATGAGAATGTGAACTTTGTGGCAGCTGACCCTGGGGCAGGCATTTGGTACCAGTGTCACCCGGACCTCTGACCCTGTTCTTTCTTCCCCAGAGCCCTGCAGCAAGAACAGAGGAAAGAGGGCCATCCCTACGGGTACATGTGCAGAAGGAGCCTGTTCTCAGACCTGCAGTTTGGGTCACATGGGACTGAAGTGACTGTACAGCTAGGCTAGTGAATAGTTGAGTTATCCCCAGTGTTCAACCGCTTCGGCTCCTTCCTGGCAGGGGGGGAATCCAACCAAGCCTCCCTGTGAACGCACCCTGCACTGGCGTTACGGAGCCAGTGAGGATCTCAGTTACTGGCAAGCAGCTTCCTTTAGGTGGTTTGAGAAAAGCAGCCCTACTAGAATCCTGAGACCCCACAGAACCTCACCGCCCTGTTTCACTGACCAAGAGGCCAGGCAGTGCTCGGGTGAGGTGCCCTGCGAAGGTCGCAGAGCCTGTGACAGGCAGCCCTAGAGCTCATTCCCAGGCTTGCTGACAGCAAGGCCAAGGAGCTCTGGAGACTCTTCTCAGGGACTCGGCCTTCTGCAGTGGCGCCCAAGATGAACACCCATATCCTAGGCCCTTGACAAGGGGCAAATACTAAAGCAGAGCAGGGACAAGCTAAGTAATAAGGGCGACATGTGCAGATTTCATTTAATTTCAAAGCCAAACAGCAGATTCTGGCTCCTCTGTGGCCACACTCCTGTGTGGACGTAGATAAAATAAGAGATGGACACTGTTGCCCTGAGCTCATATCTTTAGCTATGTGAGCTGAAGCAAGTTCCCTCACCCAAGCCTCTAAATTACTGACAGTACGTTATTATCAATTATTAATGATGATACCATATTGATAAGTCCACTGTATATATCCTCAGCATTATGCATGATAAATGCTGAGTTTTTAGATGATTAAGAGAAATCACATATGTAAAATAGCTAGAATAATATCTGGCAGGTAATAAATATAAAATTAAATGTTTTGTGTCTTTCATAACCCAACTGACCTTTTTGGTGGGGCAAACTCAAACTGACAAGTACAATGAGAAAAGTCCCCAAACTAGAATATTCATGTTTCATCAGGCAGAGACCTGAAAGAGTTATCACTGAGAAAACATTGCAACAATTCCTCACAAAGCTCAGCACTTCATGATTCTAAAGGATGTTCAAGACGCTATCGAATGTTATCCTCAGCTTCCTCTGAAGAGGGGAGCCAGGCCCTCATTTCACAGTGGAGGGAGCTGAGGCTCAGAGAAGGGAGCTGGCCTGTCCTCAGACCCCAGGGCTGGCATGGTCGCAGGGTCCTGGTCTGGGCTCTCTCACTCCACTGTCCTGAGGGCAAAGGATGACCACCTCACTTTCACAGGGAGCTTCCTGTCATTGTATTCATACTGAGTCACTGGTTATCCTAGAGATGCACCCTTCTGGGGTTGTGCTTCAGCCTGTCATCTGTCATCTGCCTGCTTTGAGGCAGGGGTAGGAGGGGTCTGGGTCTGAGGCCCCCACTGGCCATCAAGCCTCATTTTCCGGGAGGTGGGGGTGGGGAGGCAGGCATTGGCTGTAGCGCTCAAATAGCAAGGGAGGGTCCCTGGGACCCAGTGACAGACTCGCTGCCCAGCTCACACGGGGCCAGACTAAATATACCCCAGGTTTTTCCCACAGCTGTGTTTCCTGCTGCCCTGCTGAGACCAAGGCCAGAGATGCCCTTCTCTCTGGATTCCAGGACAGGCGGAGTTTCCCTGACGTACTGGCTTGGGATTCAAGATTTAACGTGAACGGATCTATTGTTCCAGTACTTGGTCAACTGTTCAAAGACTCTCCAATCTCTCACTGACTTGCTCCATCATTAGCTGGTGACTAGCTATTGGTGAACTGTTTTATTTTTTAATTTTACATTTATTTGTTTGTTTGTTTTTAGAGAGAGGGGAAGGGAGTGAGGCAGAGAGGGAGAGAAACATCTTTGTGTAAGAGAAACATTGCTCAGTTGCCTTTTTCACACCCCCAAACAGGAGCCTGACCTGCAACCCAGGCATGTGCCCTGACCAGGAATCAAACCAGCAGCCCTTCAGTTTGCAGGCTAGCACTCAATCCATTGAGCCACACCAGCCAGTGCCACTGTTCTATTTTGAAAGAAAGGAAAAAAGGACTGGGCTTGTCCCCCAACAGAGAAGATAAGAACTAAGGTTAGTTTATTGACAAGTAAAAATGATGCCATATAGGTGGGGAGGGGGACAGAAGGGAGCAAAAAGGGGATGGATGTAATACAACAACAATAAAATTAAAAAAAAAAAATGATGCCATATAGACTGGAGCTGTCAACAAGACTTGAGAAAGGGAGACAGTAGGAGAAAGGGAAGAATAGAGAGAGGAGAGACAAGAACAGGGCGAAGAGAGAAGGAATGTGAGAGAGGAATGGGGGTGGGAGGGAGACATCACTCTCTATTCCACTAATCCTCTGGTTTCTTCCTTGGCCATTTATGTTCTGTTTTGACTCATCAGGAACTGGTTTTTGAAGACAGCTCCTAGCCATGAATTGAGACATTCAATTCTCGCTCTGTATCAGACAAATGGCTTCTCAGGGCCCTGGAGCCATGAGGCAGAGAGGGCTGGAATAGCAGGGGCCGGGCTGCTGCGCCTTAGCTGGGTTGGTGGGCAGCTGACTTAACGGCGAGCATCAGTTTCCTTCACAGGTAAAGTGGAGTCAATTCGACAGTGGAAAGTAGAATTGTTATGGGAGTTGAGCAAATCAAACCAGCTTTTTAATTGCTTAGACTTTTCTGTCAAAACAACACTCTTTGCTTAAAAACACTAATTAATAGTAGTTTCAGTTAAAAATGCTCTGCATGAATCGGTATTAACACGGTATTTTATTTTGAAAAGCTCTTGCTTGAACAAAGTTGAAAACCCATACAACAGGTCCAATTGACCTTTCTCATAAATTTTTACACAGTAACTTGCATAACTTGTTTCTCAAACCCGGGGACATGAACAAGGCCTTTAACTTCTCTTGGGGCTGGGAATTGAGAAGCCCCACAGCCCGCGCCCAGGGTCTGGCTGTGCTCAGTGTCCCCTCTGCACTGCGGCAATTCTCCTGTCCTTCCCTGCACAGCCCTTTCTTTCCTTTCTATGGCTTTAGCAGGAAAAACAACTCTGAATTGCTCATTGGAAGTGGTTTCATCACCTATCAATGAGTCAACTGGCTGCTCTCTGAAGCCCCACATGTATGGGTCTGAGTTTGCATTAAAAGTACATGTTCACATGTGAACAGTTGAGCCTTCCTTGAAAACAGCCCACTGCCTCTCTTAGCTCATTCAAAACTTGTTTAGGATTAAAACAAACGAACAACAACAACAAAAAAATTAGGGAATGTTACAGTTGAAGTGTTTAAGCAGGTGACACAGAAATAGGAAACAGCATGTTGGTATGGAACACTCCACCATATGGAAACCCCCCAGGGCCCCCACGCAGAGGCCCTCCACCTGCTGCTCTCATGCCCATTCACTCCGTCCCAGCCCCTGTCCATCAGCAATTGGAGAGCATCCCAGATTCACAGAGATCAGCAAATGAAAATGGGCATGGAATGACCCTTTCGTACTTCCTAACATCCCCTCTCCCTTTACTTCTCAGGCAGGAAGACACACAGACCTCTTGGAAAGTCAGGGGAAGGGAAAATGATTGCCTTTTTCTCAGATCTCTTATGGATTTTCCATAAGCTTCGAACCTGAGTTATTCTCTCATGAGAATGCAAAATACCACTTCAACAGCAAATCTGATTTACTCCAGATGCTATTATACTATGAAAATTCAGGAAACCACCAACTGAAAGAAGTTCTGGAAGCACCATCCTCCCTTCTTCCTTTAGTTGGTGCTCAAACCCCAACAGCTGGGGATTGAAGACTAGTGTCCTCCTTCCCCTAAATTCCAGGACTGTGGGCTGCAGAGGACTCATTGAGGAAAACTATTGTCACCCAGCTGAAGTGGAAGCCAACCCTTCCCATCTGCAGGGCGTCTCTGCAAGGTACAAATCTCCACTGAGGTATCTGATGTCTCTTCCAACAAAAGTCCCAACTAAATAAACCCACTTGGAGAATCAGCAGAGCGGCTGCATCTGTGGCACACAGACTTTCTTCCCTCAGAGCCTTGCTCTCTTTTGGCTTTTCTTCTCCCACTGACATCTCCAGGCCTAAGAAGCCAATGGGAAGAGCAGTGTGCAAGGAAAATAATGAAAGGAAACCATGACGTATGACATCCTAAACAAGGATCTCCGACCAGCAGTGATAGAGTTGCCAGATGAGAAGCTGGGATCATGGTAACCATGGCCTTCTTTCACCTGAGAATTATCATCAGCCTCCAAGCGTCAAGGTATAGCATCCAAACCACCCAACGTCCCCACCCCATAAGCGCCTGGAAACCATACTCTTTGCCACTGTCATGCATGGATCACACTCTGCCATGAGGAACACAGAGCTGTAATTCTGACCAAAGACACCAAGCAAGTAACTGGTAGAGATGGCTTACAAGTGCTGTAGAGGTAGACAGTTATCAATCTCTCATGAGCAGAATGAGGCTCTAGTTCCATACACCAACGCAGATGTACAGATATATACTGGGAAGTCCTTCTGTGACAGGAAGGACCCACATGTCCAAATTCTGTGGTAGTCAATCCATGTAAAGCTAAAATATTGGTTTTAAAACAATTTAGTGTTAATTGCTTGCTTTCCTAGAATTTTAAAGACTTCTACACATAATTTTTTTCAGGTTCTTAAAAAAAAAAAAAAAAAAAAAAAAGACAAGTTAAAACCAATATTTATCCTTCTCCTTCAATACATCTTCCTTTAGCTAACGTAAGTATTTTAAATGTTTTCAGTGTTTTTAAAACCATGGTGGGCAGGGCGCACAAGTTAGGAGAGCACAATTAGGAGAGAGGCCAGGGTCTTCCAGTCACAGAGGCTGCCGGTGCGCAAGCCGTCACTTATCTGAAGAGCTGGGCTCCACTGTCGCCTTCTTTGGGAACAACTGACATCACCATCATTAGGAGCGCTTCATCAAACCGAATGCTCTAATAAACGTGGTTATTAAGTTTCTTTTTTTCCTAGAGATCATTTTTTTAACTTGTCCACATTTTATGTCCTTAGGCGCCTTTAAACAGCCCAGCAGACCTTCAGTTAAATAAACAAACTGTTAGGCTAAAAAACTATGTCAAAATGGTTGCAATTAGTAGGTTAATAAATCTAGTCATTTAAGAATTTTAGCCTTGACAAAGATTCTCCAGGAGAAGGTAAAATAGTCTAGCCTCAGGAAGTCCCCACCAATGACATGGTTCAAATACACTGAAAACTTTATTCTCTTTAAATCTTCCTGGGCATTGCAGGAAAATTAACCCTTAGGCTCCATCCTGGGTCAGGAAGGAAAGCTTTCATTGCTTGATTAACTACCGTTTTTTTATTTTTTGTTTTTTGTTTTTCCCCTTGTGTGGGGAAAGAAGGAAAGAAGGAATATTTGGTAATTGGCTTAAGAGCTAGTTTGTGGATTGCCTGCACAGTCCCATGAGCACTGGCTGAGCCACCAGACAGGTAAGGAGGTGGGCAGAATGGCCCCCTAGCACTGCTGGGGAAGTCCACCGACCTCAGTTCGCTTTCCCGTTCATTCACTGAACATGTGCTTACATGGCAGCCCTGTTTTACATGCAATAGTGGATGAGATGTGGCCCCTGCCTGCAGGCAGCTGACAGTGATGGGGAAGACAAGTAGCATGTAGGGTAAACTTTGGCAGAATAAAATGCTTTTTCCTTACCCCTCCATGCCCTGAATGATGTACCCCTGCCTCCATCTCTGAACTTATCCTCTCTACCTGGTGTCCCATTCACTTGGCTCTAGCCAATAGGCTGACCTTGTCCCTTACACAGGGCCTTGGCACTTGCTGTGTTGCCTGCCTGAGCACCCTTTCTTCAGTTCACGAGGTCTCTGCTCAAAAGTCACCTCCTTATAGAGATTTCCTTATCACCCAACGAATACAGGACTCCTTTCACCCTCTCTATTCTCATGTTCTTGATAGTATGTGCCAGTATTTGATTAAACCAGATGTTGAGTATTACCTGTCTCCCCACCACAATGTAAATGTCATGAAGACAGAGCTCATCTGTCCTGTTTACTGCAGTTTCCCCAGACCAAGCCTAACACAAAGTAGATGCTCAATAAAGACTTGACGGCATATAAGCACAATGATAAGGAAAGTACTGCTGGTAGGAGAACCCATTCTGGGGTGATCAGAGAAGGCACCCCAGAGGAAGTGGCATATGTGGAGCTTTGGAGGGAGGGGTACAGAGGAGAGGAGACAGAGAAAGCAGGGAAAAATGGCTGCAGAAAGCATGCCAGAGTGCGGGGCCTCTCTGGATGATTGCAAAACCTTGGCAAAAGACGAAAGTGGCGAGAAAGAGTCCCCACATCTGGTCTTCAGCATCTGTCTGCTGACCTCTCCCACCGAGCTTGCCTCCTGCACAGCTACCATCGGAAACCACGCTGCCCTGCCCCTGGGACTCGCCCAACGCCGGAGTCGCTCTGCTGGATGGCGCCCTCTTGTGGCCAAAGCTCTTAGACTCGGGTGCCCTACAGCATAGCTTTGGTGTCCTGCCTCCCTTCCTGATTCTCTTCCCCTTTCCCCAAACAGACCAGCAGATAGACAACCACCCTCTGTGACAAAGTTGATCCTTTGGTAAGATGGCTTCTTAGACCTGGCATTTTAACCTTTTATTTTGTTTAAAGGTCAGGTCCCCGTTGGACAATAGTCGCAACAGCATACGTTTATTGAGCATTTCCTGTTCTGGGGACACTGTGTATTCATCCATTTAACCCTCACAGTACTGGGATGATTATCAGTGTCCCCATTTCATAGAAGAGGAAGGTGAGGCCTGGAGGGCTGACAAGCAGTCCAGGCTGTGGAGCTGGTGAGTGGCACAACGGGATTCACACCCAGGCAGCTGGTTCCACATCCACGCTCCAGCCGTGGCTTGGAGCCCCACTGAGGGTGACAGACCGGCTAGGCCTGGGCAGCTCATGAAGAGGACAGAAGAGCGGCAGCACAGCAGAGGACCAATATCTACACTGCAGTCATCTCCCATCCCCCTGAGTAGCCCTGGAGGACCTGGAGCCAAAAGGAGCTGCCAGTAAAGTAAGAAAAAGTCCAGTTTGTGGAGAGAGGATGGTGCAGGACGTGGACTGGAGCTTTCCAAGTGCCTGGAGGCATGGTGCCAGGAGTGTGACTATGCCAGGCTCGGCCAGCCCGATCCTTGTGCAGACAGCCCCGATGAGCCAGCCAAGGCACGGCTGCGCCTCTCAGCCTCCTTCACCATTTATGGTATCTGAGCCTCTGGCCCTCACAGGTCAGTAAACCCCACACTAGGAGATGGGGAGGCTCTCACTCACATGCCGGGCTGCTCTCAGAGCAGGTCCAAATGGCCCGGCAGAGTTCTTGCTCGGACCTGAGTATTTCCGCTTTCAAACATGCTTGGACATGCCTCCACGCAGGCCCTACTCCTCCCACAGACCTGGAGGCAAGAAGGGTGGCTGTAGGACCCCCACTGAGAGCTGGACTGTTAGCTCAATTGGTTTCTCTAATCGGATTTTAACACTAGCAATCTGGAACAGGCACTGGATTAGCAGGGCCACTGGCTGGAGTTAGGGAGAGAGCAGCTCAGATGACATGCCCATTGAACACTATCTGGGCTCTCTGATGTCACGACTTTGGGGTAGGCCTGCAAACCTCTAGGGAGAGATCTTGGTGGGAAGGAGTGCACTGCTCCCCTGGCCCATGGAGACGAGGCTCAGATCTATTCTTGTGTCCTGTTAAGTCTTATTACAACAATTTCCCCAGGTCCCTCAATGAGCCATGAAAGGAAATCTGTGAGGAGATGGGATAAGTGTGTACAATAGAATGCTGGCTGATGAACATGTAGGGGCCAGAGAGTGAGGCTCTGACTAGAGTAGAGAGGGCTTCCTGGAAGGAGAAGAGACCACGTCACGGTGCAGAGGCGCCTCAGAGAAACTGGAGAGTCCAGGGAGCAAATACCCTCTTGGCAGGGAGCCTCAGGGAGCCAGCACTGGCCACATTGTCAGTCAGTGACAATTCCTTTTTCCTGATGGGGCCGGCACAGCCCAGCCACAGGGCCAGCCTTGTACTTGCAGTCAGAGGACACACACTCTGGAAAGGGCAGGCACAGGCTTAGAGTCCCTGGAAGCTGGGTCTGAAAGGCTAGCTTGATGTACTAACTTGGTGTACTTAAGCAAGTCACATTAACTTCTCAAGACCTCCAGACCCCTCTGTGTAAAATAGGGAGAGCACCCCCTATGGGGGTGGGGGTGCTCCCCCATGGCTGCTGAAAATGCGGGTTAGGTGCAAGTATTTAACTCAGTCCCCCATACGTGATTTTTTCCCCCTGGTCCTTTTCAGCAAAACTTTCTCTAGTGCCCTTCCAGAAGGGCTGCTCTTGTTGCAGGAGTCTCCCTGTGAGGCTGGAGCCTGGTGGATGAGCAGGGAGACATGCTTCTCCTGCTGGCCCACAGGGAAAGCAGAGGACAGAGCACCCAGGTCAAGTACCAGGTCCCAGTCACACACAGGAGCTGGGGCCCAGGCCAGAGGTGAGGTGGGCAGTCTGCTTACCTGAACACCCTGGACCCCAGAAGCATTTCCCCAGGCTCTGTCACCACCACCGATGCCATAGCCCAGGCAGCTCTGTCTTCAGTTCTGTGGCTGCCCTGAGACTTCCTGGTGATCAAGGGATGACTATGATAATCAGATTACCAGACACCAGGCTGGTGGTGTTATTAACAGCCTGGGAGGTGGGTGGAGAGGAGCATGGGCAGACCCTTTAGAAGCCTCAGCATGTGAGGGTCTTTTGTAAGAGCCCTAAGTCTTAATTGGATAGGAACACTCCTCTGAGGAGTATTTCATTTTTCAGTGTGACGCTTTCTTCCTTTCTAATCAGGAGCTGCTTGAGCCAAACAAGTCTTTGCCTTTGTTCCTGCATCTTTCCTCAGCCCTGGTGGGGTGAGAGGGTGGGGACTTGCCTTTGCAGGTCCATCTATCTCCCATGGCAGGGCCTTGGCACCTTCCCGCCCCCAGCTGCAATGCACCCTTTCCAAATCGGATATGTTTGTAGAAGCTCCTACCATGGACAGTGACCTGGGCGCTGCAGGACACCTGCCCCACTGGGTTCTGGGCCAGACAGGTGTAAGTGCCATCGTCCTCCGGCAGGGCATCCTGGATGTGGAGCTCAGCCAGGCCAGCTTCACAGGTGCAGTGAGCATACTGGATGGGCTGCCCTGTGGAGGGAAGCATAGGAAGGCTCAGCCAGGCTCAGGAAGGGGGCACTGGGAGGGGATCTGAGCCCTGTTCTCAGCAAGTTCTCAGCAAGGCTCCCCGCTCACCTCACCACTCACCTCACCGTGGTTGCTGGATCTACTGAGAGCTAATGATGTGTCAGGCTCACCCCCCACCACCTGGGCTGGAGAAAGAGGCATGTGCTAGGGAGATGAAGGGGAGGAGTTAGATGTGTGGGGTGGAGGAGCAAGACTGGGGCTAGAAGGACTGGGGAGAGGGTCGGGGGGGGCATTTAGAACGTGGGAGAGAAAGGGACATTGTTCTGTGTATTCTGTTTAAATAAAGAGTCCCCCAGTCCACATCCTGGGCTTCACAGAATTCGGAGCCTGGAAAGAATTTTACAGGGTCATCTGGCCCCTAGCCCAGTCTCAGGCACAACAGGACCTCTCCCAGAAGGTTCCTGGATCCTTTGAGAAGTCACCAGAACCAATGATTCCATTTCCCACTGTAGATGGTTATCAGTAATCTCAAACTAATGTTGCAGTTAGATGCATTCCCTCTACGTGATTAGGTGCATTTTAGGGTTCAGGACAAAGCTAAATATGGGGAACTAAAAATGACCCTGGCCCCTTCTTTCCTGAGACCCTTCCACCAGAGGCCCTTTATAAAATCCAGCTTGGAAATAGAAACACATGCTATGAACTTCATTGGTTTCCTTCATGCTGTACGTAGGGTCCTGGGACTTTATCATTCTAAGATGTGAGCTTTCATTTCCAGGGGAAAACATCTCATTACTGAGGATTCTGGCCTTAGAGCAGGAATGTGCCCATTCACTATATAGGAAGCAACTGTCAGTTTCTTCCCTTGTCAGGCTGCAGGGTCCTGGTTTGCACTTCATAAAGTTGGGGGTGGGGTGGGGGAGGGAGAAAGTGCAGAAAGATGTGCCCTCTCAGCAATGTGATGTTTTCTTCTGCACAAAACAACACTTTGGGTCTTCATGACAGTCTGGCAGAGGCTGCCAAGCATGCCACAGGACCGCAGGGTCAGGAGTCTGCCTGACTTAGGGCACTTCACGGAAGTGGGGCTAGGAAAGGCAGGCCCCAGGATCCTGCTACTGAAAGGACTGAATACTTTACTTGGTCTTTATTTTTTTGTGAATACAAAATCCTAAAAGCTTTTTTCTTTGAGAATCCCAGCGCATCCCACACCTGCCATCAAAGGGCCTCTGCTGTCCAAGCATGAGCTGACGAGCTGTTGGAGGGCTCTCCTTTTGCTGGAGCATCATGTTTTCCCCTCAAGATGGGATAACCCCACAAGGTGGCCCCAGAAAAGAGGCCTGGGAGACGCAGGACTCTCTGAGCACCAAGAAGGTTAAGACAGTTAGCTGTCAAGGGAACTCAACTTGAGCAGGATTGCCCTCTGGTGGTAAGAGTGTGGAAATGCCAAGATTCACCAAGAAGAAGCCTCTCGGTGTTGCTTTTCATTCCTGAGGGTCAGGAATACCAGGGTCAGGGTCAGCGAACTACTCACTCTGGGGCCAGATCTGACCTGCAGCCTGTTTGTGTACAGCTTGAAAGCTAAGACTAGTTTTTACATATTTTAAATGGTTAAAAAAAATCAAAGAAAAACTATTTCATGGTGTAAAGCTCATATGAAATTCACATTTCAGTGTCCATAAATGAAGTTTTACTGCAACACAGCCACACACATTGGCTTACGCGTGGTTCATGGCTGCTTCTGTGCCACCGCAGTGGAGCTGAGTGGTTGTGACAGGAAGGATGTGGCCATGGCCTATCAAGCTGAAAGCACTATCTAGTCCGTTATAGAAGGATTTTCTTGCTCCTCTGATGTGGATTCTGAGCCAGATGGAGGTGAAACTCTTCCTCAGATCCTTCACTAGTCCCCAGCCAACCTCTGTTCCAGCCACAGGGGGCTGTCTCCTTGCAGTTTGTCTGCTCTTAATGAGGGGTGGGGGGAAGGGAGGCCTCAGTTATCATGTATCCATTCTAGTAGACCACCCATAGGAAAACCCCAGGACACCTTCTCTCGCTGGTTAAAGGTATGTTCTATCAAAACCTAACAAACTATATCAGCAAGGAAGGTTTGCAGGCAACAAAACACGTCAATAGTGCCAAAACAGCACGCAGTGCACAGGTGAGGGGTGCTACTCCTTTAAGGAACCATTCTGTGTGAGAGTGGGCCAAGACCCTGAACCTTCTGATCCAGCCCATCTCCCAAGGGGAAAGAAGCTGATGTCCAGAGAGACAAGTGTGGTGTCAGAGGTCACCAAACCACCTGATGGCAAAGAAGGACCTGAGCCCATGTCTCCTCATTCTTGGCAGATGTTTCTTCATTTTCCCAGTTGATCCCCAAAGCAGACCTTGCTATTTCATCAATTTTATGGACTGTTCTCAGTTCTAAAATTAGAATTATTCCATATTCTTGGCTTTTAAAGGCCTTTCTTTTTTTTTTTTCTCTTTTTTAAATGTGTACCACATGACTTAATTTAAAAAATTGTACATGTATGTCATATTATAATTACAAAGCTATGAACTATTAGAATGCTAACAATAGTTTTCATGCAAAGAAACTTAACAGTAGTGAAATAGGAATACATAAGATACTTATTTTTGGTCCATTTAGGAAAAAAGAACTAAGTTGGGGGTTTTTTTACATGCTTCCAAGCACAAAAATAGAATATTTAAATGATAACTGCAACATTCTTAGTGTTTTTCCTTGTAATTCTTTAAATATCACCAGTCATAATAGCAACGAACTCCTCTTGATTTATTTCTCCATCACCATCTTTATCAAATTCTTCTCTCATAGCACAAAGTTCTTCAATGTTCATGTTTTCACCCAGTTCTCTGGCAACTCGTCACAAATTCCTCAAGCTTATTTTACCTGAATCATCATCATCATCAAATAGTTGAAATGCCTTTAGTATTTCTTCACGTGGATCTCTTTCCAGTATCCAGTCTGTCACAGCTTCATTAGAATCTTCAAAGGTGATTTTCCCTGTGGCTTCTCTGTCATAATCTTTAAGAATCTTCAGTACATCAGCCTTTTTACATCAAACCTCAAGGCTCTCATTGCTACCTTTAATTCATGAGAATGTATTGCTTCATCTTTGTCAGTGTCAAATAGTTCAAAAGCACCTTTAATTTCTTGTTTCTGTTCTTCAGAGAGTGCTTTTCTTTTTTCCCTCTTTGTTTTGTCTACAAGTTCATTTCTCAGAGCTAAACTCATTTTCCCTTCAGACACAGATGTTCCTCTCAAGTACTACTTTAACCCCCTGGTGAAGTTAGCACCATTTGCACCTCTTTCTTTTTAAAAGGTGCCTATATATAAATTTTTAAAGGATCTTACTTGGCCAAAAGAAAAAATAGTTGGCATGTTTCCATAGGACTATAACATTAAAAAGAATTACTGATCTATGAGTACCAAAACCATCTGCTACTAAATAAAAATGAGGTCCTTTGAGTAACTTCTAGTATGGCTCATTAATTTAGTAAATCTGTTCAGTTATTGATGCGACAATATTCATGGAGGGACTATTATGAGTCTGGCCATATAAAAAGGAACTAAATTGCTTATGCACCTATGTGACAATCGCTTTGTTAACTATTTTATAAAAAGGATCTAATTAATTTCACAACTGTCACCCTGGGAGGTAGGTGGCATTATTCCTGTCTTGCAGGTGTGGGGCTCAAGGCTGAGACAGAGGTAGTGGCTTGCCCAGTGTCCCCAGTTCAGCAATAGCACACTCTCAGGTCCCATTCTCTCCCTGTATCCTGTGCTTCCTTCTATGTGGACATGATTCAAAGTGATAAATGGGGATGCTGAGTGAGGATACAGGCAGGGGCAAAGGGGCCAGAGGACTGGGACAGGGGACTGTGGGAGGCACTGGGACAGGAAGGCTCACCATTTAGCAGCCAAGTGATTTGGGGCACTGGAGTCCCCTGCACCGAGCACTGCAGCACAAAGTCCTGGCCCTCAATGACGATGCAGTCCTTCAGGACACTGGAGAATGAGGGGGCCACCTCCATCATGGTCAGTTCTGTGAGGGCAAACAGACAGGTCACCTCGGATCATAGCTGGCCCATTCTGGCAACATCCAAGTCTTGCAAGCAGACACCTCATTGCCCTGGGTGTACCCAGGACTTCTTTGGAGGCCTGACTTTGCCTTACCTATCTTCACCCTTGGAAGTGGGCACACACCTTCCCCTTGTAGACCTGGAGCCTGGGGCTGAGTAACTGGCAGGGGCTTTTCACCGTCATAAGACACTAGGTCTGGGAGGGCTCAGGGCTTAGCTTACACCTGCCTCCTCCCCCTGGGACTCAGGCACCTTCCTGTCCTATCTTGGCTTTTGCTATCCTAGAGCAACCCCAGAGCTCTTCTTCCCACCTTTCTTGGTCCTACTCTACTTTCTAGTGTATAGTGTCTTCTTTATGTCCCATTGGTGACTGCACCTTCTCTTTACATGGAGAGACCACTTGCCTACTGGTGAGAACCTTTCAATTTTAAGGTATTATAAGTATATTTTTTCCAATTCCAGGACTGAATCAAATGACAAACTCATGGGTTCTGTTTATCCATCCTAGACCAATGGCTCAGAACTGTAGGGGTCCCCAGGATGAAGCATTACTAAGTTCCCTTGTGATGCTGATGTACATTCCAGCTGCGGACCACCCACCTGGGCTTCCCAGAAGCCTTCTGCTTGGGTGAACTGGGAAGCATTTTGTAGTTTGAAGGCCTTAGTTAAGAGCAACAGGGATAGATGTTCTCTTCTACAACAACCGTAACATCCTGTAGAAATGTCAAGGTGGCTGATAGCTGAGAAAAGGTAACTATTTTTGATAATTATTATAGAAGAAAACTTACCTACACTTTTCTTTTAAAAATATTTTATTTATTTATTTTTAGAGAGAGGGAAAGGGAGGGAGAAAGAGGGGGAGAGAAACATCAATGTGTTTCTCTTACTTGCCCCAACTGGGGACCTGGCCTGCAACACAGGTATGTGCCCTGACTGTGAATTAAATCAGCACCCTTTTGGTTCACAGGCCAGTGCTCAATCCACTGAGCCACACCAGCCAGGGCTCACCTTTATTTTTCAAGAGAAGCTATTTAATATAGTGATGAGAGGCAAGCTATATTATATTGCAAGGGTTTATGGGCAAAAACTAATATTTAAGAGCTTACTATATGATCTGGAAAATACTTTTCCAGATGTGACTGTGATGAGGCCATAAGTTTGCTATCTTTAGCTAATTTTGCAGATAAAGTTAATAATTTCCCACAGTCAAGCCCAGTGGTGAAGCAAGGCTTTATGCCCAGCTCTCTGACTCTCTATCCACACCTCCTCTGCTAGACCAGAGCTCCCCTAGAGAGAGAGTAGGCAGCAGGAGAGCAGCTGGGAGTTGGGGTGACGCTGCATCTAATGATGGCTCTGGGGAAAGGATGGACAGACCACCTCAAGAGGCATGCGGAGGTACTACCCCCACTTCCGCCCTCTGTGAGTGTCGAATTCCCTCATTAGAAAAATGCCTTTGGGAGCCATTGAAAATAATACAGGCTTCCATGTCAGACTAACATGGGTTAGAAATAGGCTATCTTTTAAAAGCATGTGACCTTGGATAAGTCACTTAACCTCATTACAGTTCAGCACTGGGTGAAACTATAATTAGTTCATAATATTGTTGGGATAACTAAACAAAGCAATGCAATACAAACCCTGGCACTTTGAATGGGTCTTTTGTTTGGTGGGGTGTTTGTTAGCTGTTATAACCAAAGGGAAGCTGTGCACAGCGACTGTGTCTACTTGGTGGCAAGCTTAAGGGTGAAAGAGAGTGGAGGGTTATAGCAGGAGTGAAAGAGGCAGTTGAGCAGAAAGGAGACTTTTCTTTCCCTTTTCAGCACAGCGAAGTCTGCAGCATTCTTTCAGAGAAAAGAAAGAGGCCCCAAGATAAAAGGAGGGGAAGAGAAAATCACTACTGGTTACAGTCTTTGTGGAGAAGAAGGAGGACGGAGAGAGAAGGCTCCCTAAGGGAAACAGACAGCTCTTCTGCAGTGACAGAACAAAAGAGAAAGTAGGGGAAGTTTTACAGAAAGATAGATGGGCACAAGCATATCTGGGATAAAACTATCACAGTTTTATCACAAAAGTGGAAAAATGGAAACAATCTAAACATTCAGCAATAAGACCTAAACTAGGTACGTTACTTTATAAAACATTATGTGGCCATTAAAAATTATGTTTTCAAATAGTTAATAATATAGAAAGATGCTTATGTAACACAAGCTAATTAGAACAGAAAGCAGTAGACAAATAGCACTATGTCGATGTTGTTGTAAAAACATTAAAATATCATTTACTTGAGTCATAAGATCATATGTTGTTTAAATTCCCCACAGCGAGCATGCATTACTTTTATAAACAGATATTCTGATAAACACAAAAGATGTGGCATCCCACATCATCTCACGTTACTCTGAACTGTGTGTATCTAGTGCGTGCTCGGTTTTCTGTGGTTGCAGAATGAGTCATGATGCCACTGGGACAGCTGAGGAACCTAAAGACATGGAGCTCTCGGCTGGGCTGGTTGTGGGGCCTGCGCATGTTTATTTCGCCATGATTTTGATGAACTCCTGATCAGGAGTCACTGTCCCGGAGCAATGACTTTGGCCTCAGTGCGTGGGGACGTTTCTGTGGGGTTGTATAACCCGGGCGGGGGCTGTGGGAGAGGATCTTGTACAGTGCATGAAGCCTCCCCCCAACAACAACCCAGGGTGACCTGGAGGAACGTACTCACTTTTCACAAGCAGCATCCAGTCACAGGATACCTGGCCTCGGACATTGGAGGCTGTGCAGCTGTAGTTCCCACTGTCCCTTACCCGGGCTCTCAGCAGGCAGAGGTAATGGGACCCGCCATCTTCATAAATCTCCACGCTGCCTTCTCGTCTCCTCACAGGGGCACCTTCCAGGAACCAGGACACTTGGGGCTTCGGGATCCCTGAAACTACAGGGCCAGGTGGAGGCTGTGAGGGTCCCGGAGAGTATGTTGCGCTTGGGGGTGGAAACCTGAACCCAAGGGAGGGAAGAACTCGGCTTGGTGTGTAGCTGCCTCCAGCTTGAGTCCACTTTCTTACCCCTTAACCCTCCATGTCACAAAAGTAAACAACCTAGAACAGAGGCAGGGTCTGTGGTGGGCAGGGATCCAGGGTGACAGCCAGGTGTCCAGGTGAGCCAATGCAGCAGAAGGGAGGAAAGAGAAGGAGACCCTGGCTGGGTTTTTGGTGGTGATGATCAGTTTCCCCCTCTAAGGTGGTAAGAATTAGGGCACAAGGTCAATGACCTATCCAACCATGAGCAATGGGACACTGCTGGGCATTTCCCCAGAGCAAGGGGCATCACTACACTGAGTCCTTTCCGAGAGGAGACCCCTGGAAAGTGGCTTCCAGGGTGGGTGGTGTCCAAGGGGATGGGTGGGTACAGGAAGCTCAGATCACTGTGTTAAAGGAAGGGAGTGGCCACGTGGGGCCATGTTGTAGGGGCCAGAGACCTTAGTTAGCTCTACTTACCCTCACATCTGAACTTGACGGTTTGATCTTCACAGACTTCCTGGCTTTGGGGCTTGCTCTTGAATTGGGGGCATGTTGAGTTTCCTTGGCTCTCCATGAGGACTTTCCTTGTAGTCACCTTGTTCACAGCTTCTTGGGTTCCCAGGCCGGACTGTCTCGTGGGGAGCATGGCTGGAGGGGGAGCAGCTGGCCTCCCCCTCTCTTCTCTAGAAGGAAGGAGGGAGCCTGAGACGGGTGCCCTGGGCTCCAGCTGGACTTTGGTAGCCTGCAGGGTGATGGTGCTGGAAGTCTTCTGTAGGATGGGGGTCCTCAGGGTCTTCCTGGGTGAGTCCCTAGACAGCTCCAGCTTGGATTCCTTCAGGGGCCAAGGCTGGCTGCTTGTGGCCAAAGTCGGAGAGCCACCTCTCTGGGTGCTGGAGCAGTTTCTACTTTCAGCTGCAGCTTCTACGCTGTCCAGTTTTGGTCCTGACGTGACTCCATTGGTCACTTCCTTCCTGATATCTGAACTGGCTGTATTTGTTCCTCTCAAAAATGACCTGTTTGGTGCAGGGGGCAGAAGAACAGCAGGGAAGGAAAGGGAGGAATAAAATAATCATCTGGTTACTCACAAGCATCGCTCATCATAAGTGGAGATTCCAGGGATGGCAAAAGCCCACAAATTAAGAGAAAGTGAGAGTGAAAGTCTTTCTCTGCAGTTTTCTCAGTTCCCCAAGGCACAAAACAAGAGGCCATTCTTGGCACTTCCCTGTACCCCATCCCTGATCCAGGGCCTTGTCTTTCTACACTTATTAAATCTGCTTTTTCTCCTTTCTCCCCAGTACCACCCTAGTTCACACCACATACCCGGTTTCCCTTCTCTGGCCTCTCTAATCCATGTTCCATGTAGCAAGCATGGACAATCTTTTAAAAATAGAAACCACACCATGTCATTTCATGCTTAAAGATTTTCCAACAGCTTTTCCATTATACTAAACAAAACTGAGCTCCAGAGATAGGCCACCAGGGTGCCCCTCGGTGCCTGGATGGCTCTGGCTGCCTCTCGAACCTCAGAAGACACGGTCTCCATACCCACCAGGCTCAGCCACACAGCATCCCCCCAGTGCCCACCTCTCATCTCACTGCTTTCACGGGTGCTTCCTCCTCTGTTTGGAGCACTTTCTCCCTGAGCGCCCCCAGTTAATACTACTCTTCACAGGCTTGAGCTCAAGCATCACAGTTGCAGGAAGGGTTTCTCTCACCCACATGAGTGCTTCTCTGTTACTCCTCCACAGGCTCATCCCCGTTAGTAATGATGTGTTTGTGCAGCTCTGCTTAAAGCCCTTCTCAACACTAGAAACGCTCTGCACGCAGAGCCTGGCACGCAGGGAAGGGCGCTTCCGGGGAAGCGGTGCTGGAGGAGCGCTGGGCTCCAGCCCAGGACGAGGCCGGCACCTTTTCACAGCAGCGCCCTCCTAATGGCCCCAGACCTGCGCATACTCTGAGAAGGAAGAGGGCACTGGGTCTCCAAGAGTCTCCATCAGGTGGCAAGCCTGATATAGAATCTGCATGGTGTATTATAGTAGGAGAACCAAACACCCTACACACAGTTCTCCCTCCCCTTATCACTCAGAAATTCAGGGCGTTTCAATATGGAAACATAATGATCATAACACCAGACATACCTATTGGCATTGTCCAAACCTGGAAGAAGGGAGAGGGGAGAGGCACTGTTAGTGGGGTACTTTATATACCAAGAGGGGACAGTAATAAGGCAAGAGTCTCTTCCATTTATTTCAGAGTTTTCACTTCCTTAGCTCTCACTCCCACCTCCCTCATAACCATGCCCCCCTCCCAACTCCTGCAGCTTCTCTGGTCCTGAACTTCTTCTGTTAATCTGATAAACTCCTGAGCTCCAGTGACACTGTCAGAGATCCCACTGCTGCTCCAGGCTGACTCTGTTCTATCTTCTAGGCCACAGGAGGGAACTAGAACCAATAGGGGGACAAGCAAAAATAAACATGGGCTGAAAATTCAAACCCAAACAGTTTAACTTACAAGTGGCTCTCAAACAAAACAAAACAAGAACCAAAAAAACACCCAAATGATCTTTTTTGACAAATACCTGCTGCTATACAATGTTAAGAGAAAATATTTTTATTCAGTTTCTCAGAGAAAAGAATATTTTTTCCAGCCACATTATTTAAAAATATTATTATGAAAAATTTCCAAATGTACTATAGTAGACAGAAGGATGTAACAGACCCTGGAAACCAGCACCCAGGTGAAGGAAATGTCAATATTTTGCCAGATTTATCTATCTGGTTATTTTGTTTCTGGGAGTGTTTTAAAACAAATCCCAGGTAACACAGCATTTTGTCACTTAGTACTTCAGCTGGGAACAGGTCTTTAATTCAATGCAACCAGGCAAAGGAAGAGTGACTACGACACTGCTCTCCTGCTTAACATCAGAGGGAAGAGTGGATAATAAGTTAACTTTTAGGCAGGTTACATTCGGGGTGAGGGCAAGACATTAGCAACGTCCACTTTTGCAACTTGTTTTTAGAGGTATAAAAAAGGCGCCTGAGAAAGAAAAGACCGAAGACGCAGGTGTGGGGTGGAAGGTGTGTGTGCAGCAGAAGCATCTTCCTCTGTGGCCATGTCTATGCGGCCCTCCCACCTCCTTCCTGCCTCTGTGAAACACACGGGCATGCACGGCATGCACGCGTGGCCCGTGCACCACACAGGTGCACAGTGAGCAGCTAGGGGAACAGGCCCCAGGAAGGGCTGTGCACTAGCCCACCGCCGGCCCCTACCTTGGATGCAAAGCTCAGCTGACATAGACACCTTCCCTGACCCATTCACCGCCATGCACGTGTACACGCCCTCATCATCTCGGCTGACCCGGCGGATTTCCAGAACTTGCATCCCGTTCTTCTCAGACATGGACACATGGGCACTTGGCTGCAGGGGAACATCTCCCTATGGGTGGCAGAGGGGAGCTTGGTCAGAGAAACCTGCTCACCTGTTGGCCCTGCCCTCCTACCTCCAGTCAGTCCTAGGGTGACAGACTACCAGGCATGGGTAGTGGAGCCCTCAGCTCTGAGCTGTCAACATGCTTAGAAAACAGACTACTTAAAAATATTTTTTTTCAATTATAGTTGACATATGAGGTCTGTTCCGATGTCAATGTCAATACAATCAAAACAGTTTGCACGGCCAATACTTTTGGGACAGACTTCATACACTGTTACATTAGTTTTAGGTGTACAACATAGTGATCAGACATTTACATACCTTTTGAGGTGATTACCTGTTAAGTATGGTACCCACCTAGACAGAGTTATTACAACATTATTGACTTTATTCCCCACGCTGCACAAGAGCAGTCTGTGAACAGCCCCATGGCTCTGACTTGAGGTCTATGTGTGTGCAATGTGGTGTTTGGTCAAACTTAGAGCAGACATATGTAACCTCCTAGTTGGAGGTAGGAAATCCTATATTCTTCACTTTAATTCTCCTTTGCCTTCTTGTTCTTTTTATTCTTTTCTGAGGATCAGTTCAGGAGAATTAGGAAATAGTAATATGTGTCCCATCACTCATTGTAATCCAGGAGCTCCATCTGTGGGAAACTTGCTCTTCCTGGCCTTGATCCCAGGTTTCCCCTGAGGCTCCTCAGTGCCCTGTTTAATGCCCACCCCTCCTCCTCCCCAGTGCTACCTTCACTTCCCCTTCCACCACTTCCTCCTCCACCTCTGCCTTCACACTGCTCAGACCTGAAAGATTTATTTTTTAATTTTATTTATGATTTTTAGAGAGAGGGGAAGGGAGAGAGGCAGAGAGGGAGAGAGACATCAATGTATGGTTGCCTTTCACCTGCCTCCAGCTACAGACCTGGCTGGAGACCTGGCTTGCAACCTGGTTATATGCCCTGGCTGGGAATCGAACCAGCGACCTTTGTGTTCGCAGGCCGGCTCCTCATCCATTGTGCTACCAGCCAGGGCAGACCTGAAAGATTTATCAAGCACTTCACATGGAGTATTTTGAGGGAGGTGGGATATATCGCTCCACCTCACAGTTACGAGAACCAGAGTACTAAGAGATCAAATGATGTGTCCAGTATCACATGCTTTGTGAAGCAGGGAGCTGTGGCTTAAAACCTAGTCCCATGACTTCAAATTCTACTCTCTGGTGATGGTCAGGTCTGTGTTGCCTCAGAAGTCTGATGCAGTTTCCTGAGTGTGTGGATTGCAGGGCATTGTGGACTGCGTAACAGAGGGAGAACATGCAAACAGGAGCAAGAAAAACATGGCCCTGAAATACACAGAGAACCACTTAAGGTTGAAACAGAAAGGACTAATCAAAAGGACACTTCCACTAGTCCAAGGGTCTAACCCTAAACTGTCAGGGTCCCGGGCTTGGCCAGAGTTGAAGCAGACAAAACCTCACCTTGAGCCAGGTGACCTGCGGTTGTGGCCGGCCAGTGATCTTGCAGGAGAATCGTCCCATCTGTCCTTCTCTGACGACTGCACGGCCCAGTTTGGTAGCAAACTTTGGTGGGCACTCTCCCCAGATGCTGGGACAGGTCTCCACTGTAGGGAATCTGAATCTGTCCCTGGAAAGAGATCAGGAGAGAATCCAGCTTCAGACACTGCAGCACACTTCCGCCCTCCTGCAGGCCTCAATACTGCAACTTCTGCTCTTTCAACTATTGCCTTGTTTGTTAGACGTTCCTTTAGACCATATGGCCATCTAGACTCCTTCCTTAGCATTTAGCATCTGTGCTAGTCAAGGGCACAGAAGAGGCCAGGCCAGGAAGCACTTTGTGAATGACCCATCACATCGCAATAGGCTCCTGCTTTAGTTATCAGATCCCAGGATACCCAAGAAGATTCGTTCCCTAGACCTATTCTGTCAAGTCTGTAGCAAAAGCTAATCCAGCCCTTACCCTGGCTTAAACATCCCAGAACTTACCCCACAGTTTTGGAGGCGGGCTGACCATGCTTCTTCACAAAGCCCCCTGCAAGTAGGAAATGAGAAGGGGCTTGAAGAGTTGGGTCTGAGCTACCCACTTGGGGCAATGAGTCAGAGGGAGTCGACAAGGGTGGATGAAATAATAATGGAAACAGTTCACCCTGACTGAGCCCATGTGGGATAGGTACTATGGTAGGCACTTCACATACATCATCACACAATCTCCTGTAATAATTTAAGGTGGCTGGTACCCACCATCCTTCTATCTTTTAACAGATAAGAAAAGTGAAGTTCAAAGAAATTGCCTACTCAGACCACAGAGCCAGACACAGTTCAGGAAGTTCTCCAGGTCTGCCTGTTCTAGAACACTCCACCACTCTGCTGGGCTGGGATATGCCACTGGAGCCCCCACTTTGGGGACCACCTCCACCTCTCCAGAAAACGACTCTGTTGAAGGGAGGGAGGGAGAGGCACTTGCATGTCTATCACCACATTTATTCATGTTGGACACATCAATATTCCATCTTTCCACTTCAGACCTAGTGAATATGGCAATACTTCTCCTGTTGGAGCGAAGCAGATGGCTGCAGGTGAGCTGCCGTGCATCTGCAGTTAAACAGCAAACACAGCAAGGCAGCTGCGTTGGTTCCTTCTATCCAGGCGCTACTGTTGGGAGGGACCATTCATAATGTGACCACGAAGCCACTATAGAGTAGCGGGTTGTTTCTGAGGAACAAGGATGGGGAGGGGAGGGCACTTTTGAGATGGTGATCACCCTAGAAGTTGCTCTTTTATCACAAGCTGAAAATGCTGATGAAACCCCACCGAGGCACACATGGGAAAGGGCAGATGTCATTCCCTGATTACATCTGGCAGCCGCAGTGTGAGATTGCAGGGTGTTTAGTGGAAAAGGGTCAGCTCCCTTAAATTCTGTCTGATCCCGTCTGTAGGGATGCATAGGAGTGGAAGATGAAGATCATAGCTGAGCACTTCCCTCGGCCATATCTGGTCTAGAACCTTAGTGAACAAGGGTTAATAACAAACACCAGCAACACATTTAAGCGTGGTCCCGGATGGACTGGTAATCACTATATGCATTCTGTTTAAGAGAATTATTTAGTGGCTGTGTATAGTTTTCATTCTATTATGTGGGTTTTTGTATAATTCCATTTATATGAAATATTCAGAAGAGGCAAGTCCATAGGGACAGGAAGCAGATTAGTGGCTGTCACCCACGAGCTGGGTGGGGGTGAGGAGTGTGTGCGGGGTTTCTGTATAGGAGATAAAAAGTTCTGAAACTAGAGAGTAGTAATGGCTGCACAACCTCATGAATGTACTTAATGCCACTGAATAGTATACTTTAAAATGGTTGAAATGGTAAATTTTAAGTTATATGCACCATATTTTACCAAAATAAAAATATTAGACTAAGCATCTTTAAAACTTTTGGTAGCTAAACAAGTTTATTTATTTATTTATTTATTTATTTTTATGAGAGAGAGAGAGATTAATTAGTTGCCTCCCATACATGCCCAGATCAGAGGCCAAACCTGAAACCCAGGCAGGTGTCCTGACTCGGAATCAAACCCATGACCCTTTTGTTTATGGGATAGCACTCTAACCAACAGAACCACCTGGCTAGGGCACTAAACATCTTAAGCCAAAGGCAAAAATTCATGTATTCCTTAAAAAATAAAATAAAGCAAAACTATGGCAGTTCTCTAAAAATAGCAAAAGAATGCCATTTGGAGGTACTTCCATATCAAAGAGTGAGCAATTTATGGTATGATCCAAAGGTAACACATACAGTATTCAGCTAAAAACAGAACTGAGGAATGCTTATTTTAATATGAGTTAATACCAGAGGGTTTGCATCAAAACAAAAAGAGAATCTGGATGAAAACAACTAACAGAATCTATTTATAGGCAAAATTTTGAAGTTGCAAATTGTCAGATAAGGCAAAATTAATTTTGTGAAAGCATGAAAATCTGGCAGAACACTAAGGTTATGTAGAAAAAGAAGTGGAAAGGAGATTAGGGTAGAGGTGCTAAAAATGGAAGAGTAAATTCAAAGACTTGGTGAAGACAGGATCAAGTTAATGAGGGAAGAAAAGGCTAAGGCACTGAAGGTATTTAAACAGTTCAGAATGCTGGCAACTTTCAGCACTGAAAGTTCAACAGCGGAGGGACCCAGCGTGCTTCGTCAAAGGACAGATAAAGGCTGAGTTGAGACAGAGAATGCTGCCAAAGAGGGGAATAACGTGATCAAGACGGTAAGGAGAAAATCCTTCTAAAAATGTATCATCCAAGGAGGAACTCTTGACATGGAAAGAAATGTAATTAATTATTCTGCCAGGACAATAATAGGATTAAGCCAAGATTGTTCCAGGCAAATCAGGGAGTAGTCACACCATTAGTAGGCAAATTCAAAGTGGATTTTAAGGATTACTTAAAATAGTGGTTCTCCACTTAACCAAAACAAATTGCCACTTTTTATAACAGATATTTAGCAAGCAATTCCCCCTGGGCCATCCTGAATTAAAGATCACCATTAACTACCTACATATATAACTTCAGAATGAAAATAAATGTAAAGCCCTACCTAAAATATTGAGAAATAAAAGGAAAGTAAATTATAATGATATTTATTTCGATATGTAAATGTCTGAGCATGACTATTTCAATTAGTGAATGTTCAGGTACATTAGAAGACATAAGGAAATGGTCAGATATACATGTTTAGATTTCAAAGTGAATGATCAAAAAATGTACTGTGTAAGTAGGACAGGAAAATGAGAGAGCACAGTATATAGGTGGACACCTAAAGAATATAGAAAATAGTGTTAACAGTGTTACCTGTCAATTATATCTCAATACAAAGAGAAAGAAGAAAAGAAGAAAAATTATATAGCAAAAACGAAAGTACTCTGAGGATAAATAACAGAACAGATATATCATATTTAAAAAAAAAAAAAGACTGAGCCCTGGATGTGTGGCTCAGTGGAGTGGCACCTGCCTGTGAACCCAAAGGTCGCTGGTTTGATTCCCCAGTCAGGGCACGTAACCAGGTTACAAGCCAGGTCTCCAGCCAGGTCTGTAGCTGGAGGCAGGTGAAAGGCAACCATACACTGATGCTTCTCTTCCTTTCTTCCTCCCTCCCTGCCCTTCTCTCTGAAAGTAATGGGGGGTGGGGGGGAGACTGAAATAACCTTGAAAGAAGATAACTTAGCAAGACAAGTTACATACCACTGAAGTAGAGAAAATGAAAAAAACAACAACTAAAACTGTTAGTGTGCTGTCAAAACAATTTTCTATTTTGTGACATAGGATCTCTGAGACCTCATCTATACTAAACTACTCCCTGTCATAAATCAGGCATTGGCCAGAGCTTCCATAATACATTGTTTTGCATAATAAGAGCTAAAATAAAATCTGAACCTTAAAAGAGAGTCAAAGTTCTTCAAAGCTGGGAGAGGGGACATCTTGGTGCTGGGCCTGTTGAAGATTATGAGTTTTAATCTATTTATTTATTTAAAGATTTTATTTATTACTTTTAGAGAGAGGGGGAGGGAGACAGGCAGAGAGGGAGAGAGACATCCATGTATGGTTGCCTTTCACCTGCCTCCAGCTATGGACCTGGCTGGAGACTTGGCTTGCAACCTGGTCACGTGCCCTGACTGGGAATCCAACCAGCGACTTTTGGGTTTATAGGCTGGCACCTTATCTACTGTGCCACCAACCAGGGCTCATGAGTTTTAATTTAAAGGCAACTGCAGATTGCTAGAGGATTAAAAAGGAGGGAGTAATCAAATCTTCTCTCATTTTTTGAAGGTATTCTTATTTATTTATTTTTTAAACAATGGCATTTAATTTTATTGATTGATTTATTATTTTTAAGAGAGAGGGGAAGGGAGAGCAGCAGAGAGGGAGAGAGATATCAATGTATGGTTGCCTTTCACCTGCCTCCAGCTACAGACCTGGCTGGAGACCTGGTTTGCAACCTGGTTGTGTTGTCCTGGCTGGGGAATTGAACCAGCAACCTTCGGGTTCGCAGTCTAGCGCTTTATCCACTGTGCCACAAGCCAGGGCTTTGAAAGTATTTTTAAACAGCAACATGGAGATATTAGAGTGGGACATAAGAATTGAGATCAGCTGGGAATTTGTTCCACAGGACAGAGGATGATGGCAGCCAGGACCAGGACAGTGGCCGTGAGGACAAATGAGAACTGCACAGCAGAATTGGGCATGAGACTGGGGAAGAGAAGGGAGCACTTGAGGATGACTGAGTGGCCTGGCTGTGCTCCTTCCCAAGGAGATGTGGGTTGTCATCTGTCAAGGTTTCAGCTATGTCTTCCTGGAGCCACCAGTCCTAACTATACATCTGAATGGGCCCCTAGCAGGGGCTCTCTGTCACTGTATAAACAGGCCTCATCCTGTACAAAACTATTCACTCTACAGTCTCTACTCAGGTAGGGAGCTTTGGCGTTCACTGTTGCGGTCTACTCTTACTGGAAGGTACACATGCCCATTAGTCTCATTCTGTGATGCTTAATAACAAGTACATCCATTCATACAGATTAAAGGGGTCAGTCCTAAGTGCCAACTAGATCTTTCAGGAATTCTGTTTGGGTTCCTGGAAATTGATGCACTGAAGAATCGATTCTTAGGGGAAGAGGTGAAAAAGGTACAAACCAGTAGTTACAAAATATATAGTCATAGACATACAGAACGTAGTGCATATAGTCAATAATATTATAATAACTATGTATGATACCAGGTGGATATTGGAAATAACGGGGCAAACACTTTGTAAAGTATATGGCTGCCTAACTACTATGCTGTACACCTGAAATTAACACAAAATAATATTTCGTGTAAACTGTAATTGAAAAAAAAAATTGAAATGAATCAATTCTTCCTCAGGAGGGTTGAAAAAAGTATCTGCCACTCAGAAAACAAACTATTTCCTGGTCATTCATGGATAAGTGGTCATATATTGTATCCAGTGACTTCAAAGGAATAGTGATGGGAAGTTCTGTTTTGGAGGGACAGTTCAATAAACTATGGCCAGTAATCTCTCCATTGTCTTAAAGAATTACTATAAAGAGAAACTGAGGTGTTCTGCACAGAGAAAGCAATTTCTTTTAGAGGCCAAGACTCCATGCATCCCACCTAGTTCGTGTTTCTAAAGTCACTTTCCACTGTGGTTCCCAAACACACTAAGCCAAGTAGCAGGTGTTTCCTTTCATAATTATAAAGATTAATTTTGTATCTTTTTTATCAGAAAGGAAAAAAATTAATTTACATCCAGTTTGAGCCCCTCACCCCTTGCCCCTTGCAGGCCTGATGTGGTAAAGTCATCTGGGCACCACCTGCTGTACAGGTGTCCAATCAGAGTCACATAATGGGCAAGTGCAGCATATGGGAAGGTAGTTTAAGCAAGGTTCTGGAGAAATTCATTGTATTGATAAGAAATTCATTTTTGTTGGGGACCATGCAAAATGATGTATCAAATACACACACACACACACACGCACACACACACACACGCACATACACACACACCTGTATAAACCCATATTTAGAAAAGTAAAGGTAACATTAGAAAAGATTTATGAGGCAGTAGGATGCACGCAAACCCACTCACTCTGGGAACCACCACAGGGTAGTACCTAGAGGGACACTGGTGGTATGACTGATTGGGTGAAGTGACTGGAAATGGGGTGAGTGCCAAGCAAGCAGCACTGTTGCCTCTCTAACCCTCCCCCACATACAGCCTCAAAAATGGTGAAACAAGTTGTCCCATCATGGTGAATACCTACAGTTCCACTCCTTACAATGTATATAAGCCAAGACAGAGAGTCAAAGCAGCTCTACCAAATACACAGAAACAAACATAGACAGGCTGCCAAATTGAGGAGGTAAAGAAACATGGCCCAAATGAAAGAATAGGTCAAAACACCAGTAAAAGAACTAAGTGAACTAAGAGATAGTCAACCTAGCAGACACACAGTTCAAAACACTGGTGATAAGGATGTTCAGAGAACTCACTGAGTATGGCAAAAGCATAAGGGAAGAAATGAAGGCTACACTAAGTGGAACAAAGAAAAGTTCACAGAGAACCAATAGTGAAGCAAAGGAAGCTGGGATTTAAATCAATGGTTTGGAACATAAGGAAGAAATAAATTGTCAACTAGTACAGAATGAGGAACAAGAATTTTAAAAAATGAGGAGAAAATACAAAGACTCTGGGACATCTCCAAAAATGCCAACATCCAAATCGTAGGGATGCCAGAAGAAGAAAAGGAAGAGCAAGAAATCGAAAACTTGTGTGAAAAAATAATGAAAGAAAACTTCCCTAACTTGGCAAAGGAAATAGATATACAAGTCCAGGAAACACAGAGTTCCAAACAAGTTGAACCCAAAGAGGACCACACCAAGATACATCATAATTAAAATGCCAAAACATAAAGAATCTTAAAAGCTGCAAGAGAAGAGTGTTATCTACAAAGGAGTTTCCATAAGGCTATCAGCTAATTTCTCAAAAGAAACTTTGCAGACAAGAAGATATTGTCAAGAAGTATTCAAAGTGATGAAAAATAAGAACCTACATCCTAGATTACTTTACCCAGCAAAACTATCATTTAGAATGAATGGGCAAATAAAGTGCTTCTCAGACCAGGTAAAGCTAAAGAAGTTCATCACCTCAAAGCCCTTATTATATGAAATATTAAAGGGACTTATTTAAGGAAAAGAAGATCCAAACTATGAACATTAAAATGATAACAAATTCACAGCTATCAACAACTAAATCTAAAAAACCAAAAATCAAAAACAAACTAAGCAAATTGAACAGGAACAGAATCATAAATATGGAGATCAGCTGGTAGGGAGGGGCAGAAAGGGGGAAAAGGTGCAGGGATCAAGAAGCATAAATGAAATTAAATGAAAAAAAAAGAAAAAAAAGCATAAATGGTAGGCACAAAATAAGGAAAGGTTAAGAATACTAAAGAAGAGGGGAGCAAAAAGGGGATGGATGTAATACAACAACAACAACAACAAAAGAATACTAAAGGAAATGGAGAAGGCAAGAACTTTTATGCATGACCCATGGACATAACCTAAGGGGGGGATTGCTGGAGGAATGGGGGCACTGGGTAGGGTGGGGGAGTTGGGACAACTGTAATAGCATAATCAATAAAATATATTTAAAGAAAGATTTACGGAGCAAAAGGAACTACACTGTGTGTCCTTGTGGTTGTGGGTAAGGGGAGCAGATCACCCAGCAAGCTACAAGCTGGATGAAAATGGAAAAACAACCATTCATGGGCAGAATACAGTCCATTCATACTTTGAAATGGATGTGACTCATAAAACTGCTCAGTCTCATGCTCCAGCCCTTCTACAGTCTCTTTCTGCTCTGCCTTTCAGCTTCATTTCCCACTCTTCTGCTTCTACCTATCTGTTCAACCACCATTCACCCCAGACCCCAATTCTCTCCTCCCATCACCATCATCTGAATCACAACCTGCCATCCAAACTGGACTCATTCTTTCAGAACTAGCCCAAGTCCTTTCCTCCATGAAGACATTACAGACCATTTCAGCCTCCAGAGGTCTCATTCTTTTCTGAGTTTACAGAGCCGATGTGCCAATTATTCAGCAAGTAAACCCAAGCTGCATTATGATTAAAGTTGTGTTTTCATTTAGCTTTTGTGTTTAGGTCTTATCTGACCAACCAAGTTCTTGCAGAAAAGACCTGGCAGAGCATTGTACCTCCTACACAGTACCACACAAATTAGTACCTTGTATGTACAACCTGATATTAATCTTAATTGCAATATAATAAGAAAATAAAAAGTCAAGAAAGTCAGTCTCCTGAGGGCAATCATCAAGCTTTGTTGTCCTTTGGTCCCAGAACAAAGTTAACAATCAAATCTGATGCATGAAGAAGAGGCTAGAACTGTGAGCAACTGAGAAAGGGCCAGGGTGAAGATGGGAGAAGGAGACAGAGGAATAAGAGACGGGAAGAAAAGATGGCAGCATCAATGACAGAAATCAAAGCCAGGAAGAGATACTGGTGTATGTTATGGAGGGAAAAAGAGACAAAGGCAAAAGAGAAGGTGAAAATTAAGGAGGAAAGGGAGTCAGGTGAAGGAAAATGGAAGCTATCCTTCAAGAATAGAATAAGATCAAGTACAATAATTTGTCATCTAACTCTTCAGTATAGCAAATAAGTGAGGTTTCTACCAGAGAAGCCTCGATATGTCACAGCAAAGACACTAATGGGGCAAAAAGAGTAATTGTCATCTCTACCACATTTCTATTGTTAACTTTAATGGGACAGAAAAGGACAAAACACTCAAAGCATTTTCAAGATTCTGAATGAGTAAAAAATGCCGCTAAAAAGAAGAAGGGTCATAAAGGAGTGTAATAGATTAAAAGGCATTTATAAATAATATAAATCAAAATAGTTAAAGGTCTTTAAGAAGGTAGGAAATTTAGATAGAAGATAGTGTAAAAGAAATATAAGAACAAAAAGGAGAATCACAACAGACATTCCTGAGGAATACAATAATTTAAAACTCAGCCAATATAAAGAGACATGGGCTCAAAATACATAATGTCATCAATCCAACACAAAAATATAAGAGGTCCAAGAAATCTGTCCTTGAAAAAGAATAGTGGTGATAAAGATTGCACAGAAACATTTCCTATGATTTCAAAATTCCTCAAGAATGATGGTGTCCATGGTGCCAGTGTAGCTGAACTAGTGGTCACTAGGGCCACTCTGCTGCCTGGGATCACTCCTTTCTGCCTCCACATTCTAGGCAACTTGCCACCTGACCCTTTTCTCTCTCACATGGTCAGGAAGCTTGGATCACGTACAGGACAGTGGTTTTGTGGGGGTGCAAAGGGCAGAAGCTGCAGTACTGAGGGCTGCAGGAGGGCGGAAGTGTGCTGGGGAGGCCAGGATGTGGGCAGGAGGCCAGCCCCACGCAGACAGCATGAGCCCAGGACTTGCTTTGAACAGGGGCAGCTGAAAGGCAAAGCAAAGATTACAGCTCTTGACAACCCACAGAGCCAGTGGTATAGTAGAGAGAAGCGCAGAGAAAACTATTTCTTTCTGGGACAAAGCAGTGAAGTGGAGGAAAGAAGAAGTGATCTCCTTTCCATCATTTCACAGGCTAATAATGTGCCATTAAAGATCCAGTACACTGACTCCTCTGGGTTTGATTTGGGAAATGCTTTCTGCATGGAAACAACTGCTTCTCAGTCTATTTCCAGGAAACTGATGCTTATGACAGAAGACCAATGGTAACCTCTTCCACTTTGGTGAGTTCCTTTGCCTAATTAAATAATGTCATTTTCCTCCCTGATGTCCACCAATGGCTCTCTATCACCAAGTCTAAAGGCCCTATGTGGTCACGTGCCTACCTGCCTTTCCAGATGTATCCCCATTCCACCTTCACTAACTCTACTCTGGCCCCACCAACTTTCTTGCTGTTTCTCATTCTTAACTGTAGCTGCAAAGCAAAGCAAAACAAAACAAAACACATCCCCCCCACCCCCAAACTCTGTGTGGGGCTTTATTTCTCGTCTCAGGAGCAGACTTGGGTCATAGTCAGGACAAGCCAGAGTGATGGAGAGTTTATGTCTCAGGAAAAAGCCCTTCGGTAATGACTGACTGGGAAATGGCTGGTAAACATCCTAGCTCCCTTCCCCTCAGCTAACTCACAGTTCCTAGGCCTGCCTTTCTCCCTTAAGTCCCACCACATGGGTCACTTGTACTTCCTGCTGTCACATTCTAGGTGGCCTGCCACATGGTCCTCTCTTCATGTGTGGTCAGGGAGCACTTACGTCTGCTATAAAAGTTATATTTGTTACTTAATTATAGTCTCTCTTTCTCAGTGGAAAGTCAGCTCCAAGAGGGCAGGGACCCCGTCTGAACTGCTCTAGTGCCCAGGGAAGAGAAGAGCGGGGCAGTGAACTGAGAGATGGGCAGAGGGATTCACTCTTTGCTCCCAGGAGACATTCTAGGAGAAGGGAACAAAAGTGGGTAGCCAAAACCCATCACCTACAGGGAGGAAGCTGGTGAGAGAACTCCACAAGATTGGAGACAGAGGAGGAAGAAATGTGCATGAAGGATAGGGTGCCTCATAGGGAGGAAGGAAATAGTAATAACCAATGCTGGGTCCAAAAAGAACGGAAGAAACAGGTTTCGCTCCTTCTACTTATTTATTTCAAAGAAGATTCCCCAAGAGAAGGAAGCTCCTGGTCATCTCTACTGCCCAGTGGATACATATTCATTATTGTTCAAGTTTTATTTTTGAAAATATTATTTAAAATGTTATTTAATTTAAAATTAAACTATTATGTATTCATATGTAGAGCAGTTCATGTCTTGGAATTTATTTTTCAGAGATGAAAGTAAACTTTGCTTACTTCCTCTGCAACTACTGCTCTTCCCCTGGAGTAACCCTGCATTTTTCAGCAGCACCTTTAAAGCTTCACTCACTGTCCAGTGCACCAGCCATGCCAGGCATGGCCAGGGTAACTGTGTACTAACTGGTGTCCAAACTGGGACTCTTCTGAAAGTCAAAGGAGGCTCCACTTCTAATTTCACTGGCAGAACAGGCATCAGCTGAGATAACAGTCACCCTAATAACGTACTTAGTGACTGACCACGCGCCTGCAAAAGGGGCAACTGTCTGGCAGCCATGTTTCATTGCCCTGTCCTGTAGCTCTGCAAACTGCACCAGGGGTGGCACCTGCTCTAGGAACGACCAATCCCAGTCCTGCGAGCAATACAGGTAAAGGCTGAATGCAAGTTAGCTGTGATCATATCACAATTGGCTCTGTCTACATTTTTTTCTTGATTATGTTGCTGCTTTCTCACAGCTTGTGTGTACTTATTCCCCTTTTGCCTTTGCAACACTTATCACATATCCACTGCTAACTTGTATAGCATCTCTACTACTACGTTGGTATCTCCAGTAGATAATTTAAAAAAGAAGAAATGTGTCAATAAGATCCCATGAAATAATTCAGGAATATTATAATTGAATATTTAGTCTCTGTCATGGTTAATTTTATGTGCCAAGTTGACTGAGCCATGAGATACCCACATATTTAAGCTTATCTAATCCATTAAAAACCTGAATAGAATGAAAAGGCTGACCTTCCCTCAAAGGGGACATCAAGCTGGGACATGGGTTTTTTTCCCTGCCTCTGACTTGAACTGAAACATCTTCTTGGGTTTTGAGGCTGCAGGCCTTTAGACTGATGATACACCCTCAGCTGTTCTCAGGCCTTCAGACTTAGATGGGAGCTACACCACTGCCTTCCCTGAGTCTCCAGCTTGCTGACTGCAAATCTTGGGACCTGTCAGCCTTCATAATCATGTGAGGCAATTCTTTGTAATAAATCTCTCTCTCTCTCTCTTTTTCTCATTAGCAAAAAAAAAAAAAAAAGGAGAGAGAGAAAGAAAAAAATTGGTATATTGTGCTTTATTATTTCAAGAAGAGTAGAAGTGCAATTCAAATTGAAACACAATAAAAGATTTGTGCAGCATATGGAGAAGGTGCTGTGATTGAGCAAACATGTCAAAAGTAATTTGTGAAGTTTAGTGCTAGAGATTTGTCGCTGGATGATGCTCCAGTGTCAGGTAGCCAGTTAAAGTAGATAGTGAACAAATTGAGGCATTAATTGAGAATAATCAATGTTCTACCATGCTAGAGATAGCAGACATATTCAAAATACCCAAATTAATAAAGTTATTGGTGAAAATGAAAAATGTGTTTGTGCTCGCTTCAGAGGCACATATACTAAAATTGGAACGGTACAGAGAAGATTAGCATGGCCCCTGCGCAAGGATGACACGCAAATTCGTGAAGTGTTCCATATTTTTCAATCAATAATAACCTTAAATGTAAATGGGTTAAATGCACCAATCAAAAGACATAGGGTAGTTGAATGGATAAGACAACATGACCCACATATATGCTGTCTTCAAGAGACCCACCTCAGAACAAAAGATCGACACAGATTGAGAGTGAAGGGATGGAAAACTATATATCAAGCAAATGGAAATGAAAAAAAAGCTGGAGTAGCAATACTGATTTCAGATAAAATAGATTTTACAATGAAGGACATAAAAAGGGACAAAGAT
>PVIW01000560.1:418519-454691 GCA_004026585.1 Noctilio leporinus | reverse complement strand
TCATGTGAGACGGGGGTTACTCTTACCTCCTTGTGCTCTCTACCAGGCTTCAAGGAAAATGCAGGCATCCTGTGGCACACAGCAGAATGAACAGGGGAGAGGGTAGGAAGCAGGAAGACAAGAGAAGCGGGGAGTAGGAATGGAAGAAAGCAGGTGTTGGGGACGGGTGGGGGCCCGTGTTCTTTGTATTCGAAGGCCTCGTCAGCAGCTCGTGGGTTTCCGGGCAGGGCCCGAAGGCTGGGGTTTGGGTCTGGGCAGTATGGGTGGTGCCAGAGCCTATTCTCAATGCTGGGGGCGGGGTTGCAGGAGGTCGACTGACTTCGAGGATTGGCTCTCGACCGTCGCCCTCCCCTTCACCCCGCACATTTCCCCAGCCCACCAGGAAAAGCCGAGGGTCACCGGGAAATAGTCTGCCATTTTCCAGATGAGCAAAGTGAGGCCCAGGGACGAAAAGGCCTAGCCTTGGGCAACGGAGCCTGGGGACAGCCGTGGCCGGCCAGACGGGAGGATGGGGGCGGGGCGCAGGGTGAGCCGAGCCGGCTGGGACTCTAACCGCTGCTGGGGACTGTAACCTCGGCTCTTTCCGGGGGCATCTGAAGCCGCCAAAGCCATGGACATGAATTCCCGCAAGTAAAAGGGGTTTGCCCGGCGAGGCGCCTGGCTGGGAGCCCAGACCCCAGGTAGAGGAGAAGACCCACCTCAGGGAAGACGGGCATAGAGCCCAGGGAGCCACTGGGTGGCGCTGTCTGTCCACCCAAGTTATTCAGGCAGGTTTCAGATGCCAGGGCAAAGAAGTCACCTCCATTCATGCCCCATCCTGCCAGGGCCCTAACAAAGGGCGCTCGGGTTAGGGCAGGGAAAACCAGTTTTGCCAAAACTCCGTATTTCCCCTTGCACACGGGTGGGGAGTGCAGGGCCCAGACGACAGGGTCCAAGAAACCCGGGGGGAAGGAACAAGCAGATATATTGGGGTCCCAAGAGGCCGCCCCATTTCTCCACAGCTGTTGGAGCCGAGAAATTTCAGGTGTCCTAAGCCTCCCCATTTCGTTGCATTGCATGCTGGGAGAGGCCAACACAGACTGAGGCCCAGAGAGTTAGAAGCCTAAAGGTAAGTTGCCTTAGCCACCTAGGAAGCACCCCCTCCCAAACTTAGGTTTCAAAGTGAGCCCAGCTTTGGCTCAGGCCAAAGCGGCGAGCAGAAGTGGGCTTTAGAAATGCTAATGGCCTGCGTGAGCGACAGGCCCCGGACAATGGGGAGGGCGCTGTGAATGGGGCAGCCAGGCCTGGGAGCGGGGCTCCCCACGTGGGAGCCGAGGGGGGGAGGGGCGCCGGGGGGCGGCCGTTCCCAGCCGAGGGGAGCCCAGACCCGGCTAATTGGAAGGGGCTGGAGCGGCGGGGCAGGAAGGGGGAGGGGATTACCTGCGGTCGCCGCAGCCGGGGGCGGGGCTCCCGGGAGGAGACCTGCCAGGAGCCAGGATGGGGGACCGCAGGAGCCTTGCGCTCGGGGCCAGAGGTCGCAGACCCACTGAGCTGGACACGCAGAGATAAAGAGTGGGGCAGCTGGGGCTGGGGGCAGCTTTCTCCAGGCTGGGGTCAGAGCAAGCCCAGTATTCAGGAAGGGGACTGCAGGTGCCTTGGAGAGCAGGAAAGGAGCTGGAGCTATCATTTCTTCAGTGGTTCGTTCAGCATCACAAGGGGGATGTGCTCCCCAGGCAGGCTGCGGGCAGTTCGGTTCTCTGCTCGCTAACTGATTAGCAGCCTAGCATCCAGCAAATTGGGATAAGAGCATCATCTGCCTCACAGGGTCCTTGGGAAGAGTCAAAGGGACAGTGCAGGTGAAGTGCTTTAGCGAGTGCGCCAGTGCGGGGCAATGGCGAGCTCTTATTGTCACCCACCCGGTCAACAACGGTCCGCTCTGGGCTTGGCTCGCTTGCTCTGGGGCAGAGGTTGGCTGTAGTGAGGAAGAGAGCCAGGAGCCACCCGAGCCCTGGCTCTGGGCTGAGGAGAACGCAGAGGGGTGGGGAGTGGGCCCCAGAGCCTGTGGGCTGGGGTTGAGGTCCCTGGACCAGGCTGGCCCCTGGGGACTGGGAAAATGGGGATCCCTCTGGGCCTTCAGCCCCTCCCCCAACCGCACCTGGTGGGAGCGGACTCCTGGAAAGATATGGAATGCCCCCCGGGGTGGGGGGTAGACCCAGGTCCAAGTGGGCCTCCTGGTCAGCTTAGGGGACCGAGCTCCAAAGTCAGGCTTCCCTAGTGGAGTCAGACTCAAAGTGAGAGAAGTGATCCTCACTAAGCAAATTCTAGAAGCGTCACAACACAAAGTACGCTAAGCAACCCACTGGGCAGTGAGAGGAAAACGTTGCAATATATGGAGCATTTTATTTCTTTTTATCTCATCTTTTAACAGTTTAACATTCGACGTGGAATTTGTGACCCACACCATCCATTAGTGGAGTCATACATGGGTACTAACAGCAGCACCACATGTCCTCTCTATTTCAGACCCTCACAAACGCTTGGTGGCCATGACTGGTACTCCCATTCCCACTTTCTGCAGGGGAAACTAAGGCCCAGAGGCCTCAAGCCACCCACCCGGTGAACGAGCTAGGATGCACATTCATAGCCTCTATCCAGAGTCTGTTTTTTTTAAAAAAACAAACCAGTGCATTAGGGGCAAATACCTACCTGTGAACATATTGCGTTAGTTGCTTGGAATGTTCCACTGATAAGAATCCAAGATTTCAAAGTATGCTGACTGCTGCCCTGTTAAGGTTGTCAGGTCTGGAATGACCTTTAAAGACACTCATGGTGGAGATGGACACCCTGAAGTTGCCGAGATGGACAGGACTTTGTCCCAGATCCCGTAGCAACAGAATGGTAGCGCTGGGCTACTCATAGGATTGTCTCCCTCCGTTACTAACACTCACGGCTGCTCTGTAGCTGTCACATTCCAGGGGCTCCTATCCCCCACATTTCCCCGCAGCTCTCTTCCTGCCCTCGTGTCTTCCTCACCCCAACAGATGCACGCAAAACAGCTGCTCCCGGCTTATGATGGTGGCCTTCCGGACTGTGGCCTGTTTCCTCACGGTCACCTCTTGGCCCAGGCCCAGGCCCAGGGCCACTGTCAAGGGAAAGAGGGGCGTGAGGGCAGGTCTCACACAGCTGGCGTGAGGCAGGCTGCGGTGGTGCATAGGGTCAGCTCAGGAAGTGGGGGCTCTAACCACCCCTCCAGATCTGCATCAGCCGCTTGTAAAGGGCGAGACATAGGTACAGAGTTATAGAGATGTATAGCAAAGGGGTGTGCAAATGCATAGATACAGGTATGGAGATGCGTATAGGTCTATATAGAGAGAGATACATAAATACGTAGATATTCTAAATGAATAGTTACGTAGCTACAGACATTACTACCCAGCTACACAAAAATGCTTAAGACAGAAGCATGGAAAACATTCTTATGTAAAAGGGTGAATAAAAGCCTTGTTAGAATGCTGGCTCTTTAAAGTAACACAGCAGGATTCTCCCCTTTGGGCTAGAGAAACGTGTCCCCTGCTGAGGACACGGGATCACAGAAACAGCCACTGTCTCAGGCTTTGAAGCTATGCTCCCTGGAACCACGGGAACCCCAGTGGCTCCCTCTGCCCAGTGGCAGAGGTGTGAAGGCAGACACCTCCCCCCAAAGTCTTCTCCTGCCTTTTTGGGTCCTGGAGCTGCTGGGGCTCCCCTGGAAGTCTCTCTGCCCTCACCTACGAACCTCCAGCCTCCAGGCCCTGACAGACACAGTTGGCACAACTGCCCTGGCCTTTGAAGAAGGGACAGAGGACGGGTACTGGGTTAGGGAGGAAATAAGTCTCTTCCAGAAGCCTCAGGAGACGCCAGGGAGCAGTTCTCTGTCTCCACCTTCCTCCTACTTCTGCCTTGAGGCCTTTTTTTTCCTGTCTGCCCTTTTTCTCTTGTGCCTGTCTCTGCTTCCTTCTCTCTCCCTCCCTCTCTTCCTCTCTTCCTCTCTTCCTCTCTCTCTCTCTCTCTCTCTCTCTCTCTCTCTCTCTCTTTTCTGTTTCTCATTTTCTAAGTTCTCTCTCTGTCTCTCCCCACCCTCATTTTTTCCCTCCCTGTCTCTTTCTTCCTTCCCTTCCCTGTCTAGCCATTCTTGAATTTTCTCTTAGCCTTTTTGTCTTTGTCTTTAACCTCGAGAACTTGCATGGATGTTCTGGCTGGGAGAGCTGAGTAGTGGACAAACATCCCCATGGGCTGTAGTGATTGCAGCAATGCCAACAAAGGTCAACCCAGAGAGGCGCAGGGGGACAGCGTAGTCCCACTCAGCTTTCCCTGGCCCTCTGCAGCATCTCTCATCATTGTCCATCCAGCCTTTCCTTACATACCTCTGGAAGCGGGGGTCTCACTAGGGCCCTGAGACAGTCCTGCACAGAATGACTCAACCCGATAGGAAGTCATCCTCTGAAGTGGACGGAAATGTCCACCCCTGTGACTGCCACCCATGGGTCACTTTGCCCTTTGACAGTCCTTCCCATGTCTCCCCAAAGAAGTAGAGCCCTTTTCTGCCTATATCCTTTCAATGTGGGCCCTCAGGAAAAAACTAGAAGCCCTCCAGCTCAGAGTGGTTGCGTTGCATGCTGGGAAAGGACACCCCTGCCCAAACCAAACTGGAGAGGCAGTTGATAGCATCAGGGTTATCTCAGGGAGGGGCCCCTCGTTGCAAAAGAAGCCGTAACAGGTCACAGCTGAAAAATCCAGCCTGTAATAAGAGGTGGGTGCTGGCGGATAGAAACTGCCCAACCTGAGGACCTGAGGACCTAGGGAAGACAGGAAGGAAGCTAGAAAGCAGGCTGGGGGCAGTAGGAAGGCTGGACCATCCCTGTGTGAGATCCAAAGCCCTTGGTGAGACATCCCAGGGGCCCATGCAACTGGGCAAAAGGGAGCCAGAGAGGCCTGCCCTGGGGCACAGCTAGGACTGGTGGCCCTATACAAAGACAGGCACAGAGCACTCCGGGACTGGGAGCAGCAGGAGTTCCTTTCAGCTGTGTGCCCCCGGGAGAGTAGGCCAGGCCTTGAGGTCCTGCCAGCCCCCGTGGGACTAGGCTGGATGCACACCTACTGCCCCCTAGCTTCCGTCAGAGCTGTCACACCTGCAGCCCCTCATAAAAGGTGCCACTCAGGCACTGGCCTCAGGCGCCTGGCCCTGGGGGTACCAGGGGACCCTTCCATGCCTCGGGCCCTCAAGGGGAGGGTCCTGGCCTCCTGGAACTCTTCCCAGAGACCAACCAGGAGCCTTCACGCTGCAGCTGTTGCGCCGGGCTCCCCTCAGTGGACTGTGCCATTCGCTGGGCGGTAGCGGGCGCCCTCCACCTCCATGCCAGGCCCTATGTTAACATCATAGCGCTGCTGGAAGGGTTAACACCATGTGCCCCACCAGAAGCTCTGCCCCCCTTCTGGCATCCCCTCCGTACCCCTCAGGCGGCAGGAGTCATGTTCCCTAAGGCGCAGCTTGGCAGAAAGGGGCCTGCTCTGTCTGGCTGGCCACATGTCCCTGTCCTCCCCTCCCCATTCTGTTCCTCATGCAAGTGTCAGGAAACAGGATCCAAGGAGAAAGCAGGCACCTGTTCCTGAAGCTCCTGACAGGCCCCCTCTTCCCTGCCTCAGCCTCTGAGCCCCCTGGGGCCCCCGGGGCCTGCTGGGGAAGGCAGGCTTCATCGGGGCAGGCTACCTCCTCCTGGTGGTGTCTTTATCTGGCCTGCCACATTTGGGCCACCCTGCCAGCCGAAGAGAAGCAATAGAATATAGTCGTTAATAACATCGACTCCAGGGCCAGATGGCAACATAGCAATTCTGTAACCTTGGGTCAGTCATGGGAGCCTGCCTGAGTCTCAGTTTGTTCATCCAGAAAATGGGCGTCATAATAGTATCCACCACACAGGGTGGTTTTGAAAATTACTTGAGTTAATATGGGTGTTCAGAATAGTGGCTGAGACAGCGTAAACAAATAAACAAATCATTCAAGTCTGCTCCTGTCCCCTAAGGCCTGCAGAACCCTGAGCCTCAGGGTTTCTCCAGTTTCTGCTGTCCTTGTTCTTCCTGGACAGGTGTGGAGACTCTGCCCTTGGCTCCTGCCCTGGCCCCTCTGTCACTCTCCCTGGGTCCCCGGAGGCTGGCTTCTTCTCCATGGTGCTCAGCCATCCTCTGGGGATGCTGGACAGCCCAAGGAGAGGCCGAGCTTGCCTGGGAATGGGCCTTCCTCCGCCTGCAGCTCGGCAGGGGCCTCCTCCTCCCGAGTGGGGCAGCTGCTCTGCCTCTTTAAGGCCCTAACTAGGTCATCGCCCAGCTGAACATCCCCTCACATCCCCCTCACACTAAACAATCTGATCTGATCGCTGGTGATGAGGTCAATTTCACGTGGCTTTGTTCCTGCAGTGAGCTTGTCACGACCGATCATTTCCGAGCGAGGAGCCCATAATCCTGCACTGGCTCCCTCGCCCCCAGAGGCCACGGCCCCTTTCCTGCTCGCCAACTGCGGTCCCTAGGGCCGGCCTAGCATGAGTTCCCTCATGGCCTCTGTGTGCCCTCCTGCTCTTCCTGGCTAGAGTGGGAGGGGCCCTTCGTTGGGGTCAGTGATGGGGCTGCCAGGAGAGGGCAGAATGGGCGCGCCAGGTAACCGGCAGAGAGACCAGTCCCCAGAGAGGGAGGTGGGTGACCTATGCAAGAAGGTGGCAAGCAGCAGGCATGCATTTCTGGGCCCTCACCCCACCCAGTTTGGGGAGCAAGCCCCTCCTCTGGGGTTACCCAGGATGGTGCGCTGTGTCCTGAGGACAGGGGCTTGTGAGAGACTCTGAACACGGACACCCCCAGGGTCCCTTGCCCAGGCTTTTGCATAGCATAGTGGGCGCAAAGACGGGTGCCCATGCTCATGCGCACTGGCTGGGCCAGTAGGCACAAACCGGTGACAAAAGCAACTTCTTCGAAAGAAGATTTAACTGCATTTCTGGGCTGGCCCCACCACTATCTAGTCATGTGCCCTTGGCCAAACCACCCCCCCGTGCCTCAGTTTCTCCAGGCGCACCATGATAGCAGCATGATCGAGGCAGCCCACACTTCCTTTCATGGCAGAACATTCCTGAGCCTTGTGGGAGGAGACCCAGAGGCTTGGGATGAGATGCAGAGGTTGGGTGGACGTTCTGCTCCCTCTCTCTCTCCCCAGAGGGACTTGTGGGCCCCCCACAGAGTGGGTGTCAGTTACATTTATTTGTGGTGGGGATAAAAAGCACCATGCCTGAGGAAATGAGGTTTTCTTCTTTCTTCAGCATCCTCTTGGCGGAATAGGACTCATCCCATCTGCCTGGGCCCCAAGAAAAAGACAAAACAGGAGAGACAGAGCCTGACTCGGTCCTGCTTAGGGGTGAGGGCTCTGAGTGGGGCTGGGGTGGGGAAGGGAGAGCCAGGGTGGCCAGGGCAGCTTGCTGGGCATCTGGGCCCCAGGTGGAGCCAATGGCTAAGAAGGAAAAGGAGAGAGAGTATGCCGGGCACTGGCCAGGGAGCTTTGGACACCTCATCTGGTGTCTCATGTCGTGCTCATGCCAAGGGCTGTTGCTGCATTTTACAGAGGAACACACTAAGGCTGCTTCCCTTTCAGCTGCAGGCCTCAGGCATGAGGGAGGAGGACGAGGTGGACAGAGCAGGGCTCCAGGGCAGGGTTGGAACATAGCAGTAGCAGGAGGCTCCTCTTCAGGGAGCTGATCTCTGGGAAAGTGAGGTCCAAGGCCTGGCCCAGCCTAGGTGTGCTGGGTCGCGGTATTAGGAAAACCACATGTATTTGAGAATCACAAGCTGCCTTCTACTTCCAGCCTGCCACTTCTGTGCTGTGTGACTCAGGGCAATCCACTTGCCTCTCTGAGCCTCCTCAGATCTTTCTGACTGGGACAGTCAGGAGGGTTCAGTGAAATGATGGTCACACGTATAATAGATGCCAAGTAAATGTTATTTCTTATTGAAATTCATTAACAAGTCCTACCATCTTCATGTCGAAATAAATCCCAGATCTGACCACTTCTCCACATCTCCACTGCCCCACCCCCCCAGCCGCCCCGGCCACTCTCACCACTTGCCTGGATCATGGCGGAAGCCTCCTCATGGTCTCCTTGTATCTATTTTTGTCCTCTGCCAACAGTTATTCACACAAAAGTCAGGTGATCTGTGACAGTCATGTCATTTTCCTTTTCCCAGCCCTCCCTGGACTTCTCATGTCACTCAGAGTTAAATGTGAAGTCCTTACCCATGCCTTCAAGGCTCACCACAGTCTGTCCCTGCTGACTCCTCTGGCTGCACTTGGGGTCTCTTTCCTCTAACCCCTCTATTCCAATTGCACTCACTTTTTCTGTGCCTTGACCTTTCGAAGCTGCTCCTGCCTCAGGGCCTTTGCATTTGCTCTTCCCTCTGTCTGTAGTGCTCTTCCCCCAGTTCTTCTCATGGCTGATTCCTTCATGCCACATATGTAGCTTAGCTATCAAGTCTTTAGAGGCTGCTTCCTCTCTAGAGATTTCTCATTTCTAAGTCCTCATCACCTGGGAATTCTTCCTAATGTCTAACCTATGGCTATGCTGCAGTCATTCAACCTGGTTTCTTATGTGCTGGTCTTCTCATAAAATGTCCCTTTAAGATCTCATTAGTCAACTCCAAGGCCCCCAACACTTAGTACTACTTGGGTTCTGCTGGATAAGACTCCCAAACAGATAATGAGTTCTTGGTGGGGGTTGGTGGCTGGTGGAACAAGGAATTGGTAGCTTATTTGGGTGCCTGAAGAATGCCAAGCATTGTACACAGGTGCTCTCACCTGGTCCTCCCATCATGCCATTTACTTCTTGCAACAGCCCTATGAGGTAAGGCTTCCTATCCCCATTATACAGATGAAGAAACTGAGGCTCACAGAAGCCAGACGACTCAGTCAAGATCACATAGCTGGCTGTGTGGTGGTTTTCTGATTCCAGGGCCTGTTTCCTATCTCCCAGATTAGAACTGACCCCTTGCCATGTATACAGCAAAAGTGTTCCCAGTTCCCTGAGAACTGTGAGAGCTTGCTGAATACCCTCACAGTTGCCTAGAGTTGTCTCTTCAAGTGTCCTCTGATCACACCTGACCCATGTACCTGCTGCTTCTATTTCCTCCACAGAAAGGAGCCTCCCTTCCCTGGTGAGGGAGGAGTCTCCTCTGGCTTCACTGTCCTCTGTACCGACCACCTCGATACTACAGTTCAATTCCACTGCACTGGGAAAATGTCCCATGGCATCTCCTCTGGGTGAGGCTTCAGGCTGACTGCAGTGGACCAGAGAGAGCCCAGGCGCACTGCCCTCTTCAATACCAGGAGGGGATAACACCCAAGTCCCTGGGAGTGTGGCCTTGGTGAGGGTTTCCTTCAGAGAGTGGGATGTACTACTGGGGCTAGGGGGATAGGAATGGTGAGTGAGGATCTGCCTCGTGGAGGCGGAGCGGAGGGTGTGGGGTGAAGCAACAGGACAGGTCAAGGCCTGGAGGTGGGCAGAGTGAAGTGAGAGGCGGGGGGCTTAGGGTGGAGAGAGCAGCCAAGCTATGGGGGCGGGGCGCAGTTGGGGCGAGGCCTCTTCTCAGCTGTCCCTCCACATCCACCTCAGGCTCAGGCGGCCATCCGTTCTGCCCAGTCCCCTGGACAAAGTAGGCAAGCAGGCCTGCTGGGCCCCTGCGTGCCAGGTCATGACAGCCAGAGGAGTGAGGGCCAGGCTCCAAGCACTGCCAGCTCTCAGGCTTTGGGAGCTGCTCTTGGGCGTTTGTACAGACAAAAGATTCCACCGTGGTGGGAAGGGCCAGCTCTGGAGCTCAATGGATCTTGGCACTTGGGCCTGGAAGAAGGGAGAAGCATGAGCCTTGTGGAGGGCAGATAGCTTTCACCCTTGGCAAGAGGCGGTTACCACTGTGCAGGCCCATTAACAACCTAATAAATTAGAAAGCCAGCATTAGCACTTTGGGGGGAAGAGCGTGGTGTGGGAGGGGGGTGGGGGTGGGGGCGGGTGGGCCAGATGAACCAGGAGCCAAATTCCTTACCTATTGCGGGCCAGAGAGGGAGGGGAAAGGGACCCTAGGATTCCAAATGACTTGAGTGTGCACTTGGAGGCCAGGCGGAGAGATTTCAGTTTCTCACAGACTTCTCATGCCAGCCTGCGGGCCGGGTGTTAGTGTCCCGTTGTATACAAGGGGAAACTAAGGTGCACAGGAAGCCAGAGACCTGCAGCAGTTTCCTAGGGTCACACAGCTGGCTGAGAAGGAGAGGCCCCAGGGAGCCTTCCACCACACATGGTGGCTGGGGGGAGCCGGTGGGTTGTAGGGTGGTGGAGGGCTGGCTTGTCCACCTGAAACCTTCTGATTACAACTTTGTGAAGCATACATGTCTGCTCTAAAGAAAGGCTTGCTCACACATGTTTTGGGCAGCCTCACTGCAAGAAGATAGCAGAGCGCTCAAAAGATCTATGATAATTGCCTATGTGATCTGCGCCGAATTTGGCCTATCGGGAAATATCTCTTCGAAGTGTTTATCACATCCCATGTTACGTATAGCCAGGCTCATCTCTGCTCTGCACCGCTGCCCCATGGCTGCCTGGGATCTGAGCTGGGTTATGGAGAGAGGGAGGAGTGAGGTGGAAAACCAGGCGCTACAGGGAGGAGGGCACCTGCCCTGGCCGGCTGGCCCTGCAGGCAAGCGGGACAGTGTGGCCTTCAGTAAGTGCAGAGTCAGAGCAGCCTGCGATCTTGCCCAACGTGTGCCACATCCTGAGGTGGGGGGTAGGTGTCTTGGCATTCCCCCCCCACCTTGGATCTCTGTATTAAATGAAATCACCCCATTTTTGTGTGTGAACATCCGGTAGATGAAAAGAATTGCTGGGAAATGACAAAATGTCCTTGGAAGTGATGCCAATATGGATGTAGCCATTCTGGTATGTGGGGTGCATGTCTAGGCCTTTTTTGCAGCAAAGGGTCACCTGCCTGGTGATGGAGGGTGTTGCTCGTTTCTCCCTGGGAGGAAGGTTAAGTGGCAGGTTGGCAGAATGTGGCCTTTACACACACACACACACACACACACACATACACCCTGACCCCCTTCCCTTCTGCAGCCTCTGTGTCCTCTCGTCATCCAGGCCTGATCTGCCCATTTCCACACCCCAGAGGGCCCTGTTGCTCTGGAAGTAGAAAGGCAGAGAGCAGTCCAGCATTCAGACCAAATATGGCAGAAGGGGCTTGAGCATCGCATAGGGATTTGAGCAGATCAGTCCAGGCCTGGAGGTCTGGGAGGCCTTCTGCCCATGGAGCCTTTCCCCTCTTCTGCCAGTCTCCTGACTCTCCCAGCTTCACCTCCCACAGCCTTACTCCCTCCCTTCTCAGAAGACCCAACGCCCCCACCACGGTGTATTGGAACAACTCACGTAGGCTTCATCTCCCGCATGTGACTGACAGTCTCACACGCAGAGAGAAGACTCCTTCAACCACAGCGCCCCTCCTCCCCTTTCCCAGACATCCCTGCAGGGCTGGGCCACACCAGCCATCAGAGAAGAAAGAGAACGTTGCCACAGAGATGAGCAGGGACGGTGGTCACTTGCCAACTCAGAGTCTTTGGAAACTGGCAAGATTCTCGCAGATTCAAAACAGCGCAAATGCACCCTGGATGGAGGCGGGGAGAGGGAAGGTGTCCTCACGGTGTTCCTTCAGGCCTCGAAGACTCTCATACATGCCAACCCAGACACCTGGTTTTCCCTTTTCTTCCTTGTGCCAATTGGAGCATTCTCGCAGCTCCGTTCCCAGGGGACTCTCTCCTTGCTGGCCCCTCTGGCTCACTGCAAGCCCCCCTCCAGATGGGCCCCATTCTCCCTCAACCCCCAGCAGGGCCCACCAGCTGGACCTTCTCAGGGAGTGAGGCCCCAGGAAGACATGGAGCCCACCCAGCAGGCTGGAAGGAGAAGGGCTGCTTGTGGGGTGAGGAGGCTGTGGGGGAAGTCCCCCATAGGCAGTCTGATTTGAAAATGGATAAATGAAGACTGCGGATGAAGGTGGGAGTGGCTTTGTTGGCCACACACACAAAAATGTGTCGGGCCCAGAGATTCTGGGCTCAGACCGGTCATTCTGTTCTGCAGCTCCGCTGGCCCTGTGCCCACTGAGATACCATGTGTATGTGGTGGTCAGTGTCCCGCACACAGAGGGTCCTGAAGCCTGGAGGTTTGTGTTGGGTTCTGTCCCCGATTGTTGGTATGACCTTGGGCACACCTTTGAAAATGTTTGCAGTGCTGACTTGTGGAGTGAATGACACGGGACTGGACAGAGTCCGGGCCCCAACATCACCACCTGTCATGTGGCGATACTTTGGGTTTGCTTATGCTGACTCTCCTGGGACCGGAAGTTCCCTAGAAGAAGGGATGGATGTCAGTTTCACTCATCACTGTCCCTCTCCTGTCCAATTCAGGGCCCTGCTAAATGAGTAACCGAACTGTGGAAGCTATGGATAGCGAGCCCAGAGAATGCGTCCTCGCACAGACTGGCCTACAATTCCAGCTGATTCTCAGACCGGAAACCCATCTCTCAGATACCCTATAGGTCCATGATCCCAGCTTAGGAGACCCAGGAAGGTAGTACATGTTTATGACGTTATGCACAGTATGAAAAGAAAGGTTGCCATGGGCCTAGGTGGGGATGAGAAGGGGGGCGACCAGGGGGTTGGAAGGTGTGTGGTGTCTCCAGGTTTGGCTGGGACAGAGCAGCCCTGAGTCCCAGAGCTCCGGAAGCACCAGTTCTCTGCCTCGGCTGTGGCCTGACCAGATGGTCAGAAGCCAATAAGAACGCAGCATCTCTTCGATGGTTTGACACTGGACTCCAAGCACATAAATGGACCCTCTGGCTGAGACCTCAGAATCTTGGGCTTTGGGACAGTAGCAGTCAGTGGCCATGGGCACAGCAACCTGATGGAGTCCTGAGTCTGCAGGGATGAGGAATAGCTCCTGGGTCATGGGGCCCCATCAAGAGGCCACCCCTTGGGGAGTCAGGCTTGGGTGGCTGGTGGGCCTTCCTCAGTCCTCATTCCTGGCCTCTCACCATCTCACAAGTCCTTCTGTGCTCAGCAGCTTTGACTGGGACCCTGCCCTCCTACCAGGCTTATGGCAGCCCTGGGATTGAGTGCTGTGTTGCAGTCTCCTCTTAGAGGAACAGACAGCCTCTAGGGCAGGGGTCCCCAACCCCCCCAGGGCTGCAGACTGGTCCATGGCCTGTTAGGAACCAGGCCGTACAGCAGAAGGTGAGCGGCAGGTGAGTGAGAGAATGAGCAAGCGAAGCTTCACTGGGTTTACTGCCTGAGCTTTGAACTCCTGTCTTCCCCCTCCCCTGCCCCTGCCAACCCCATCCATGAAAAAATGACCTTCCACAAAACTGGTCCCTGATGCCAAAAAGGTTGGGGACCGCTGTGAGTCTAGGGGATGCCAGGCCACAGGGAAGCAGTTTGCCAGAATGGAGGAAAATGGAGGCCAGGAGTTGGCCTGGCCTGAGTTCAAATCCTTCCTCGGCCACTTCAAGCTACGGGAACTTGGGAAAGTCAGTAGGTTTCTCTGAGCCTCACCTTACTCATCTGTAAAATAGCAATTGCAGCATACATCCTCTGCTGCAAGGATGTGGTGAGAAATGCATAGGACCACTTAGCACAGGGCCCGGCACTGGCTTTTTAGTACGTGGGGCTCTCCCTGGTAGTTAATATTGGCAAGAGGCGTTCCTGCACCTGCGATCCCTGGCCCAGGGGCATCAGCACTGCCCGGAAGCTAGTTAGAAATGCGCCCTCCCCAGCTCCACCCAGTCCTGCCCAGTTGGAATCTGCATGGTAGTGAGTCCGTGGGTGAGGCCTCTGCACCGGAAAGTATGAGAAGAGCTAGGCTAGTGCCCAGCCTTCCGATTGTCATACATGAGGACCATCTCTTCAGGCAGCCTGTACAGGACCTAGCTGTGCGCATCTCTGACTGAAAAGTGGTAGTAGTGGTGGCTGCAGTAGGGGACACAGATTGAGCACTTCCTACGTACCAGGCAGTACTGTGGAGGCATGACAGCAACCCCACGAAGTCAGCGCTGCAAGCACCTTCATTTTACCAACGAACAAGGCAAGGCACACCAAGCTGGAGTTGCTGGGCCAAGGCTGCAGTCGGCAAGTGATGGAACCAAATGCAAACCCAAGCTGCCTGCCTGCCTGCCTGCAATGCGTGTGCACTGAAAGAGGACGTAGAAAAGCAACCTGTATTTAGGGAGCAAAGCAGTCGATTCCGAGTCACAGGCACCCACTGAATTGCTTTTCAGGCTCTGCCCTCGAGGAACCCCCAGCCCAGTGCAGGAGGCAGGCAGAGCAGTAAAGGGGCAGCCTGAGGTCCTTGCTTCGTGGGCAAGGGTGAGAGCGATGCCGGGAACACGGAGGAGGGGAGCAGGCGGGGTCCTTTCTACTTCCTTTGCAAACCTCCAAGCTCTGGGGAATTAAAGTGCCCTCCAGCTCAGCCAGTGAGGCTGGGATTCTAGTGGGAAGAATTTCAGCAAGCAGGGCGGGGGTGGTGGTAGTCAGGAGACCCAGATTTGAGCCCGGTATTAGGTTTTAGCTCTCCTGGACAACTGGGCCCCAAGTTTCTCTAGGTCTTTGGGAATGAGGGGTGGATGTCGTGGCTGGGATCTTAAACCCTAACGGAGGACTCAGAGATCCATTGCAGTTTCTCTGGGACAGGGACCGAGCCCTCCTTGCCCACTGCTGTGTCCCAGGACCCCAGCCCACCGCCTGGTCCCAAGCTGCTGCTCCATGATGATTTGTTGAGTGAAGGGCAAGCGAGCAATTGCAGGAAGAGAGGCCCAAGGTTACCATCCCCCCTTAGGTCCAGAAGCCTTTCGTCCTCGACGGAATCCAATCAGCCTCCTGTCTCCCTGCAAGTCTCTGCTCCCAGCCCTGAGCTGGACTCAGTTCCGCTTCTCTTTATCAAGGAAATGGGGCCCTGGAGATGCCCAGCCACTGCTGCCTGGCAAGAAACCCAGAGCTGACAAGGCCTTTGGAGATAAGCCCGTTGCACAGATAGGGGATGCGGACAAGGGACTGGCACCGCAACATGCTGGGCTCCTGCAGCGGCCTCGGGACTGGGAGCCATTTATTCCTGCGCTGGTAGAGGGTTCCGCCCCTGGCGCTCTGCCTGCCTGGCTGGGGGCTCCCGAGGGCCCGGGAAAGAAAAGGGTGAAGAGCGAATAAAGGTCCATCACACAGAAAGACTGATCCTCAGGCCTAGCAGGCCACATTGGGGGAGCAGGAGGGCCAGAGGTGGCAGCACCAAGGACAAGGCTGTACATGGGCACACGCTGGTGGGGGAGTAAGGGGCAGGCAGGAAGCTGCGGCTGGAATGTTGAGGACACATGTTTCCCATTAGGCGCTCCTCCTCTCCCGCCTCCTCTCCTGGGAAGTGGAGGGAGAAGGAAGAGGATGTGATGTGTAGGTGAGCCCCATTTTGTGGGGATGTGTTGGCACCAGCTCCCCAGGTAGCCCCCTCTGCAGCCACGGCACCAGGCCCAAGGCCCTCCTCCGAGTCAGAGCCCCAACCTGCTTGCTCAGCTATTCTGTCACCTTGAGGAGGGTTCAACATCCCCAAGGTCCTTGGCCTGATACCCACAGGGTACCCCCAATCCACTGGCTTTGGGTCAAACACCGCCAGGTTTGAATCTGTCCTTCAACACTGGCCAGGCTCTGTGACCTTGGTCAAGTCACTTCTCTGAGCCTCAGTTCCTGCAAATGTGAAGGGCAGAATGATCCTGGACCTACCTCCCTCTCCAAGCAGAGCGTGTGGGGTGGAACAGAGACCACACCTGGAATCCCCCTGCACCCCTGCCTTTCCTTGGGCAGTGAGAGAGCCCATCGGTACCTTGCCTCTGTCTCTTTATATGCGAGGTCTGTCCCAAAAGTACTGGCCGCGCAAACAGAATTATATTGAGGTTGACTTGATACTTTCTGGAGAGAACTCATGTACATCCTGGCCCTACCTGGCAAGAATGCATCTTCAATGTCAGGGCCACTATGCAGTGGAAGTACTTCTGGCCTCAAACCTGTCCCTGATACCAGCCATCCCCAAAGCAATCTCAGCAGCCTTTTGACGGCAGAAAACATAGCCACACACTCCCTTTGTGCACACCCGTCTGCACACGCACATGTACACACATGTGCACACGTGCACAGGCTGAGGAACAGGAGGCGCCCCAGAGTCCTCAAGCAGACCCCCAGCAGCAGGGTCTCCCTTATGTGCTTGCTGTGTACCGCCTCCCCCTTCCTGGCTTTCGACCACACCTGGAGGGGAACACGTCATCACACTCTCCATTTTGCAGAAAGAGACAGAAGGGCATTGCCTTGCTCCACAGCCACCTGCTCCCGACTGGCCGCACCCTAACCCAACCCACACCACTTGGACCTCAAACTCAGGCTGTTCGAGCAGCTCTGCACGGCCTTCTCCGAGGCTTGAGGAGTCAACCAGCAGGGACCCAGACCGTTAGAACTGAACAACCAGGCCACGGTCACATGGGGCTACTGTACAGCAATGAAGAGAAGTCTATGGCGGCGTGTAACCACCCACATAAAGCCCCCCTCCCCCCACGACATTATGTTGAGTGAAAGAAGTTCCATGCGGACAAGAGCACCCCAAAGCGTGCCCTGCTTACATCTAATGTAAATGAACTTCAAAGAACAGCAGAACTGATCTGCGGGCATAGAAGTCAAAAATAGTAGTTACCCTTGGGGCAGGAGGGGGCCCCATAGGTCGCTACACATGTAAAAATTCATGGAGCTCTAACACGTCCCATCAGTGCATCATGTGGCTGTATGTAAATTACACCTCAACAGAGAACGCACTTTGAAAACCCCGTGTGCCAAGAGCTTCCCTTGTGTCTTTTGCATGGCTGGCTCCTTGTCATTCAGGTCACCCTGTCAATGTCACCTCTTCTGAGAGGCATTCCCTGACCCTGATCCCCATCCAATCTAATCTAATCTAGTAACAGCCCCCACCTCTGTGCCCCAGCTACTCCCCCGTCTATTAACTCGCGTTGCTGAATGTTTGGCCTGTCGTGGCAGCGGTTTGGAGCCGCCTTTCACTGGCACTTACCAACTCCACGTTCAGGGACTTCCTGTCGGTAGCTTGGAATCGCCACGCTGGGGTAGTTTCAACACAGAAATCAGCAAGTGCTACGCATCAGGGCTCCCTGCCTCCAGAGCTGGTGGTTCCATGGGTACCAGCACACTCTATACGCCTCACCATCTGAAACTACCTTGCGCACTTTTTCGGCTGCTTGGTTGTTACCTGCCTCTCGGGCTTTAGTTCCCATTTGCCGCACTTCTTCTCAGCCTGGCCTCGCTCAGAGCACGCAGCCCATGTGGCTCTGCCAAGACTCTTACAGGAACAGTGCCCAGCGTGGGCACAAGGACTGCTTGTGCCGTCCTAGTGTTCTGACACCCACCCCGTGCCCTGTCTGGGGCCCCGTCCTGCTGGGCCCCGGACATCAGCAGCCACCACAACGGCTGCCGCCAGGGGAGGGTTAAGGGCTTTGGCCGTCTGGGGTGTTGCTATGCAGGGCTGGCCGCAGGCAGCTCTGAGGCCAGGCTGTGGTCTGGTGCTGGGATCATGCTTGGCAGCGAAAGCAGGCCAGCCTAGCGGACCCCCAGCCCAGGCAAGGAGAGCTAAATTAGAGCCTTCAGCCTTCCAATTTAGAGGACCAAAATAAACCAGAAGCATTCCTGCCTGCACCCCAGTGCTCCAGCTCCAGGCAGAAGCTGGGCTTTCTCTGCCCTCAACCCCTAAATGACGGAAGTTGAGGAGCTGAGCAGCCAATGATGGCTAAAGGCCGGGCCATAGGACAATCAGTCAGCATGAGAGGGACCGGGCTGGGGCATTTGTCTGCTTCTATATTCAGTCCACTTCAGTCTGATTGGGTTCATCACATGTTTAATGTCAGGCTGGGCTAGCTCAGCCCTGGGGTGACCACAGGGAGTAATATTAGGACTTCCCCATCTGGGAGATGCCTTACAGACCATCTGGCCACACTTCTCCTGTTACAAATGGAAAAATGTGGCCCGCAAAGGAAAAGGGACTTACCCAAGGTCACACAGAAAGTCCAGGTGCAGAGCCAGGACTATGACCTGGGGCTCTAGTGCAGGATGAACTCCACCCCGGGCAGGCCCTGGGGGGATATGCTCGAGCTTCAGGTGCCAGTTGAGGGGACCCTGGGTGATTCCTGAAATTTAGCTGACATGCAGGAACTCAGAAGGGGTGCTTCCCAAAGATAGGAAATCTCACATGAGCACCTCCTAGCCAGAACGGGGAACCTGAGGTGGCCCAGGAGTTGCCTGGGTGCATGGGTGTCCCTCCCTAGTATCAGTTCTGGTAGAAATCTCTCTCCAGGGGCACCTGCTGCCTCTATTACTGAGGAGGATGGAAGGATCACTAGAATAGCCAATATTTATTGAGAGCTTACAATGTGCCAGGCTCTGTGGCTCTCACTTGATCCTCGTATCAGCCCAATGAAGTGGGGCTCTTATTATCCCTCCTTTTATTTTATTTATTTTTTTTAAAAAAGATTTTATTTCATTATTTTTTAGAAAGAGGGGAAGGGAGAGAGGCAGAGAGGCAGAGAGGGAGAGAGACATCCATGTATGGTTGCCTTTCACCCGCCTCCAGCCACAGACCTGACTGGAGACCTGGTTTGCAACCTTGTTATATGCCCTGGCTGGGGAATCGAACCTGCGACCTTTGAGTTCACAGGTCGGTGCCTTATCCACTGTGCTACCAGCCAGGGCCTTATTATCCCCTTTTTAGGGATAAGAAAACAGAAGCACATAGGGGTTCAATGGTTTGACTAAGATGACGCAACTAGTGGTGGAGTCGGGATTTGAACATAGGCAGTCTGGTTCTAGGGGCTATGTCCTTAATCACCGCACTCTAATAGTGTGATGGATAATGATAATACTGAGTTTATGTTTATGGAGTACTTACAATAGGTCAAATATTGTTTACAGCTTTTCACAGGGAATCAAAAGTGAAGCTTCTCCTGCCCATTTCCCATAAGTTTCCCCAGTGTCGCTTATCCCAATGTTAGTAATTATCAAAACAATTAGTCTATTTACTCAACCAGTAGCACTGGCTGTGTGATTAACAGTCAATATCACTGCTGGCCACCTACTTACCCATTTAATCAGAAGGTCTATTCCTGCCTTAATAAATAGCAGTATAACCATCACTCTCATCACATTTATTAACTTTTTTTTTATTAACCATTCTAGAAACCACTGCCACTGTAAGTCAAGCTTACGTATTTACCCTACTAGTAAGCCTTTATCTGCATGATAACATGCCCCATGGTTCACCCAAGCCATGCACACCATGTAGTCAAGGCCACTCCCTGACCACTTCCAGGAGCTTCGTTAGCACTTCTAGTAACATCAGGACTAGTTATGAGATTCCACTTAACTCTTCACTATTGTTATCTTTAGGCTCGGTCACCAACCTCCTCACCTTATATCAATGATGATCAATTATTTCCAACAGAAATAACACACCTCACAACAGCTTTCTGAGGTGGGTATTATTCCGATTATCCCTCACTCGCAGGTGAGAAAGCCAAGGCGTAGAGAGGTAAAGAGCTCCTACTGCTTCTGCAAGGCCTTGCCAAGTGCACCAGGGAGGATGGGATTCCCAGGCAGAGAAAAGAGAAGGGAGGCATGAAGGAGCGAGGGAGAGCCTGGGGGAACCCAGCGCCGGAGTGTATGTAGGGTGAGCTTGCCCCACTCCCACGGACGGGGGACTTTGCAATAACTCGGATGAGAGGGACGAAGGGCTTTCCTTCAGCTGCTCACAATTCCAGAGCTGGGCTGGTAAGCCAGAAGCACCCTAAGAATCCTCCCTGCTGCAGCAGGCCAGTGGGCCAGGGCAGGTGGAAGTAGGTGAGCAAGAGCTGCCGGACTGGTAGGGTCTATCTGTCTTCTTTTCTTAAAACTTATTTAAGACTTTATTTATTTAAAGAACTATTTACTTTTAGAGAAATGGGAACAGAGGGAACTGACTCGACACTGACCAGGAATCAAACCAGCGACCTTTTAGTTGGCAGGCTGGCACTCACCAGCCAGGGCTGTCTGTCCTCTATAGGAGCTTGCCATCCTGGGGGTCCGATCGTTCTCAGAGACCTAGAGAATGTCAGGGCCACTGGATGGGCTCTTAGTGTGACCCTGCTCTCATGGCAACAATGTCAAAGCAGAGGCTCAGAGTGGTGGAGGGACTCATCCAGCGCCACTTAGCTGAGAGGTGGCAGAGCTGTGGCTCAAATCGCAGTGCCCAGAGTTCTCTCTTTTCCACATGCTGTCTCCTTCTGAGCAGGACCTCAGAGTCCGAAGAGACCTAGGGATGAATGATGGCGGAATTCTTACCTGCCACCACAGAGGCCATGAGAAGGTGTCCCAATGGCTCTAAAGTCCCAGAAGGAAAGAACTGTTAATCTAAAACTTAATGTCCGATGGAAGTATCCTCAGGGAATGAAGCAGAAGTAAAGGCATTTTCAGGTGAAGACAAGCTAAGAGAATTGATCACCAGTAGATCTGTTATTGCAAGAAATACTAAAGATGGTTCTTTAGTGAAAGACCCATGGACACAGACAATAAGATAGGGAGAGAGGATGGGGAAGATTGGGCAAGGGAGAGCAATGGCGGGGAGGGGGGAATGAAACAACTTAATACAACAACAATAAATTAAATTTTAAAAAGTTGCTGCTAACAGAAAAAAAAAAAAAACAGTTCATCAGTTGAGACAGCAAAGAGGGATAGACTTGCTCCCGTTTGTCATATAGGACCAGAGCATCTTCCTGGTCCCTAGCCCTGTCCTCTTATAGTCCCTCGCAACCTGGATACCCAGCCTTTTGCCCCCTGGCTGATGGGGTCAGGGGTCTGGGAGCCCAGGGTCTGGGCCCAGAGGCTGGGCAGAAAGGTAAGGGAATATGCATGGGGTGTAGGAACTTAGGATGCCGAACGGCACCAAATGCTACCACTGACTTGCTGGACAACCTTGGGGAGGTTTGTTTGGTCCTCTCTGACCCTCTCTCTATCTGGCCAATGGGGGATAGTGGCCCTTCTGTGTGGCTGAGATGAGACGAAGCATGTGACAGAACCATCCAGATGTGAGGGGTGGTTAGCATCAGTCCTCTGCTGGTGTCCCTCCTTGCCAGCCAACCAGGCACCTGCAGCAGCTGCTAGGGCAGGCCACGTAGCAGGCAACTTGGCCTCCTTTTACTTCCTCGCTGGGGCCTTTGGAGTTCTGGACGCCAAGGCTTTGATGGAAGAGGTAGGAGTTGCCTCGCCCCGGCCTACCTCTTTCCATGCTTCTTTCTGGTTCCAATAGCTTCTTCAAGCACGCTATCAGGACAGGAGGAAGTGTGCCAGAAGTAGGGTGACTCTCCCGCCAGGGGTAGCTTGGGGTCCCTGGCTGATGCTGGTGAGCTCTGTGCTCAGCAGGAGGCTGGGCCCTGAACACCAATCCTGAAGACAACATGAAGAGGTGATCAGGTAGTAAGAGCTGCTATGGCTGGGTAGCAGGGTGACGGGGACAGGAATGCAGCTGGGCCTGGTCACAGAACAAAGGCTGCCAGAAGAGCCCAGAGGTGTTGCTTTTATACACACCCAGTCACTTGCCAGTCTTTGGCATTCTCCTGTTCCTCAAGCCTCAATTGCCCCTTTGTACTGCAAATCAATAAAGCCTCAAGCTCTGACACGTTATGGTTCCAAGTGAGTGAGTGAGTGAAGACCAGAGGCAGGAGGCCCAGGGGAGGAGGGGGTCCTGGAGGCTATTTGGGGGAGATGGTACAATGTAGTCCTCCAAAGAACACTTAGTTGGCCCATTAAGGATCTGGGAGTTCTAAATCCACTCATTATCATATGCATAACCTGGAGGGAGTCACACAATGCTCCTAATGTCCCCAGCTAGCTTTGCTTTTATCCCACAGCCCCCACCTTTGTAGGGCATTGTTTTCTCGGTGGGCCTGAGGGGAGGATGAGAAATCCTCTTTGCGCCTGATGAGAGAAGCTGCAGCACAGCTATGAGCGTGGTCTGCAGCAATGGTCCCTGGTGTGGTTCCCATCCAGCCTGGCCTGGGCCCCTACACAGCCTGACTCTTTGGCAGGCCGGCGCCAGGCTCTCTCAACCTCTGGGGCTTTGAGCAAAGCAGATCTCATCTCACTGATGCTCCCGAGGGCAGTCGCGGGTCTAGGCTGTCCTGTACAGGTGCCCTCCTCAGCAGATGGCAGAGGGAGCTGGTACCCTATGTACTCTGCAAACATTGCAGGGACATCCCGTGGTGTTGCACAGGGCTTTGAATTAGCCTGATGTCAGGTTCAAGGCAATTCAGACTAGTGAGGGAAACTGCTGTTTGTTGGCTCTTCTAGATCTGGTCCTACAGGACAAACATGGAGAGGGAGAAAAGTTGTTTGGAGACCTGGCAAGTTCAGAAATCCTATAGGTTCTTGGGGTGCTGAAAAAAGCCCAAAGACTTGGGCCAATTAGAAAGCAAAGTCAGCTGGTGTCTAGGCTGTAGTAGTTGCAGGAGGAACAAGGAGGAAAGGGCGTCTGTGAGGGCCAAAGGCCAGAAGGCTCAAAGAATTCCCTCTTCTACCTCCCTAATAGCCAGTAAGTTGCTCCCCACACAAAGGAACTGGGATATTTAAGAGATGATTCCCCAGCCCTGGCTGGTGGCTCAGTAGATAAGCACCGGCCTGCGAACCCAAAGGTTGCTGGTTTGATTCCCCAGCCAGGGCACATAACCAGGTTGCAAGCCAGGTCTCCAGCCAGGTCTGTAGCTGGAGGCAGGTGAAAGGCAACCACACACCGATGTCTCTCTCTCCATCTCTGCCTCCCTCCCTTCCCCTCGCTCGAAAAACAATAAATAAAATCTTTAAAAAAAAGAGATGATTCCCAATGTCAGTGTTAGGTGGCGTGGCTGGGGTGGCGGGGTGGACAAAGAACAGTGCCAGGGGCGATACACCAGCTGCCTGCCCTTCCCGAGCTTGGATCTCCACCTTCCGCAACCAGGCTGCAAGCCATCAGAAAGTCTTCCAGGAGAGCCTGTTTCACTTTAGCTTGGCAGAAGTTAGATTCCACCCAAACCCCTGTTGCACACTGTCCCTGCCAGGGGAAAGCTCGGAACCAGCGTCCTCACCTTGCTCTAGAGCAGACTCAATGCACAATGAGGGTTGTGCAGCTTCAGAATCTAGTTACCTTGAGTTGTGGAACGACACGTTCCGATGCCCTATTTCCAAGCCCTCAGGCTAAGGCACATAGTGGGTGTTCAATGATTGGTAAATGAGTTAATTAATGAACAAATAGCGTCTGCTCTCGGCTATCCCACCCATCATGTCCGCGGTGCCAGGCTGCATTTGCCCTTAACCGCCAGCTTGCCCACCAGAGCTCAGAGAGAGGAAAGAGGACCTCATAGTATCATGGGGGGGCAGAGCTCACCTGGTCCTTACTCTGTAGTGTCCAATTGGCTCAGGTGAGGAAGCCAAGGCCTGGAGAGGTGAAACGACTTGTCAAAAGTGGTAGGAATTGGCTTTTCTGCCTCCATCATATCATGTCAGGAATTTTTGTTATGTTTGTGTTCTAGGGTCCCTTCCAAAGCAGTCCCTTCCCAAAATGCACTGGGACTTCAAAGCATGGCAGGATGGCATCTGGGTTCTCCCCCCAGCTCCCCTTCGGCCCCGGCACTCCTGAGGCTAGAGGGTAGGAGTGCTTTGATCAGCCAGGAGTGTTGACTGTCCTTCACTGGGCCTGACAGCAGAGATGAGCCAGAGGCTGGCCCATGCCCTCTGTGTGCCGGGGGAGCACACAACGTCACTAAAGAGAAAGTCCAGCCTCCAGCCCGGGGCCTCCCACATCTGGGGCGCGCCACCCAAAGCCTGCGCAGCTGGCCAGCGGGAGGCCCCCCGCTGGGGGATGTTTGTGCTAATCCTCAGCCATAGAAGCAGCTTGATGCTAGGCTGCTGTCTCCAGGGTGGGCTGCCACTTAGAGCTGGGGGTTTGGCTTCTCGGAGACTTTCCATTTCCACATTCCTCCCTTCACAGGCCTGCCTCCTGCAGCGCCCCACCCCCAGCCTCTCCCACCAGTTATCACCACTGCTTTAGAGAAGGTTACGGGGTGTGGGAGGAAGGGCCCTGGACTGGGAGTCTGGAGAGCTGGCCTCTGCCACGGTCCTGCTGCATGATCTTGAGTCAGTCCCTTGCCCTTTCAGGACCTCAGGCTGGCAAGCTGCAATGAAAGGGGACAGAGGTGGATGCAACTGCCATGGCATTGCTACCCTCTGAGTCTGTGACTCAAGGAATGTCATTTGTAACCGATGATGACCCCTCCACATCTAAGGTTGGCTTAGTCTCTGTCCCATCGGGTTTAGTTGAGTGACCTCTGCACTCTATTCCCTGGCCATGTGTCTGAATCCAGTGTTCAAGGAACATGGAAGTAAGGTTTCAGGGTGGCCTTTGATCAGGCTGGGAAGAAAGGAAAACAGAGGGATATACAGATTGTGTATTCAAACTAAGGGATGTTTCCTATGTCCTTGGACCCATGGCCAAGAAAACTGATGGTCAACAAATCCAGGAATAAGGTGTTCTCCATTAAAAACAGGTTTTCTGGGTCCAGAGCTCACACTTCATCTCCGAGTGCAGTGCTGCTGAAGCAAAATGCCCATTCTTGGGGAAGAAGATGATGCCTCAAGAGTCCCCAGCCAACGCAGGGTGGAGGCCTGTGCTCGGTCTCCCAGGCCTGTCTATATGACTCCTGCAGGCCCTGCGCCAGAGCAGCTTGAAACTACCACTACCACCTGGATGGCTGGGAAAAACCTGCACATCAAGCCCCACAGAGACTGGCTGGCAAGGGAGTTGTCTGCGGGGCTTTTCTCCCTCGGGACTCCTTAGGGCTCCATGGCAGTGTGCTGTGGACCAGAGGCCCATGGGCATGGAGTGCCACTGGGAAGAGGAGAGGGGCTGACATGTGGCCTATTCAACCTACGCCCATCATCTCTTTATTCAGATCTCACAACCCAGAGTAGAGATCTGCTACGCTGGATTTTCCTAAGCATGGAAACCGAGGGATGGTGCAATCAAAGGGCTTTCCCAGGTGTCCCAGCGCCCAGAGTCAGGAGTGAGGCCCAGCTTTGTCTCCAAATCCGAGGGTCTCTCTCACACAGTGGAGTGGCGAACTAGCAGAGCACGCCTAACGGGAGAGGTGAAGAGGGCTTCACAGGGAAAGAGGCCTTCCGACTAGGGCACAGGCTGCACATTTGGGGTAGATGGGCGGGAAGGAGTGGAATATTCCAAGGTGGTGGAGGAGTATGGGGACTGGGGTTATGGACACCAGACACAAGGGTGTTAAGGTCCAGGCGTGGGAAGGAACAATTGGGAGGCCAACAGGAGGCCAGAATGGCCAGAGTGGGTGGATGAGAGAGCAAAGGACAAAGCTCAACGGATGGTTTGAGCCCCAACTGTAAGGAGCCTTATGTGTCAGGACAAGGACTTTTGGGTTCCGAGGAGCCTTGGGAGGGTTTCAAGTGAGGAAGGGCCGTGGGCTCCCCTGGTGGCACTGGAGACAATAGCTCAGAAAGGAAAAGATGAGACCAGAAGTGTGAGGTAAAGGCCCGAAAGAGGGACGAAATATTGAGGAAGAAGGAAAAGAAGAGGGAGACTTAAGAAATTCAAATGGGTGGGCCTGAGGACGCTCTAGGTGTTCTGGGGCTTAGAGAGGGGACGTGAGATCCCACCCAGCCTTGCAGCGGACGGGGAAGACCCCAGGGGAGACAGGGCTCTCGGAAGAGGATGGGAAGGTTTGAGGTTGGGGGTGGGTGCAGGAGAAGCCCCAGTGCAGTCTTTTCCACAGTAGGTTTGAGGAGTACGTGCAACTTCCCAAGAAAGGCAGTAAGGTAAGGGCAGTAGAAAGACAGAACCCAGCTATAAAGAGAGTAGTTTAGGAGCAAAACAGCCTGCTCCAGGCTGGGCAACCTTGGCAAGTTGCCACACCTCCCCCAACCTCTGAGTCTGGGTCGGTATATGGGATAACAGTGATGCCGACCTCTGGGTTGCTGTGAATATTAAATGAACTAACGCATGTGCAACCCCTAGAAGAGTGTCTGGCACAGAACAAGAACTCAGGTAGCCGTAGCTGTTATTATAATAAGCGCACATGTGATTATTGCAATCTGAGGGGTGGGTGAGGGATTTGAAAGGTAAGAAGAGCAGCGGGCCTGGCAGAGGTTGGGGAACCCCAGCCTGTCAGGAAGGGATAGAGAAACCGTAAGGCAACTGGCCAGAGACCTTCAGGAGTGCACCAGTGACCAGGCTGGGAAGGCTGGGTCTTCAGTTCCACTCTTGCTATGTTCTAATGACAGAGTCTGTCGGTCTTGAGATCCACACTTTCAGCTGTGGACACTTGGGGCTCCAAGAATCCCCACCTCAACTCTGCTCACTGGCGCCCCATTCCCTCGCATGGGGACCATGCACCATACACTGAGCAAAGGAAGGCCTCCATCCGAGGCCACCTTGGGCCTGAGGCTGGGCTCATCTGATTTCCGTTTGTGGAGTGGTTGGGATCTGGTCTCCTTGTGCCCCTCTCCAGGGAAGAGGTGGGAGATGAGTTCATGCCTTTGAAGTCCGCAGGAGTTTCCAAGGCAGACCAAGTCCTAACTGCCGCCAAAGGCTATGCGCATACGGACTCTGCTAGAGAAGGAAGGGCCTCCTCTTGCTTTCCGGGCCCCTCCTGAAAGAGGAGGGAAGACCCTTTCAGGCTCCGGCCCTGGGTGGGCTGGAGGTCCCAGCAGCAGCCTCTGGCACCCCGGTGATCACAGCTTGGCAGCCCTGCCCTTGTATAGCGCTGGGCGCAGCCGGACCCCCAACTCACCCCACGGGACTCAGGGGGAGCCACCTGGGCATCTCTGGGCTACTATGCTCAGCCAGCCCGGCCTTGTCAAGGGTCTCCACAGAGGCAAGTAGGTGCTGAAGGAGGGTGGGCAGAGGCCAGAGCTCCACGATCCTTGGCTTCATGCCTGTCTTTGTGGCCGGAGGGAATGTAGTGGGACAGAAGGCCAAGGAAACACGTGACTGAGGGAGACCGGGGCTCTCACTCTGGGAACAACAGCACACAGGGAGTCAGGGCAGGCTGAGCCCCCCCACCCCAGACTGGCTGGGTGCAGCTGGGACCAGTGACCTTTCACCCTTGTTATCAGAAACACACTTTATTCGAATCTCTTTTATGTGCCAGGCACACAGAGAATTCCTTCCATGTTAATGAAGCCTCTCCAAGAGAGGCCTTGTGATCCCTTCCCTACAGATATGGAGAAACCAAGAACCAGAGGGAAATGAGTTGCCCAAAGTCAAGCAGCAGGAAAGCGGCACAGCTGGTACTTAAGTGCAGCTCTGAGCCCAGAGTCACGATGTGCTCGGTCACCCACTGCAGCGAAACTAGATGAGGACTTCGAGTCCACAGCTGCTTAAGAGGGAGCTGCCCAGATCTGGTGCTTGTCCCCCTGCCCCAGGGTAGGGGTGAGCTGCCCCAGGCAGCCTAAACTGAGGCATCAAGGCATTGCCTACAACCCTGCACACGGCGGCCCTACGGAGGGGCTGAATTTCTAAACCCCTGGATCAGGGAAGACCAAAGGCCTCCCCTCCGCCGCTCAGTAACTGGGAACACCCGCATTTCTCAGCTTCACATGAACTCATTCCTACCAGCAGCAGCTTAGGGGGTTATCTCATGCCTCAGATCCTCGGCTCTCCCCAGGGAAAAATGAGGATAATGTTACCCTGGCCTCTTATGATGGCATGCAGATGAACTGGAATAACCTGCAAAGATGCTGAGGTTCCAGGAAACCGGGAACAGGGAAGAAGCGGCCCGAGAAGGCCGTAGCCATGGACACCGAGTTAAGAGTTTGCAAAAGCAGTCTCGTTTCTTTTCAGGGCCTTTCTCGTTCTGTTCAACAGCTGGGTGCTGGTGACAGCGGTGGCGGCGGTGGGGATGGTGGGGATGCTGCGTATAAAATGAACCGTGTATCCCTTAGATCCAGCAACTTCACATTGGGACTTAGACAAACACAGGAAGGGTGTTTATCGCCCTCTTGTTTGTATTAATCCCAAATGGAAAACAACCTAAAAGTCTCACACTCACACCAGGGGATTAATTAAATCATTTATGATAATGGTACATAGAGCACACACAATAAAAGTAGATAGAATATGCTCCCATTGATGATGGTCACAGATCCTTTTGTACCACAAAAGCAGAAAATGCCCCCAAATAATCCAGCTCAAAAACTGAGATCCCAGCATGCACAGAGGCACCCAGCAGTGAGCGCGGCGGCAGCCTGCCAGCCCCAGGTCAAGCGCAGGTGGTTGGGGGAGGGGGGAGGCCCAGAGCTCAGTTCCTGGGGTGCTGCACGCCCACCGTGAGGGGAGAGGAGGCAGCTAGGCTCGCTATGGAAGTCAGTGGGAGGAGGGGCGAGAGCTCTCCCTGTAAGAGCTGGAAACACCAGTTGTTGCTGGGAGTTCCGCCTACAAGGCCTGGCGGTGGGGAGCTGGGAGGGGCCAGGCCCAGCCTCATGACAAAGAAGTAAACTGAGCCCGGAGGGCTCCAGGTTGGAACAGGATATTGGTGATATCTCCTAGGGCGCGCCCTGAGCTGCCATTGTAAAAGCTGATTGTGGATTGGGAGGTCCAGGGCGCCAGGAGAGGCGAGCACAAAAGCGCCCACCAGACAGGGAGGAAGGGGTAGTAGCACTGGGGGAGAAAGACAATGAAACGTAAACACAGAGGAAGCAACACCAATTCTCCCTCTCCACACCAGGCTGCAACCCCAAATTCCAAAACACATAAAGAAATCTAACGCTCAGAGAGAGCCAACAAAATCTACAATCAGCAAATAAATTTACTCCAGATGAAGTTTAGGAGAGCAGGCTGACAGACTTTGAAAATAAGCATGTCTAGGATATTCACGGAGATAAATTAAGGCCTGATATTCCTCAAAAGGATGAGATGTGATTCAACAAAAGCAAGAAGGGACCTAGGAAAAAGAAAATCAATCAGAAATCTCTGAAATAAAAATGATGGTCATTGAAATAGAAAAAAAAGGAAACACCAATACGTGAGATCGCTGTCCCCTGACACAGTCATGGGAAGAATTAGTGAATCAGAGGCTAGGACTGCGGGAATCCACCAGCAGAGACCCAGACTTTGAAGGAGCAGGTAACAGGCATGAAAATCGGTACCAAGAGGCTCTAGCTTAAGTCTTATAGAAAGTCCACACAGATAATTGGGAACAAAGGCAGAAAAGGCAACGCTTGAGAGATAATAGCTGAGAATTTTCCAGAATTGAAAAAAAAAAAAAATAGTTTCAGTTCTCAGGGAGAAAAGGCACTCACTCCAAGGACTGGGGAAAAGGCAACTCTTGAGAGATAATAGTTGAGAATTTTCCAGAACTGAAAAAAACAGTTTCAGTTCTCAGGGAGGAAGGGCACTCGCTTCAAGGACCGAGCAGGATAAATTTTTAAAAAGTCTATATCTGGACACTTTGTAGAAAACGAACAGTCTGTCAAAGGTAGAAGATGTTTCAGGCGACAGCAGAGAAGAGGCTGCTCTGGTCAAAGGAACAAGGCCACCTACTGTGCTGAACAGGTGTGGCTGTGAGGCACGTGTGGCGGCTGGCGGCTGTGCCGCCACAGTGGGATGGTGTTGCTGAGGCTTCTCCAATAAGCCACCTCTAGTGATGGCCAGAGATACAGTGTGTTTGGTTTTTTTTTTTAAGATTTTATTTATCTTTAGACAGAGGGGAAGGGGGGGGGAGAGAGAGAGAGAGAGAGAGAGAGAGAGAGAGAGAGAGAATGATGTGCAAGAGAATCATGGATCAGTTGCCTCTCATTCACCACCCCCAACTGGGGACCAAACCTGCAACCCAGGCATGTGCCCTGACTGGGAATCGAACCAGCGACCTTCCAGTTTGCAGGACGATGCCCAACCCATGGAGCCATGCCAGCCAGAGCCAGAGTCGCAGTTTTGATAGCTTTTAGCTGCACCCCCTCAGCATCCAGCTAACCTACCACTCCCCTTCCAGTGCTCATTATGACCATGCCCAATGGCTCCTCCTCCAAGGTGGTCCAGCCATTTTCCTTTCTTCACTGTGGCCACCAAGGAGTGAGGGGGCCTGGGAGGAACATTCCTCATGAAGCTGTTGCCTTTAAGAGAGACACCTAGTGTACCAAGCCTTTCTTTGGAGCAGGTAATCAGGGTAAACCAGTCCTTTCTAAGACCATCACCATCTCCCCCAGCCCTGACACAGGAGGACAAAGAAGGGCTGGCCATGTGAGGTGAAGAGGGCGTCCCATCCACTTGAGAGCCATATGTATGTACCCAGCTTTGAATCCCTGCCTTGTGACCTCCGGATGACATGCCTTTGATGGGGCAAATTATTTTCTTTTTTTTTTTTTTTTTTTTTTTTAAATTTTATTGTTGTTGTATTACATCCATCCCCTTTTTGCTCCCCTCAAATTATTTTCTTATCGATGACATGGGGACAACACAGTAGTTCATCCCAACAGGATAGTTGTGCCAATAAAGGAGATCCTACAAATGAATGGAAATGTACTGCATCAGCTGTAATACGGGAGAGTATTATGACCATCTCTCCCTGTTGCTAGCTTGCCTAGATCCAGTATCTTGCCCCAAGTCATTTCAATTATTTTCCCAACAACCTTATGGGGCGGGTGTTATTATCTTGTTCACAAAGAACACCGAGGCTCAGGGAGGTAGAAGGACTACTTCCCAGAGCACTACTAAATGGAGGAATAAATGATTTTACCAACCACCTGGTAGGAGACTTTTAGGTTGTTTTCCATTTGGGACTAATACAAATAAGAGGGCGATAAACACCCTTCCTGTGTTTATCTAAGTCCTAGTGCAAAGTTGCTGGATCTAAGAGATACACGTTTCATTTCATACGTAGCATCCCCACCATTGCCACTGCCACCACCACTGTCACCAGCATCCAGCTGTTACACAGAATGAGAAAGACTCTGAAAATCTGGACCTACACCTGGATCTGCCTCACTCCTAATCTGTTCTTTTATTCAGGGTTTGGCCTTGGCCCGAATTCTGGGGTAAGTGGTGGGAGCCCTTATTCCTCAAGGAGATGGAAGAGACAGGGCCTACCTCCCAAGTAGATGTTTGAGGGTGGCTGCAGGGCAAAGGAGCTTGGGAGATGGGGCCGGGCAGGAGAGGCAACAAAAGGGAGGGAGCCTCTGACTACGTGCCAACCAGGGGCTACACTAGGCAGGCCACCTGCTTTACCCGGTCTTCATGAGTTCCAGCCTAGCTCCACCCCACAGTGCTCTGTGCCTCAGTCTCCTCATCTTTCTGTTAGGGATAGTAGTGGTCTTCGCCTCCTGGAGCTGTGGAAAGGCTGAAGCAAGGTCATGGGTGTAAGAAAAGCACTTGGCATGGCGCTCAGAACCAGTGGCCTCTCTGCACCACTTCCTGTCACCTTCCCAGGCTTTAACTTGGGGCTCTGCCTGACCTCTGGCCCTGGTAGTATCGCCCTGGTTCCTTGTCCTTCCAGGCCTTCCCTTGCCTCACATTCTCAAACAGCTAGAGAGGGGTGGATGCCTGGCTGTGTAGAAAGAGCAGTTTCTGCCCTGGCTGGTGTGGCTCGGTGGATTGTCAGCCTTCGAACCCAACGGTCATTGGTTCAATTCCTAGTCAGGGCACATGCCTCGGTTGCCAGCCAGGTCTCCAGCCAGGTTCCCAGCCAGGTTCCCAGCTGGGGGCACGTGAAAAGCAACCACATTTCCTCCCTTCCACCTTCCCTTCCTCTCTCTCTCTCAAAATAATAAATACAATCTTTAAAAAAAGAGAGAGCACCCTGGCTGGTAGCACAGTGGATAAGGCGCCGGCCTGTGAACCCAAAGGTCACAGGTTCGATTCCCCAGCCAGGGCACATAACCAGGTTGCAAACCAGGTCTCCAGTCAGGTCTGTGGCTGGGGGCAGGTGAAACGCAACCACATATTGATGTCTCTCTCCCTCTCTGCCTCTCTCCCTTCCGCACTTTCTGAAAATAATGAAATAAAATCTTTTAAAAAAAAAAAAGAGAGAACAGTTTCTGTGGCTTAACTGGCTTTTAATAGGTGGGAGTGGACAATTAATTAATTATTTTATCTGCTAAGTTATTCCTGTATTTATCGACCACCTACTATGTGCCAGGTACTGCCGAGGAAACAGGTGATAGACCAGTGGGCCAAACAGACAAGGGCCCTGCATTCATGGAGCTCATGTCCCAGCAGAGATAAAGTCCACCTTCCCTGTAAAGGTCCCCTCTACAGAACCTACCCCAGGTCAGCTACCATGTTAGACATGGATCTTCAACTCCCGCTGAGCTGCCCAGCCGCGGGCCACTGCAGGGAACCATCGAGATCGTGTAACCTGCCTTCTGCCTCCAGCTAACTGACTGTTCCAGCCCCGACTGCTAAAATCTGCTGTTCTCTATCAGGCAACAGCTCTGCAGTCTGCACACCAAGGGTGTGGGCCTGATGATGTTGCTCATTTGCTTTATGATCTTAAGCAAGTTGTGTAACTGCTTTAAGTCTCCATTTCCTCATCTATCAAATGGACAGAAGAGCAGAACCTACCCCAAAGAGGTTATCATGAGGATGAAATCACATGTCACGTGCTGGAAACAGTGCCTGGCACATGGTAAGTGCTAAAGGCAGGAAAATGGTACTGTTCTTATAGTTACTATTGTTGTTATTCTCATTACCTGACTCAGGGTGTCATAGGCCTTGGATTTTGTGCCCAGCTTCAGTTTTGGAAGATATGCCTATTCCTGGGCCTGTGACCAGGTCAAAAGCTATACGGCAGCCTTCCAGGAAGCCCTCCAATCTCTTTCTGGTGAATTCAGACCATGTGCAGAGAGAGGGTGCCAGGTCCCTCACTCACTTCGTGCAGGTTTGCATCCAGGCCCTTCTCCAGACAGGTTTGCTCTGACCACTGCATCTAAACTTGCCAACCCCCACTGCACTCCCAATCCCCCTTCCCTGCTTTCTTTTCCTCTGTAACACTTATCACCATCTTTCATGCTACATATTTTACTTATTTATTCTTTTTCAGAATTGTGGCCTGCCTCTCCCCTCTACAATGTAATCAGGAAGAGACTGTCAACTCCAAGGCCAAGAGATAAGCCAGATTCCCTGGGCTGCTAGTTAATCAGTACAGGACAGTCTCTGCCTTCAGCTCAGCCTCACTTTTTGTATCAGAACCATGAGGTGGGTGGAACAGTGGTGTCCAAGAGCCTCCTCAGCTGGAACTTAGAATATTCTGACAGAGGAGGGCCCTAGCCTTCGCTGAGACCCGCCTGTTCTAGGAGGCTGGGTTAAAGGCCATGTTAGTGCCATAAGCAGAATCCCATAGTCCCTCAAGTTGGCCTCCTCCATCCCCAACGTTTGTCAGAAAGGCTCTGGGCTTATGAACAAGGTGGCCTGGTCCCCATCCCAAGCGGTACCAGTAAGGTACCTGAGCTCCCTGTCCTGGCTCGTGGGGCCTCAGTGTGAGCGCCTCCCCTCTGACGATATCAGCACAGACCCAGTTTGGTTGCCTGCTCCCCTGAAAGGCAACATGGCTGAACATGTTCTCATGAACTGTCTTCTCTGTTCAAAGGCTACCTTGTGGCTTACAAATGGGGTGAAACAATCCCACAGGACAGATGGCTGGTTTGGAGACCACTAACTCCTGCCTGGAATTCTGTCTTCCCCCTTATTCTGAGCATGAGGCATCTGCGATGGCCCCACCTAGGAAAGGTCAGGACCTGGGCCTAGCACCCAGCCCTTCTCTGTCCCACTGCCCCGCAACTGGGGGGAGAGTATGTAGGGTGAGAAGCAAATTGGGCTTAGGAGGGGCTCTGAGAATCCCGAACGTGTCGGAGGTGGGCAGAGGAAGAGATGATAGGAAGTGGTCAGTACAAGACAAGAAAGCAGATTCCCGGGAGGGAGGAATGTTCTACCATCAAATGAGTCCAGTGAAGGAGAGGGCGGCCCTGGGCAAGGGCCAGAGTTTCATGGTTAGGGAGCAGGGTTGTTGTGCAGTGTACATGGAAGGTAGCCTGTCACAGGCTCCAGAGCAAAGAGGAGACAGTGAAAGCAACAAGGGGGAAGTCCCCTGTCTGGTGTGTCTCAGTGGATTGAGCACCAGCCTGTGAACCCAAGGGTCGCTGGTTCAATTCCCAGTCAGAGCACATGCCTGGGTTGCAGGTTTGGTCTCCGGTTGGGGCACATATGGGGCCCACAGAAGAGACAACTGATCAATGTTTCTCTCCCTCTCTCTCAAATAAACAAGTAAATAAAATCTTTACAGTAAAGCAATTAGAAAAATCCTCTTTAAAGGGAGAGCCTGGTTGTCCTTAAGAAAGAAGGGGTCACACTGGTGCAGTCAGATTCTCCAGGAGAGGCAGAATGACAGAAGATCCAAAATACAAATGGAAGTTTGGTCTTAAGTAATTAAAAAAAAAAAAAAAAAGGTTTCCCTATTATAACAGGAGGTGACTGGTCCTGGAGGAAAGTCTCAGGAGCCCATCTGGCTTTGGCTTTGGCCCCAAAGGTTTGTGGGGTCCCCTATAGCCCAGAAGCCCCAGCCTCATGCAGATACCTGAGGTGGGCTCTGTGGAGGTGGTGGCCAGGAAGCCACATCATCCTGTCCCAGTTGGTTACTGGGTACTGATATTTTGACCGATTGCCTGCCACGCCCCAGGCCTGTGTGCACTACTTTACAGACACCTCGCCTTCACAGCAGTCTTGAGGGCCGCGTTATTATTACCAACTCAATTTTGGAGTTGAACAAAATGAGGCTCAGGAAGGCTCTTGGTGACATACCCAGTAAGTGGCTGATCCAAAGTCAAGCCACATCTGACTCCCAGACCAACTGAGCCATGGGAAGGTGCTGGCTGAGGGCCATTTGGGGGATGGGATTCACGAAGCCGCCAGGCCCGGAGGCTCCGAAGATACCCATGTCTTCTGAAAACCTCTCCAGAGTGGTGGTTCTCAGCCAGGGGACCATTTTCTACCCTCAGGGGACATTTGACAATGCCTGGAGGCACATTTTGGTGACTATCATTTAGAGTGAGTGGTTGCTCCTGGAACCCAATGGGTAAAAGCTAGGGATGCTGCTACACGTCCTTCCGGGCACAGGCCAGGCCTGGCAACACGGACGTGTAGGGCCCAACGTTCCCAGGCGCTGGTGGCATGCAGAGGGCCTGCTCAGAAGCTCTGGGGCCAAGCAGTTTGCCGGGGTCCTCCCACCCCCTCTCCACAAATGCAAGTATCTTCATTGTTCATTGTCTCTACTGACTTTTTACTTCTGTGATCTGCATTCATTGCAAAACGTTTCCACAATGCGGGAGTGTTTAAAGTATTCAGTCAAGGCTAAGCCGGCCCCCTCCAGCCTCACTCCCCAGAGATAATTCTTATTAATGTAACTTCTAGTGAACAGGTTGAACTCCACAAGCAGAAAAATAACAGAAATTTCTCCCTCAACTCTCTCCCTGTGACCTATTTCTCCTCGGCTTCTCGGGTGAAAGCTCCCAAGCAGCCAGAACTTTTCCCAGCCATTTTCAAAGAGGTAGAAATCTCCTTCCAATTGCTCGCAGGAACGAACCCCAGCCTCGTCAGAGCTATGACCCCAAGCTTCACTAGAAGTTCAAGCTTCTCCCTTTCCTATGCTGGGGCCTGTCAGGCCCTGAAGCAAGGCTGCCATAGGGGACAGGGCTGTGCTGTCTTGTCCCTGCCTTCTGGTTGCAGAGTCAGCCCCTGTCAGGCTGTGCCACCACGTAGTTAACCAGTTCCCTGCTGCTGGCGTCTGAGGTTGTTCCCAGCACTCTTATACACATTGTCTGTCTGCACACACCTGTTAAACCATGTCTTCAGGATAAATTCCTGGAAGTCAAAATGCCAAGCTCTGCATTTTTACAACAGTGAAAGATATTTCCAGATTGTTCTTCACAAGCAATTATATCAGTTTCATTTATGCTGCCACCAGCAGAGTGTGAGAGCATCCATTAAGAGTCTTGCGCCACCCC